>OX596012.1:29648804-29733439 GCA_951394025.1 Heteromyza rotundicornis
TACCCTATTTTTAAAGATAACTTTGGAAGCGTGAGCTCGATATGCACAAGCTATAGCTTGTTGAAAAGAAGAGAAGCAGACGCTTCAATCAGTGTATACCTACAACGTGTGGCACCTCAAGTTCTAGGCTTTTTTTTTTGTAAAGCAGTGTAATTTAATTTAGAGTCCATGAGGTAGTCTTTGAGGGCATCAAGGCAAATAGAGCGTATGGGGCCTGTAGATGTTTATGCAGGCTATGCATTTTTATGTGATGAGAATAAGTTAGGTGTGGAGGGGAACATTTCGGAGGTTGAAAAACTTATGGAAACCCCCTCCACTAGATAGCAAGTCGTCCGATTACTTGAAAATCGTTACCAAATTAGAATGGGCGTTGGGTCGCCTTACTCGTTCGAGGC
Source organism: Heteromyza rotundicornis (assembly GCA_951394025.1). Taxonomy (NCBI): domain Eukaryota; kingdom Metazoa; phylum Arthropoda; class Insecta; order Diptera; family Heleomyzidae; genus Heteromyza; species Heteromyza rotundicornis. Next base: position 29,649,200 of record OX596012.1, read on the forward strand.
CAGCGAGTAAGGAGGAAGTATCAGTGCGGATGGCGCAACGAGGTGGTTGACTTGGGTGGCTCCGGAGATGATGCCTTTGATGAAAATCCTAGGCCGTCACGACCACCCAGAGTGCTCATTAGGGAGTCTGCGGTTGAGGAAGAGCCTCAACCCTCCCCGAGACATGAGCCGTCCACTTCGTTGTGTGAGTCCATGATAGAGTTTCAAAAGATAGAAAATGTGTCCAAGTGGGGTTTGAAATTCACGTTAGTGATATGTCCGTACATGCATTTCTGCAGAGGGTGAACGAGATGTGCGAGGCTCGGGGCGTTAGCGATGCCCAGTTGTTTAGGGGAGCACTGGAGCTTTTTTTCTGGGAAAGCCCTGCTCTGGTTTAAGGATGTCCGCAGTACGGCTTCAGGTTATGTTGTTGATCGACAGGGTAGCATATTGACCCCGAAAAAGTTGTGGCAATGCTTAAAATTCCAGCGCCCAAAAATTTAAGGGAAGTCCGGTCGTTTGTTGGCACCATTTCTTGGTATCGTAGGTTTGTTTCGAATTTCGCAGATTTGGTTAAATCTCTAACTGATCTTCTAAAGAAGAAGAACAGGTTTAGATGGTCGCCGGAGTGTGAGGACAGCTTTTTGAAGGCCAAAGAGCGTATAGTGACGGCGCCGGTCCTGAGCTGTCCCCGATTTCGAACGACCCTTCGTATTTGAAACTGATGCTTTCGATTTTGGAATAGGTGCCGCTTTGACACAGCAGTTTGATGAAGGGGAGAAGGTTAGGTTAGGTTAAGGTGGTTATCGGCAAACCGATACACTTAGACCAAAAGAGGTCCATTGTGATACCACAGGATCCATAATTCCCTTCCCCTATGCCCCAAACCATTTGGAGTTCAAGATTAACCTATAAAGGCCTGATATACTAGCCGTAGAGATATCACCTAGACTGTCCAGACTGCAGAGAAGATGCATCACAGTCTCCTCTTCCTCCTCATCCATACAACTCCTACATAAGTCATTAGCGAAGACCCCAAGCCTCACCGCATGGCGCCCAATCAAACAGTTACCAGTAATCACACTTACCACCTACGAGATGCTGGCCCCTAGGCAGTGCGATGAGTCTCTTAGAACGCTTCAGATCCAGCACCGGCCAGATCTGTCTTGTTGTGTTACAAGTGTTTCCAGAAGTGGTTCCAGTAGATATTGTTAGTCTTGGCGATGGAATCAAGACAAAGCAGTAGCTTGCACGTGCAGAGCGGGATACCTAGCTTTACATTATCTGGTAGGAACTGTATTGTGGTGCCCTGCCTTGCGAGTTCATCAGCTTTGCAGTTCCCTGGAATGTCCCTATGCCCCGGCACCCAGACGAGGTGGATGTTAAACTGCTTAGCCATCTCGTTCATACGAGCAACTCGTATAGTAAGCGAAACATTTTGGTGAACCCGACAACTCAACACGCACCTACAATTCGACAAGCGCTAACAATTCGATACGCGCCGCGAGAATATAGTACGAAAGTGTTACAAATCATCATCGAGAACCACAGCGCTTTGAAGTGATGGCAGATTTCGAGACGTTGATTGCATATCAGCAACAAAACGGAGAAGTGATCGCGCAGATAATCCGCAACTTTAACAAAGATACGGAATCCAGAAAGCAGTCGGCAGGTTATTTTGAAGAACGAATTCGTCGCCTGGATGAGGGATGGACTCGGTTCGAAACTACCTACAATCAAATAAGAACTCTACCGGTGCTACCGATGGAGCACAAGTATTTTGTTAAGGAATATTACAACGAAATCAGGAACTTAGTCAGCGAGTACCAGGAGAAATTCGAAGCATCCAAATTGGCCATCGAAGCAAGGGTCAACACGGAATCTAAGGAGGCACCGCCAAACTACAAGGAAGTTGGCGACCAATCAACCAACAACGAGGGAGTGTCCAACTACAACGGTGGGAATCATACGGAAGCAGCAAGCCGCATTAGCGTTTGTACGCCGAATCAGCAGTGAACTATTTACCGACGGCGAGCCTCCGATTCAATTTTACGAAATCAAAATAAAAACGTTGAATTGGATGTGGCAACAGATTGAGGAGCTCAATCTTGTAATTTGGGAGCAGCACGAGGATCCCGCAGCCGTCGGATACGACGAATCACTGTACAACAGCACCGAAGACATGGTCCAGGAGCTGTTGGTTGACTTAGCAGTAAAGCTCAGCATAACAACCAGTACGGAACACCAGGGACCGATGACTGAAGACAACTACGGCGCTACCAGATGTTTACAGTTGCCTAAGGTGACCATTCCCAATTTTGACGGAGATTACCTGAAATGGCGGCAATTTTTTTGATATCTTTCATCAAATGATCCATAGCCAAGCAATACCAAGGATTCAAAAGATGTGGTATCTAAAAACCAACTTATCCGGAGAAGCAGAGCTACTAATTCGTCATCTTACACTAACTGATGGCAATTACGAAACAGCATGGAAAACTTTACAAGATCGGTACAACAACTTACGAGTGCTAACGTCTACACTAATACAGAAATTGGTTGACAGCCACCACATCAACTGCAGCATCAATCAAGGGATTACACGATACCACAATCGAGTGTCTTCAAGCTTTGGAAAATTTAGGAGTTGCAACCACTTCATGGGACCCACTTTTACTACACATTTTGGTAAAGAAGTTGGATCGATCAACGCATACGCTATATGAACAGTCAATTAAGCATCCGAAGGATTTACCAACAATAAAATGCTTCTTATCATTTTTGGAAGGCCAGTTCCAGTCTCTTGAAGCAATTGGCCACAAGGATAAACAAGGTGGACAAGGGCAAAAACTTTCGTATCATGCAGCAGATCCATGCGTTCTAACAGGGCAAAAGGAAGGAATGATGGAGTGCCCGCATTGCAAACTAAAACATGCAATATATCACTGCGAGAATTTTTTTGTCACTCAACACAAGCCAAAAATATTCAAGAACCAAGGAGTTGAATTTATGCCTCAATTGCTTAAGAAAAGGGCATGGATTCAAGGATTGCAATTCTCGCAGTTGTTCAAGATGTAACAAAAAACACAACACATTGTTGCATCAGGAATCAATCATCAAGACGGCACCCGAGTCGGCAACTAGCTCAGCATTCGGGTCAACATGCAGCGCCACATCCGAGTCAGCAAACAAGGCACCAAAATCCGGTGCTACTACATCAATAACAAATCTGGGAGCAGAACATGTTGACCAAGGATCTGGTTACGTATTTTTAGCAACAGCGACCGTCCATATACTTGACAAAGATGGACAACAGATTCCATGCAGAATTCTTCTCGATGCGCCCAGATGAATTTAATCACGGATCGACTTCGTAGGAGATTAAGACTGCCATATACAGACTTCTCGAAATCTATTAACGGTGTCGGAAATACTGAAGTCAAAATAGATCCGAACGTTAACATCATAACAATTACATCTCGAATCAACAATTTTTCAGTTGAGGTGAACACCATCAAGGAAATTGCTTCTCACCATCCTCAAATACACGTGAACATCGACGATTGGAAGATACCAGCAAATATGGTCTTGGCAGACCCCAGCTTCAATACCCCACAGGGATGTGACCTATTATGTGACCTTCAGAGCACGGTGTTTGGATGGGTTGTACTTGGAAAAGTGTCTTCGGCGTACAATGATCAGCGATTCTGCGGATTGACGAATGCTGATCTTGACAAACAACTTCAACATTTTTGGGAGATGGAAGAGTATCCGTCAGCAAGACCTGTAATTTCATCATCAGATGGGAAATGCGAAGAATTTTTTATATCAACAACTTTCCGCAACAATAACGGACGGTATGTTGTCAACCTACCGATGCTGAGTGATCCACAGTTACTCGGAAGATCTAAAGAGATTGCCTTTAAACGATTACTAAGCATCGAACGAAAGCTTCTCAAGGAGGAGGATAACAGGAAATTATACAATAAATTGTTGACTGAATTTCGAGAACTGGGCCATATGCAAGAAGTAAGACCGGAGGATCTCACCGTTCCACACTGTTTCCTGCCTCACCACTTCGTCCTCAAACCAACAAGTTCGCCAACAAAACTAAGAGTGGTGTTTGATGCATCGGCAAAGACGTCAAACAACCTGTCACTAAATGATCTGTTATTAAATGGCCCATGGATACAAGACGACTTACTCATACTTCGATTCCGGATGAGGCGTTATGTGTTTACAGCAGACATCGCCAAGATGTATAGACAAATCATCGTTGCACCAGAAGATCGAAATCTCCAACTAATCATGTGGAGGGAACAGCCGTCTGACCCTGTTAAATATTATCAACTCAAGACGGTGACATACGGCACCAAATCCGCACCATATCTCGCTATAAGATGTCTTCAAAAACTTGCGGAAGATGGCGAGAAGCAGTATCCATTGGGAGCAGCCGCAATAAAAGACTTTCACGTTGATGATGTAATGTCAGGGAGCAATGATTTGGAAGAAGCAGTTGAAAAGCAGAAACAGATTAAATTACTACTTATGTCAGCAGGATTCGATTTACGCAAATGGTGCGGCAATCACCCGAGGCTGGTGGCCGGTATACCAAAACAACATTTGGAGATTCAACTAATCGCACCAATAATTCGTTGCTTTCAATAACTCATGGGTGAAAAAGTTACGCAGCGAACAAAAGCATTTACGATCGCTCGCAACCGAAAGAAAAGCTCGTCGGCGATTGATTCACTCGTTGATTCGTTCATTTGTATGGTAATGATTGATTCGCGAATTAATCGCGAGCGTATTTTTGCAGTAAACATTTTGTATCCTCAACGACTTGTTTTCAAAGCAGGTAAGTTATAACGACACTTGAGGGTTCTTATAATATTATTTTTATAACCCTTATATTAATATATATATATATTAATATATACATATCTGCGCCGAGCTTTTTCATACACTTCCACATGAGCTAGAGAGCTGAAATTTGGAACACTGATAGAGCCCCGGTAACAATGCATTCTATTTTTGAGTCCATCAGAGGCGTAGGGGGCCGTGGGGGGACTCAAAACCATTTTTTTTAAACATGCCATAACTTCCAATTCCTTCAAGCTACAAGGATGAAATTTTGTAGGTGGGTTTTTATTGGCAAAATTAAATTTTATACCCTTTGGAAAGGGGGGTGTGGGGCAAAGGGGAGCGGGATGGAGCCAATTTAAAGTTCTAACTTTCGTATTTTTTAAGCTACAGGGAAATTTTTTGCTTAGGTTCGCATTGGGGGGGGGGGGGGGTTAAGGAAAATAAAAAACAGTAAAAAAACAAGTATTTTAAAATAAAACCCTTTAACCGACTAAAAAGCAGAAAATAAAATTCCGCAATTTCGATTTAAAATTAAGGGTTTTTGGCGACTTCAAAATCTGAAATGATATTAGGAACAAAGTAGCCAAAAACCCTTAATTTTAAATCGAAAATGTGTCGCGGTATAAAATCGCGAAACACACCTAGAAAAATCTGAAGAGATTTTTCGCATATAGGTATGGGTAAAGCCCCGACTGCGGACACTGGTTTCTGCGTAAGCCGCACTCTATGTATGTGGGAAAATAAATGGAAAGTGAGCGTCATAGGCGCTCATATATTCTAATTCTTTTAGTTCTTTTTGAGCAGGGAAGGAGGAGAGTGTTGAAGCTTTGGTTTTCTAATTGAATTGAATCTTAAATTATTTGTTTCCGAAATTTGGATAATTTTCTTTCTTTTTTTTAAAAAAATTGTATTTTTTTTTGGAGTGGTGAAGTGGAGCTGTTACCATCGTCGGACTGTGGCTGGAGGACAAGTGTTCCAAAGGGAGTATTTTTGCGCGCTGGTTTAGTTTTGCCAGCTAGTGTTTATTTTGCTTTATTTTATTTGTGGCAGTCGGCCATTTAGTGTTTTGAATTTGAGGAATTGAATAGAGTTGGACAGGTTGTGTTCGGTCGTGATTTGTTTTGGTGAAGTGTTTCCGTCCAAGTAGTTTGCTTGGGATTTGTTTGGCCGTTTTCCCCCCCTCTTCCTTATTCCTTTTTTTTTGTTTGTGTCGTCCCGCATCAGAGCCAAGTTGTTGCTGGACATCGAATTTTATCGAAGTCCAGCTGGTGAATAGATTCTGCAAAGAATCGTGCGAGGGATTTCAGACAGGTTGGTCTGGTCCCGCAAATCAATTGCGTTTAAAGAAATATAATTTTTGGTGTATGAATAATTTCTTTTGGGTGATTGTCGGTTTGTGTTGATTTTGAAAAAGGGTTTGTGTTCGGTATTATTTTCCTTGTGTCGGGAAAATTTCCGTTTCTTTTATATATAGTTATATATATACCTATATATATATCTATTGCGGCAGTTTCGGTGTAGTTTTTAAAAGAAGTTTATTTATCAGGTTTTCGTGTGTTCGTGTTGTTCGTTCGTCCGGGGATACCATACCGCGAGGGTCGTCTTAAATCCCACGCTTCGCTACTGTGCTATTCGGGCAAATAGGGAATTTAATTATCGCGTGGGGATTTGTGATTTTAGTTTGTTTTATAAAGTTTTAGTTCAAAATAGCGCGATAAGCTGGCGCCCAACGTGGGGCTATTTTGTTTAAAGTTTTTTTAAATTAACTTTTTTAAAAATTTTTTTAATAAGTTTAAAATTTTTTTTTGTTGTATAATTTTTTTTGAAAATTGATTTTTTTTGTAATATTTCTTTTTCTATTTTTCGGGTTTTTTTAAAATTAAATTTATTTTTTTTGATTTAAATAAATAATTTTTTTTGGTGGTGTTTTTAGTTTTTTTTTTTTTTATATTTTGACTAATTAATTTTTATTATTTATTTAGCTTTTTTTGAATTGGTCGGAGCAGCGGAGATCGCGATAGTTCGGTGAGTCCGTTCCATTTTATTTTTTTTTAAATTTTTTTTGTAATTTTTGGTGTTTGGTGGTGTTGTCCGCCTTTTTGCCAATTACTGTTTTGTTTTTTTAATTTTTTTTTCAATTTGATTTTATTTATTTAAATTTTTTTTAATTCTGTGAGCGTGGTACGCTGGTTTTTTTATATATATATTTTTTTTTTTGGATTAATGTTTTAAATTTTGGTAATTTTTTTTTTTGAGTTTTTTTAATAATTTTTTTTAATGACCAGTTTTAGGCTTTGTTGTTTGAGGGCATGTTAGGGTTTCAGGGAGTTGTAAATTTGTCCAAGTGGGATTTAAAGTTTACCGGTCAGAGAAGGGATATATCTCTGCATGCCTTCCTGGAGCGAGTAGACGAGCTTTGTGGCGCTCGTGGGGTCAGTGAGGACCAGTTGTTTAGAGGGGCAGTAGATTTATTTTCGGATAGGGCTTTGATTTGGTTCCGTGATGCCCGAAGGTATGTTTCCAGCTGGCGAGAATTGGTCGTTCAGCTGAAGTTAGAGTTTCTGCCCCATAATTATGATGACCTCTTGTTAGACGAAATTAGGAAAAGGACTCAAGGTGGGGCTGAGTCCATAGGCATTTATGTAGCGGTTATGAGGGGTCTGTTCCGTCGTCTGTCCGAGTCCTTGCCGGAGAAGCGTATGTTGGGTCTAGTCAGGGCTAATTTGTGTCCTTTTTATCAGACTCAGCTGGGCTTGGCTGAGCCTGAGAGTCTTTCAGAGTTGGTTTCCTTGGGTCGGAAACTGGAGGCTGTGCGGGCGAATGTGGAAGCATTCGTACCGCCGCTCAGCAGCCGGTCCAAGGACTTGCTGGAGCCAGACTTGGCATACGTTTCGGCCGAGCCGGAAGTGGTTGCAGTCAGGGCTCCGCAATCTTAGATTGGAGCGGAGAATTAGGGCACCTCAACGGGCTAGGCTTTCGTTCAGGTGCTTTAACTGCAAGAAGTTTGGGCATGTTTCGGTAAACTGCCGAAAAGCGGTTATTTGCCGCGGCTGCGAGCGGCCTGGCTTTATGAAGCGTGATTGCCCCCGATGCTCTCCGAGAGCAGGGCAATTACAGGAGCGCTCGGACAGGGAGGCGGCCCCGAGAGCGGCTCCGAGGGCCCGCGAAGAGTCGGGAAATGGGGAGCGAGCTCTTGTGGAAGCAGGGCAAGAAGCTCGCGAGGTTTAGGTAGGTTGCCTGCGGGCAACCAGCTGGCTAGGGCAAATAGTGGTAGGCCTCAGAGGCAACGTCCGTCCGAAATTTGTTTGAGTTTTTCTCTTTCAGGTAGAGAATTGGATAATAGGCCATATTTATCTGTTAAAATTTTTGGAGTGCGTATGTTAGGGCTTTTAGATTCGGGGGCCACCAGGACGATTCTTGGTAGGCCAGGCTGGGACACATTAAAGTCCTGGGGGATAAGTTTATTGGCGTCTGCGGTCAGCAAGGTTGCGCTTGCTGATGGTGAAGAAGTTGCGGTTAGGGGGGTAGTTTCGGTCCCTTTCGAGGTAGAGGGCAAGTCGGTCCTCGTTGAATGCCTCGTAATACCGGATTTGATTCTTGGAGTAGACTTTTGGTCTAAGGCCGGTGTAGTGCCAGATTTGGCCAAGAATCAGTGGAGGTTTTCCGACCAAGTCGAGGTCTCGTCAGTAGCAGCGATAGTTGATAGGTCTTCGTTGTCAACTAGGGAAAAATCGGTTCTTGAGGAGTTTGTTGCAGATGTTTTTAGGTCTATGCCTGAGGGACTTGGTTGTACACATTTGGTCGAACATCGGATTCGTACAAAGCCAAATGTGGAACCAGTCAAGCAGCGATACTATCCGGTATCGCCCGCTATTCAGAGGCGCATAGATGAGGAAATACAGGATATGTTAGAAAAGGGTGTGATTGAGATTTCTCACAGCCCTTGGGCATCACCGGTTGTGATGATTAGGAAAAAGGATGGGAGTTATAGGTTTTGTGTCGACTATAGGACACTGAATAAAAATACGGATCGAGATAGTTACCCCCTCCCTTATATTTCGGCTACTTTAGATAAGCTAAAGGACGCCAAATATCTCTCTAGTTTGGATATAAAATCCGCTTATTGGCAGATCCCAGTAGAGAAGGAGTCTAGGGCCTGCACGGCATTTACAGTTCCGGGTAGGGGGCTCTACCAGTTCAAGCGCATGCCTTATGGACTGCACAATGCGCCTGCAACTTGGCAGAGATTTATAGATGAGGTCCTTGGCGCTGACTTGGAACCCCATGTTTTCGTGTATTTGGACGATATTATTATTGTTACAAATACATTTGATAAGCATGTTGAGGTTCTGAAGTAGGTCCTGAGGAGGATTTGTTCGGCAGGGCTTAGATTAAATAGAGAAAAATGTAATTTTTGTCTTTCTTCGCTACGGTACTTAGGTTATGTTGTTGATCGACAGGGCTTGCACGTTGACCCCGAGAAAGTTGAGGCAATGCTGAAAATTCCAGCGCCCAGAAATGTAAGGGAAGTCAGGTCGTTTGTTGGCACCATTTCTTGGTATCGTAGGTTTGTTTCGAATTTCGCTGATTTGGTTAAGCCTCTAACTGATCTTCTAAAGAAGAAGAACAGGTTTAGATGGTCGCCGGAGTGCGAGGACAGCTTTTTGAAGGCCAAGGAGCGCCTAGTGACGGCGCCGGTCCTGAGCTGTCCTGATTTCAAACGACCCTTCGTAGTTCAGACTGATGCTTCCGATTTTGGAATAGGTGCCGTTTTGACACAGCAGTTTGATGAAGGGGAGAAGGTCATTTCGTATTTGAGTAGGTCGTTGAGTAGATGCGAGAGGAATTATTCCACTACCGAGAAGGAGTGTTTGGCTGTTTTGTGGGCAGTTGAGAAGTTGAGGCCATACATCGAAGGGGTTAGGTTCACAGTGGTGACCGACCATTATTCGTTGGTATGGCTCAACAATTTGAAAGATCCTTGCGGTAGGTTGGCTAGGTGGGCTTTAAAGCTCCAGCAATACGATTATGAAATCATACATCGTAAGGGGAAAGATCATGTTGTGCCCGACATGCTTTCTAGAGGTGTCCCAGTCGTAGGGGAGGTAGATGGGCGTGTTAGAGATCCATGGGTGGATTCCATGGTTAGGAAAGTGGAGGATAAACCACTCGATTACCCAGCTTGGAGAATTGAAAATGGGGTGTTATATAAACACATAAAGGCAGGGACAAATAGTTTGTTTAGTGCTGGGTACGAGTGGAAGAGAGTTGTGGGCAGGAGTGATAGGCGCAGTATTTTATTCGAGTGTCACGATAATCCGTTATCGGGGCACATGGGAGTTAGGCAAACATACGCAAGGGTAGTTGAGAAATAATATTGGCCAAAAATGAAGGCAGAGATAGCTAGATATATTAAAGGTTGTCAGGTTTGCCAGAGGGTGAAAGCAGACAACAATAAGCCAGCTGGTTGTATGGTAGAGAGGACAAAGAAGTTAGAACCTTGGGAAATGATCTGCGTAGATCTGGTGGGACCCTTGGTGAAATCTAGACGGGGATTTTGTTATATTTTAACGGTGGTTGACTACTTCACCAAATTCCCATTGTTGTTTCCGTTGCGAAATGCAACGGCAAAGAGTGTTTGCAAGGAGTTGGAAGATAATGTCTTCCTGCTCTTTGGAGTTCCGAGGTCCATTGTATGCGACAATGGGCCACAGTTTCGCAGCAAGGAGCTGCAGAGTTTATGCGCGTCGTATGGTGTGCAGATGCGGTACACTGCACACTATCATCCGCAAGCCAATCCGGCCGAGCGGATCAACCAAATAATTAAGACCACTTTGAGAGCATATATTTCAGAAAACCATCGGACATGGGATTCTCATCTCTCAAAGGTGGCGTGCTGCATTCGAACATCGCAGCATGAGGTTTTGGGAGCGTCTCCATACTTCGTGAATTTTGGCCGAAATATGGCGGTCAGGGGTGATAGAGATTATAGACGAGTGGGAGACTCAGACCAACCGGACAGTAGTAGTGAGGACCGGGCCAAGTTAATGGCAGACTTGAGGGAAGACATACGGAAGAAGTTGGGAATGGCAAGTGCCAAGACAGCAAAGACTTACAATCTCAGACGTAGAGATGTACAGTATTTACCGCACGAGTTAGTATGGAGACGTAATTTTGTTTTGTCCGATGCTGCAAACTATTTTGCAGCGAAGTTAGCTCCGAAATTTGTTGGACCGTTTAGGGTTAAAAAGAGGGTGTTTCCGTGGACATATGTTTTGGAAGACGAAGACGGACGAGAAAAGGGGACATGGCATGTGCAGGACCTTAGGCCGCACATCGACTCAGGGTGATTTTCTCCGGTTAGATTCGAAAGTTGGCTGGTCTCAGGAGACCAAGCAACTTTCGCGGAGGTTGTCGCGGTATAAAATCGCGACACGAATGTTGTTGTTTTTATTGTTTGTTTTGTTTTCTAGGTTTCCCTTTTGTTCGGGGCGACGGGCGAACAAAATCGGAGGAACAAAATCGCACACGCACTGACCGAATTAACGCACTGCACAATTTTATTGATTGTCACTTTTTATATAAATATATTTGTTTTGCTTAATTTGTTAAGCAAAACAAATTCGACACTCGCGGGCGAAATGCGGCCGGCGCGCGGAAGAAGAAAACTGAATATTTTGTTTGAGCTGTCAAAGTTCTCTTGCTTTCTTCTCCTTTCTTTCGCTTTTGCTTTCGTTAAGTTAGCTCAGTGAGCGGCGGCGATCCGATGAGGGTATTGCCAACCTCGCCTTTACAATAGTAAATTGTCAAAACCTGGACTAAAGCTTTTGTACTTTTTAAACCTGTTTGAGGGAGAGGAATTTGAGAACATTTATGCTTTCGCCTATACGTACATGAGTGCCGCCAAAATGAATATTTCATTTTGGTGGGTGCAGGGGGTATATGTAAATTTGCCAAACACACCTAGAAAAATCTGAAGAGATTTTTCGCATATAGGTATGGGTAAAGCCCCGACTGCGGACACTGGTTTCTGCGTAAGCCGCACTCTATGTATGTGGGAAAATAAATGGAAAGTGAGCGTCATAGGCGCTCATATATTCTAATTCTTTTAGTTCTTTTTGAGCAGGGAAGAAGGAGAGTGTTAAAGCTTTGGTTTTCTAATTGAATTGAATCTTAAATTATTTGTTTCCGAAATTGGGATAATTTTCTTTCTTTTTTTAAAAAAAATTTTAATTTTTTTTGGAGCGGTGAAGTGGAGCTGTTACCATCGTCGGACTGTGGCTGGAGGACAAGTGTTCCAAAGGGAGTATTTTTGCGCGCTGGTTTAGTTTTGCCAGCTAGTGTTTATTTTGCTTTATTTTATCTGTGGCAGTCGGCCATTTAGTGTTTTGAATTTGAGGAATTGAATAGAGTTGGACAGGTTGTGTTCGGTCGTGATTTGTTTTGGTGAAGTGTTTCCGTCCAAGTAGTTTGCTTGGGATTTATTTGGCCGTTTTCCCCCCCTCTTCCTTATTCCTTTTTTTTTGTTTGTGTCGTCCCGCATCAGAGCCAAGTTGTTGCTGGACATCGAATTTTATCGAAGTCCAGCTGGTGAATAGATTCTGCAAAGAATCATGCGAGGGATTTCAGACAGGTTGGTCTGGTCCCGCAAATCAATTGCGTTTAAAGAAATATAATTTTTGGTGTATGAATAATTTCTTTTGGGTGATTGTCGGTTTGTGTTGATTTTGAAAAAGGGTTTGTGTTCGGTATTATTTTCCTTGTGTCGGGAAAATTTCCGTTTCTTTTATATATAGTTATATATATACCTATATATATATCTATTGCGGCAGTTTCGGTGTAGTTTTTAAAAGAAGTTTATTTATCAGGTTTTCGTGTGTTCGTGTTGTTCGTTCGTCCGGGGATACCATACCGCGAGGGTCGTCTTAAATCCCACGCTTCGCGACTGTGCTATTCGGGCAAATAGGGTATTTAATTATCGCGTGGGGATTTGTGATTTTAGTTTGTTTTATAAAGTTTTAGTTCAAAATAGCGCGATAAATGCGGAAATTAATTTAAAGGAAATTTACTTTTTCGATTAAATTGTTGTTTACTTTTTACACCAGCGCTTAACCCAAGAACTTTAAAAAATAAGCTCACGTTCGATTCAAAATTCAATCTTCTCGCGATCAATTCATTTTGCAATGATAAATTGACGTCATAAATTCATTAAAAATCGAGCGTTCACAAAAAAATTGCACTCGTTGCATGCATACACATTTTTAACGAGCGAGCGTACAAATGTGTTCGTTCGCGGATAGACGCTTGAAGATTGAATTTTGGATCGATCGTTGGCGAGTTGCACTCGTTGCATGCATACACATTTTTAACGAGCGAGCGTACAAATGTGTTCGTTCGCGGATAGACGCTTGAAGATTGAATTTTGAATCGATCGTTGGCGAGTTTTTCCGCACCCTGAAAAAAACTGATAAAACTCAAAAAAACCAATGGAAAATTTAAAAAAAAAAATCTTTAATTTAAAAAAAATAAAAAAGCAAAGAACAACGAATAAAAAAAATTAGAAATCAAAAATAATAAAAGAAAAATAAATTTTAAAAAATGGTAAAATAAAATTTAACAAAATTTTTAATAAAATGATTTTAGAATTATAGGAAACCAAAAATAATAAAATGGTGCAACACACAAAATATAACTTATAAAAAAAATTATAAAAATTTTGTAAAGAGAAAAAAAATTTTTTTTTTTAAATTATAAAAACTTTTACCGCCGCTGCACCAAAAAAAGAAAATGGAACGGACTCACCGAATAAAAAGAAAAACACGAAATAGTTTGCTACCTCCACCAAATCTGCACGCCGGCACAACTCCAAGAAATCCACAAAAAAAAGATTAATAAATAAAAGAACAATTAGTAAATTATAAAAAAAAAATTAATTACAAAAAAACCAAAAATTCAAAAAAAAATTTAAAAAAAACAACAATTACCCAAATGAAGGCTTTAAGAGCAGCAGCTACAATGACGTCAAACCCTACTCTAGCCTATTTTGCACAGATGAAATCATACCCACCACCCCAAGGAAATGGTGCTAATGCCGCACCACAGCAGCAACAATTTTCGTACGCAAATGTACTCAAATGCAATACCCAAGACCCTCCAGTTATTCAGCCCGCCCAACAGAACATTGGCCTTGAACAAACACTACAGATGTTTATGCAAAACATGTCGCAGTTTATAAACGTCATGCAAACTATGATGCAGGAGATGACACACAATCAAAACCTGCTAATCCAGACCCTAATAAAAAAAAAGCCATGAATGCGATAAAAATATCCTTCTGGAAAGCGAACGGCTGATGCCAACATAAATTGGAACTTATTCAATTTCTCAATTCATACTGTATAGATGTAATGCTAATTTCAGAGACCCATTTGACCCAAAAACACTTTTTCAATATACCCGGATTCAAGCTCGATGACACCAAACACCCAGGTGGAAAAGCACGAGGCGGATCAGCGATTCTAATTAGGGACAGAATCAAACACTACGTTCTGCAGGATTTTTGCACCGAATATTTGCAAGCCACCAGTATTTGTCTTGATGAGTACATAAAAGGATTGACAATATCGGCAATTTATTGTCCACCCAGATTCAAAATTACTGAACAGCAGTTTGAGACATTTTTGGCGACCCTTGGCCAAAAGTTTCTCGCAGCCTTACTGGGGCTCTCGACTGGTTTCTCCAAAAGAAGGGTTACTCTGGAATACCACCAGCAGACTGATGTGGTTTCGTCAGGCACGCCTACATATAGGCCATCAGCTAGATGGCCAATATGTTGATGTTATTGATTTTGCAGTAATAAAGACACTTAAACGAACTCAACTGACTATTGAGTCTTCAGTGGAACTCTCGTCTGACCACACACCCACTATTATCACAGTAAAATATGCGCCAAATTCAGAAGTCAACCCACCCGACAAACTCACCAGTATGCATACGAATTGGCTTAAATTCAGAAAATATATAAGTTCACAAATTACCCTAAATGTGTCACTGAAAACTGAGGAACAACTTAATGCGGCAGTGCGTAACTTTACCCTTCTACTTACAAACGCTGCACTGGCAGCAACCCCAAAAATTAATAACACTACCCAAAAAAAGGAATTTGTGCCACAAAATATAGCTCCGATCTTATCAGAAAAGAGATCAATAAGGCGTGATTGGCAAAAGTTCAGATCACCCTATCTGAAACAAAAGCTGACCCTCGTTACACGAAAACTCCAAAATGAGCTGAAGGCAAAAAACGGGAATGATCTGCATCAATTCATGGAAAAGCTTACACCGACGAGCTCAACAAATTACTCACTTTGGCGTGCCACAAAAAATTTAAAATGACCCATAATTGCAGAGTCGCCAATTCGTTTACCCAACGGAGACTGGGCGAGAAGTGATGCCGAAAAAGGTACTGCTTTTGCAAGTCACCCACAAAATGTATTTACTCCAAACCCCCCAACTGCAAATTACCCGTTACCACAGCTCGCAACCAGGCTAAACTATAACCCACTACTCATCAGAAGAAAAGCTCTTATGGATGATATTGCCAAGTTGAACCCAAAAAAAGCACCAGGTCATGACTTAATAACGGTTAAAATGGTGAAAGAGCTACCATCAATTGCTGTTACTCACTTACTGCACATAGACAATGCTATACTAAAAATAGGTCACTACCTAACTGACTGGAAGCTGTCGCAGATCACGATGATCCCAAAACTGGGAAAAGACCCAACAAACGTGAGTTCATATCGCCCAATAAGCTTACTCTCTACCCTTTCAAAACTTTTTGAGAAAATTCTGATAAAAATGATGTTACCCACAATACTCGCTAAAGGTGAAGCACCCAATCACCAATTCGGATTTAGAGAAAAGCACGGCACGATTGAACAGGTTCCTCGTATTGTTGAATTGATCAAAAAAACATTCGAGAAAAACCCAAGCCTGTGATAGAGGATTGACATCCAAACTACAGAAACTATTACCCGCAAGCATGCACATTTTGCTTGACAACTACTTGACCCACAGAAAATTTGTAGTTAAACATAAAAGTTTCGTTTCTCGTAGATTTGATATTCTTGCCGGTGTACCCCAAGGCAGCGTCCTCGGACTCCTACTGTATATACTCTATACAGCTGATATGCCCATTTATGATCAGACCCTCATCTCAACATTTGCCGACGACACTGCAATATTGTGCTCACGCTCTATACGAACTGATGTTCGCGTCGTTTGAGTATTTGTAAGGTACTGATTTTATTTTAATAAAACACCTAAATATATAGGCACAAAAATGCACTTAAAACTAGACAGAATTAGAATATTATCAGCAGAGGCACGATAAGCGTCCCCGCATAGGCTATAAACTATTTATTACTTGTGTGTGTACTTTTCTAAATAGCGATAATAATAGAATACATTAGAATTGTAAATGGCCACACAGCCTCAACTCAAACTGAGTGTTACTAAACATAGATTATGATGTGTGACAAACATCTTCTGTTTGACATTTTTTATTACTAGCGATAATTAGAGATAATATTTGAAATGTAAAAGTGTTCATAACTATTTTGAACACAATCAGACCCCAAAATGGCATCACAACACGTGCAACAGCATTTAAACACATTGCAAAATTGGTTATCACAGTGGAGAATTAAAGTCAATGAGTCTAAAAGCGCACATATGACCTTAACGCTAAGGAAAGACACTTGCCCCGCGCTTAAAATAAATGATTGTGTTATACCACAATGTACCGAAACATACCAAGATGCATCTCGATCGCAGACTCACCTGGAAAAAACACATTGAGTCTAAAATTACACATATTAAACTAAAAAAACTCGAACTCAATTGGCTACTCTCGAAGTATTCGAGACTCAACACCATATATAAAATCCTTTTATACAAAAGTGTAATCAAACCCATATGGGCATATGGGATTGAACTCTGGGGAACAGCATCACCGTCAAATGTTGAGAAACTGCAACGAACGCAGTCGAAAAAATGCACTCATCCACAGAGATTTGCAAATACCGAAAGTATCCGAAGAGATCCCTAAACGTACAACAAAGTATGCAGATAAGCTTAAATTGCATCCAAATATTCTAGCTAGAAATTTGGTAAGTCCCACCCGACCCCTACGTCTAAAGCGTAACTATTCTGTTGCATTTGATAGATAGCCCCGGAACCCTCGTCGCTTCCGACTTCCCGATTATTTCGGCATACAGTCGATGTCAACATCCTACGATGTCAACATTACCTTGATGCCGCCATAGCCATCGAGTACTGCATAACGTTGTCCAAATCGATGGATTAGGGCAACAAGCATTTGTTTAAATTGTTAAATGTTAATTAAATTGTTAAATTGCATCGTTAAAAATTATTGTTGGTTCTAAATATTTAGAAAGATCCAATAAATCAAATGTTACGTAAAAAAAAAAAAATAAAAAATTAATTTAAAAAAAAAAATTTTTTATGAAAAAAAGTAAACAAAATAGCCCCACGTTGGGCGCCAGCTATCGCGCAAACTTCTATGAAAACTTTTTAGAAACTCTATATTAAAAAAACCCACGCGATAATTAAAATCCCTAATTGCCCGTTAGCTCAATCGCGACACGTAGGATTGAAGCCAATCCTCGCGGTATTGTAACCCCGGCCGAACGAAACACACGAATACGCGAAAACCCGATAACTAAACTTTTCAAAACCTACTCTGAAATATACACGTATATGGAAACCGCAAATAACCGAACGCGAAATGGAAACGAAAACTCACTGACACACAAAACGGAAATCTGTCAAACGAGAGTATTTTAGAAAAAAAAAACACTAATGACAAAAATTATGTTTTTATGTGCACTTGATTTACGGGACGAGTCTGAAATCCCTCGCACGATTCTTTACAGAATCAATTCACCAGCTGGACTTCGAAGTGCAATTTTCCAACAATTTTTCAACTATTCTCAATTCTACTTCGATTTCGGTTGCCCCGATTTGTTTTTACTACCGACATTGAAAAAATGTATCGGCAGATTTTTATACATCCAGATGACCAGCAATATCAAACGATCATATGGAGAAGCAACCCAGCGTCAGCAGTCAAATACTATCAATTAAAAACCGTCACTTACGGAACGCGATCAGCCCCATACCTTGCGACCAAATGTCTCCAACGAATAGCTGCGGAGAATAACATCAGCTGTCCCCTTGGAGCTCAATTTCTTCAAGACATTTTTAATCTTTATGATGGCCTTGGTGGCCCGAATAGTCTCATGACAGCCATCGAAACCCAGAAACAGATAATTAGCATTTTAAAAAACTCTGGGTGCGCAAATCATCCTAAATTACTTCAAGGCATTCCTCAAGGAGATCAGGAAGTTAATCTAGATTTCGCCAGCAACGACAATGAGTCAATAAAAACTCTGGGTTTAATGTGGCTTCCAAAGGCGGACAAGTTTTGTATTAAAGTAAAACTGGGTCCAGCAAAAACAACTACAAAGAGGACGGTCACATCAGATTTGGCAAGACTTTTCGACCCACTTGGCATGTTAGCACCTGTGATAGTCACGGCAAAAATCTTCATACAGCAGTTATGGCAGCAGAACCTATCTTGGGATCAAGCAATATCATCCGAGTACAACACCATGTGGACAAACTTCCGCCAGGATTTGGACAGCCTAAACAATCTTCAAGTTCCAAGGCATTTATTCGAAGGAGAAGTCCCAGCGTCAATACAACTTCATGTTTTCGGCGACGCCTCCGAAAAGGCGTTTGGCGCGGCGGTATACATTCGCGCCACTCTTAAAGACGGGAGAATCTTAGTGCGTTTGCTGTGCGCAAAATCCAGAGTAGCTCCTCTCAAAAGACAAACGCTACCTCGACTGGAACTATGCACAACTGTGGTCGCTGCACAACTGTCGATTCGGGTGAGAAATGACTTGCAACTGAAAGAACACCCGGCCATATTGTGGACTGATTCAGGGATTGTGTTGTCATGGATTAACGATCAATCGTCAACATTCCATACTTTCATAGCCAACAGAGTTGCTAACATTCAATCGCTGTCGTTGGCAGAACAATGGCGCCATGTGCGGTCCAAGGACAACCCTGCAGACGTGGTATCTCGAGGACTCCAGCCAAATAAAATGAGGGCAACCTTGAGAAAAAGCAACGATCACCTGGCTAGTACCCACGAAGTAGTGCTCACAACCTCAGATCAGGAACTACCACGGATAAGTGAAGGGTACCACCCAATATCCCAATCAATTGTGGTAACCACAATTAGCTCAGCTGGCCTTGAAGACATTATTTACAAGGTGAATCATGGAAATTCATTTAAGGTACTACAAAGAATTATGGCATATGTCCTGCGACTTATCAAACATCTAAAATCACCAAGGATGCCACGTTCAGCACATAAATCATTAACTGCTGAGGAGATGGAGTCTTCACTGACGGTTATCATCAAAACTGTGCAAACTTCTGACTTCGAGCTTGAAATCAAACAGTTGGTGAAAAAACAGGAGATCAACAAAGGAAGTAAATATTTCAAAAGCCCTGTGCTTTAAATGAAATTTAAGTCGAGAAGGTTCGTTAGTCTCCGTAGTGAAAATTGCGTTGAATTTGAAAAGAAAAGATGATGTTTTCCAAAACGTTATAATATATATATATTTCCTAAAATTGTTCTCGTACAAATTTGTCGACGATCTTACCTATGGTAGTTATAAACAGCGAGTAAATTTAAAGTATTTGGCGCTTTTTGGCTATGCCGAAGTCGCTGCTTCGGGAGAACTCCAAGTGAGTTAAACGCCCTCTATCTTTAAAAAATGCAAGTATCTTAATTCTAATTCAATTCAAAAATTCACAATGACGTTTGGCTTAAACATTGCCGCCCGCCTTGCAGCATCACTGCAAAATTTCTCTTAATCCTACGTAAATCTAAAATAGAAAAAATTGAGTACGTTGCATTCATAATTGGTACTAGTGCATTTATAAAAATTAATAAAATTCATATTTTAATTCATTTTAATTCATTTTTTAATTCCAAAGCGTCAATTCCAAATATATTCCATAGAAAATCCTAGTCCATACCCCACTCCTATCCTTACAACGCCCATGAGCCCGAAATCACACACCCAAATATAGTGTGCTGTGCAACTGGTTGCCCAATTATCCCCTGCACTAAACCTCTTTTAATAATTTTGGGGAACACATCCGCTCCCAAACAAAAATACGACGGATCCGACACATAAAACGTTTCGTCCGCCAACTGCAACTCCTCGAATTGGTCACGCACCTGTGCGCCGATCGAGTGCCACGGTGAAAACCTGCAAAAATTCGGACGGACTTCTGCGTATACATCCAAGCGCCCAAATCTACCACCCAATGTGATGGTACACCTCTCATCCGATCCTCTCCCTACAGTCTTCAACCTCAATCGATCCACCAAATACCGTGAGACCACCGACACGGGGCAGCACTGATCTATAATCAGGCGCACCTTCTCACACCTGCCGTCATTGATGATCCTCACTCTTGCAGTTGGGTATATGAGCGCTATGCTCTGTGTGGCATGCCTTGGTACCAAATCAAGAGAGTGATACTCGGGTTGCCTTTGTTCAGGTCGCTGACGGTCTTGGCGACGCTGCTCCTGGCGACGATGGTCTTGGCGACGATGCTCCTGGCGACGATGGTCTTGGCGATGATCACTCCAATGACAGAGCTGACGAGACGTTTCGTATTGGTCGAGGACCGATAGTCGTGGTCGAGCTCCCGAACGACGATTGTACTCGAGGTCAGACGACCTAGGTCGGACTCCCGAGCTGCTGTGATGATTTCCGAGGTCAGACGATCTAGGTCGGACTCCCGGACGCTGCAAGTTTCTCTCGAGGTCAGACGGTCAAGGTCGGACTCCCGAGTTATTGTGATATTTTCCGAGGTCAGACGATCTAGGTCGGACTCCCGGACGCTGTTGTTTCCTCTCGAGGTCAGACGATCTAGGTCGGACTCCCGATTGGTTACGTGAGATTTGACGTGGTCGAGCGCCAGTGTTGCTATACCGAGCCCTCAATGAATCGTTAATTTCCCGGGCATCCATTTGGGGCTTTCCGTCACTTTGCAAAACTGGTCGTAATCGACGAGCTTGTTCCCTCGGTGGGGCGATTTCCTCTAAATCGTTGCCCATTTCACTTCCCTGAACAGCATTAGCTTCCGATAGAGACGGGGTACGCGAAGATTGCTGCGGCACTTCGATGACCGTTTCTGCTGACGAGCTCATGTCGTCTCGATATTCCTCCTCTGTTGACCCCTCTTCCGACACAGTGTCGCCAAACTGACGAGGGCCTTGCTTAGATGCTTTTGTGACCGGTTTGTCAACGTCTTCATCATGCAGCATACTATGGTGCTTCTCCTGGCAATACTTACACCTCACCTCACTATTGCAACCAACGAGTAAATGGCTCCTCGATAAGCAGTTAGAGCAATACTTATGCGTTAGCACCTCACGCAGTCGAAATTCCACCGTCATGTTGCGAAACAGAGAACAAAACTGCATAGCGTGTCCGAGATGGCACACCGGACATTCGAATTTGGGTTTGGCGCGTTGTTCCGCCTTGACCCTAAAGCGTGGCGTATCGTAGTTATTGGCTGAAAATGGGGTTACAAGGTACGGTTTTTATTTTACGGACAATCAATTTAACAATAGGCCACGTAATTGACCCTCTTTGGGTTCGTACATCGGCCACCCGGACTCTTTTGTCTTCTCCTGCATAAACTCTCGTTATCCTACCAAGTCGCCATTCATTTGGAGGTAAATTCTCCTCTCTCACTACAACCAAATCATCAATTTCCAAATCTCTTTGGGGAAATTTCCATTTATACCGTCTTTGAAGCTGAGATAAATATTCAGACTTCCATCGTTTACAAAACAACTGATGCATAGCTTTAATTTTTTGCCATCTGTTTACAATAGACATTGGGTAATCAGTAACTTCTGGCTCTGCAATGCCTATTAACGGACTACCGATTAAAAAATGACCTGGAGTTAAAGGGTGTCGCGGCATAAATTCGCGACAGAATTTTGTTTGTTGTTATTGTTGTTTGTTTGTTATTGTTTTGTGCTTTCCCTTTGTTCGGGGCGACTTTTTATTGCATTGTTCTTTTTTATTATATTCTTCTTTTTTATTTATATTATTTTGGTTTAATTGAACCAAATTTGACACTCGCGGGTGGAATGCAGCCGGGCGGAGAATTGACAACTGCTGTCAAGATCTCTTATTCCCTTTTGTTACGACTTCGTTATAGAAGTTTGTTGATGAGCTTTTACGATCCGATGTTGGGGAAGGCATTGCGCGAAACTATACTTACGGGACGAAGACATAATATGAAAAAAACTAGACTAAAGCTTTTTGTACTCTAAACCTGTTTTGGGAGGGAAATCTGTCGACATACATGGGTGCCGCCAATTTGAGTATTTTCATTTTGGTGGGTGCGGGGGTGTATATGTTAATTTGCCAAACACACTCTAGAAAAATTTGAGAAGATCTTTCACATATAGGTGTGGGCAAAGCCCCGACTGCGAATACTGGCTTCTGCGTAGTTCGCGCTCATGTGTGGGGGGGGGGGGGGAAGATGTTGGAGAAATGGAAAGTGAGCGCCATATATGCGTTCATATAGACAAGATTCTTTTAGTTCTTTTTAGGCAGGGAAAAGAGTGCGAACAGTATAGTGGACTGGCGTTTTCTTTTTAATTTTAAATTTAAATTTTCGAGTAGTGTTTTTTTTAAAAAAAAAGGATTGTTGTTTTAAATTTTTAAATTTTGATTTTGATTAAATTGTGTTTTTGTGGACCTTCGTCGGATGGTGGAGCTGAGATATTTTCGAAGGGAGTATTTTTCCGCGCTGGTGTTATTTCCACCAGCGGGTGGAAATTGTGTATTTGGTTTTTTTTTATATGTGGCAGTCGGCCATTTGGTTTATTCGAAAGATATAAAGGGAAAAAAAAATAATGTGAATAGAGTTTGTCAAGTTGTAGCAAGTCGGTTGTGGCAAGTCGGCCACTGGTGTTTCGAGATTTTATAGTGGAGTTGGTCTCCGTCGGTTTTGTGGTCCTGGTTTCCCTTTTCCCTTCCAATTTTTGTTGTGGCGTCCCGCACCTGAGCCAAGTTGTTGCTGGACATCGATTTTTTTTTGAAGTCCAGCTGGTGAATTGATTCTGTAAAGAATCGTGCGAGGGATTTCAGGCAGGTCGGTCTGGTCCCGTAAATCAAGTGCACATAAAAACATAATTTTTGTCATTAGTTTTTTTTTTTTCTAAAATGCTCTCGTTTGACAAATTTCCGTGTTGTGTGTCAGTGAGTGTTACCGTGAACCAGGTGCACATAAGAACTTGATTTTTGTCATTAGTATTTTTTTTTCCTAAAATACTCTCGTTTGACAGATTTCCGTTTTGTGTGTAAGTGGGTTTTCGTTTCCATTTCACGTTCGGTTATTTGCGGTTTCCATATACGTATATTTCAGAGGGGGATTTGAAAAGTTTAGTTATCGGGTTTTCGCGTATTCGTGTGTTTTGTTCGGTCGGGGATACCATTCCGCGAGGGTCGGCTTAAATCCCACGCTTCGCGACTGTGCTTTTCGGGCAAATAGGGAATTTAATTATCGCGTGGGGATTTTTGATTTTAGTTTAAATAAAGTTTTAGTTAAAAATAGCGCGATAAAGGGTCAGGATTTTCTGACATTGCACTAATTGGCCTCGAATTTAGGCATGCTTCAATGCGCGATAGCAATGTGGTGAACTCCTCAAATGTAAATTTCATTGCTCCTGCTACCTTTCGAAAATGCGTTTTGAAACTTTTGACTCCTGATTCCCACAGTCCTCCCATATGGAGAGCTCCAGCAGGATTAAAATGCCAAACAATTCCCTGATACAGTTGACTCAAAAATTCACGAAATTCTCGTTTAATAATTTTGGACGCTCCTACAAAATTAGTTCCATTATCTGAATATAAATCTCCTGGACAACCGCGACGAGACACAAAACGAGCAAG
The DNA here is from genome assembly GCA_951394025.1 of Heteromyza rotundicornis. Taxonomy (NCBI): domain Eukaryota; kingdom Metazoa; phylum Arthropoda; class Insecta; order Diptera; family Heleomyzidae; genus Heteromyza; species Heteromyza rotundicornis. The sequence continues at coordinate 29,673,139 of OX596012.1, forward strand.
GGCAGCTAAAAACGTAACCGAAGATAGGTCACTTGTGACTTCTAAATGTATTGCCTTCGTAGAAAAACACACGAAAAGACACACATAGCCTTTGGTTATGAGGCACGCACGACCAGTATAATTTTTTATATCATAAGGACCAGCGAAATCGATACCAGTTGTCGCGAACGGTCGCGAAAACTCAGTGCGAGCTGCAGGTAGGGCTGCCATAAGCTGGGAATGTTCCTTTTTCCTATTTATTACATATACTTTACAATTGTGTATAACGGTTTTTACTAGATTTTTTGCGCGTATAATGAAGAATTCCATCTGTAATAACCGTAATACCAGATTATTACCACCATGCAATGAAATATCATGGGTGAATTGGACCATAAGTCGTGAAAATTGACAATTGTATGGTAAAATAGCAGGATGTTTCTCTTTATATGAAAGAGATGGCGCTAATGCCAATCGCCCACCAAGCCGCATTACGCCCTGTTTATCCAAGAAAGGGTTCAATGTCAAAATCGAGCTTTTATTGCTTAGGGGTTTCTTTTCGGAAATCTCACGATATTCATTTGGAAAATGTACCTTTTGAGATAACCCGACAAGCCTATTTTTCACATGGTCAAGTTCTTCTTTTGTTAGCTGCGCTGACTGAACCCGGTCCTGGTTGCTTTACTTGGGACAGACGCGATAGTAAAATCTAAACACTAATGCCAATATACGCAATGCTCGTGGAAGTGATGAAAATCGATCTAAAATATCTTCAAATTGGTTGAAGTACGCAAAATGGGTTTTAATCGGCCTGCTTTCTAGCGACGTTGCAAATTCTCCATTACCAGAAGTCTGCGGCCATTCCCCTTTATTTTTGCAGAGCCATAGGGGCCCTTTCCACCACAATTGGCAATCTAGGAAGCGAAACTGTATTTACAGGGGCGACCTTAGTTTTTGCAGTCAACAAGCGGGTGAAAACACGAGAATCTGATGCCGTTGAGGCATCAGATTCTCGCGAACGTAAATTGCTGCTGCATAGGCCTTTTCCGATGCATCACAAAAGGTGTGGAATTCAATTTTCCTATATGGAGAGAAATACACCCACCTATCAATTTTGATATCATTTATGAAATGATAGTCACTTAAAAATGTTAAATAGTTAAATTGTCGTCCCAATCCGTTTTTTCCAGCCAGATTTGCTGCATTAGAATTTTTGCTGCGATTATAATTGGGCCTAACCAACCTGCTGGATCAAAAAGTTTCGCTATAATTGAGAGCACTTCCCTCTTTGTAAATATTGATTTGTTGTCTAATGGTTTGGCAGTAAAATAAAAGAGGTCTTATCTAGCGTTCCAGCGAATTCCCAGCGTCTTTACCATACTAGTGTCTTCTAGTTCCAAAAAATCCTCATTAAGTAAATGCTCCTTGGGAATATCTGAAATTATATCCTTGCAATTTGAAGTCCATTTACGTAGGGGGAAACCCGCGGAATTTAATGCCGAAATGAGTTCGCGTCTCTATTGCCGTTTCCACTTCATGTGCGCCTGCTAATGCATCATCCAGGTACATAAAATCCTTTAACAATGCGGCTGCCAGCGGCATTGTGTCCTGAACGTCGTTTGCTAGCTGTAATATGGTTCTAATTGCAAGGAACGGGGCACAATTAAGTCCGAAGGTGACCCTATTCAGCTCAAAATCTTCTATGTCTACAAGGATTTGCCTATACATTTTCTCGATGTCAGCATTGAAAACGTACTTAAATAATCTCCATTTCAAAATCAAAAGAGTCAAATATGTTTGCAACACTGGGCCTGTATACAGAACATCATTTAAACTAACACCATTTGATGTGAGAAATGACGCATTGAACACAATTCGCAGTTTTGTTGAAGTACTTTCCTCTTTTATTACCGAATGATGGGGTAAATAATAATGGGCAGGTGACTCTTCGAATCTTGGAGCTGTCACTATATTCATGTGGCCCAATTCAAAATAATCCTTGAGAACTTGTTCGTATTGAATTTTAAATTCCGGACGTCTACAAAGTGATGTTTCGTTTCTAGTAAATTGTTTGATTGCTGCCAGACGCGACTGACCAAGACTTATTTCCTGAGGGAACTCCTTCTTAAAAGGCAAAGTTACTACATATCGACCATCGCTATTACGGCGTGTAGTTTCTACAAAGTTACTTTCACATAAACTATCTTCATGTGACCAAAAATTCTTCTTTGGAATTTCCTCTAAATCCCAGAATTGTGTTAGCTGCTGAGACAATGCCACCTCACTATGAAAAGCAACATAAGTAGTAAAAGTTGATATCTCAGGCTGTGGAAGAGGGCCTGATAATATCCATCCGAACACGGTTTCTTGAGCGACGAGAGATCCTAGTATTTGATGACGTATACCTCCCATCAGAATGTTATGTTATGGCACATTCCCGGTTAACCCATTCACGACGAGTGTTACCGTATGGTAACGCTGATAGCGTTCCACGGTATATTCAATTAAAAAAGTATTTGAACAAATATCACTAATCTGTTTTTTGATTTTAATAAAGCATGCTTAGATCTTTCTTTTGATAAGTTAAAAAAGTTATATATTACGGATGTTTGTTTTCTATCATTTGAGGAGAATATCAAAGTATAATAAAACGTATTTCAAAAAATCTTTTATTACTTCGGTGTTACTTTTTTATCACTTTGCATTTTGCAATATGGGCACGCTCGTCACAACCCTAGTAAATTTAAATTTGTACTAAGAAAAATTTTTTTTAAGCTTTTTTTATATAAAATTCTATATATTTTATCTACAAATTGGTTTTAAAGTAAGATTGTGTACTTGTTATAATTATGAAAAATTAGCATAGCTTCTAGAGTGGCCATATCCGTATGTCTGAATGTCATTCAGTATGTCCATCCTTCTGATTGGTAAGAAGATTGAAGCAAGCTAGGCGGTCCAAACTTTGGACTTAACTCCTGCAGGTCCTAGAAGGAGTTGGTATTGCAAATGGGCTGAATTGGTCTACTGCCACGCCTACCTACAAGTGAAAATCGTCTTTAGTAACAAATATAACCCAATTTCATGGAAATTGTGGTGGGAAAATTCTCCGTAAGATCTATTGTCCGCTTTGCGTCGGTGGTGAGTGCCGCAAAAGCTTTATGAGCAATACCCCGATCACGACATGACATCATGATAGCTACATAGGTGTTGCCGAGCTGAGATGGCTAGGTCATGCCGAACTACATCAAAAAAATGGAGCACATAGTGCTGTGAGTACCGTCGGTGGAATGAGCGGAAGATGGCGACCAGATATCAGATGGAAAGGTGTACGGCATATATAGATTCACTTCGACCGGCTGAAACTTACTCACTTGTTTTTTTAGCAAATTTGCATTACGATGAAGACATTTTGGCGAGCACAATTTTCCTCGATTTATCCGGCTGGAGAAGAAGATTATGAGGAAGATGACGGAGGTACTGCCGATGGTCTTCATCGAACACCTCTTTTACAGCCATGTAAATTGTGTATGTCAAATGATGACGAGGACCTTTCTAAGTTCAGTCCATATGAAGATATTTCTAATGTTATTGAAAACCTGAACAGTATTATTGATGTACGGAATTATACATATTATATACAATGGCGGACTGGTAATTAGGGCCAACCTTTTGTATTAATTTTGAGTGGCTCCAGGACACTTATCAAGAAAATCCTAGTTAAAAACTCACCTACTTTTCTAACTTTTTTCCTGGGGACAATAAAGTTTTTTTTGATGCAAAAATGTGTGTTTTTTAAAAACAAACTACTTTGCTGAAGAATCTTTTCCAATCAAAAACTATCCTTAATTTAAATAAATTTTTTTAAAAAAAAATATTTAAAATTTAAAAAAAAATGGCGATTAATAATTTTGTTTACAAAATGAATGTTTACACATTGCCAAACTTTCAAAAATTAAAAAAAAATAGTTATAAACAATAATATCTTAAATTAGGTAATTTTGCTAGGGTTGTGACGAGCGTAACCATATGGTAACGGGCAGAGGTGGGCAAACAGCAAGCAATCCAAAAAAAAAAAAGTTTGGAATTCGTTTCTTAGGTCATTTCTAGGTAATCCTGAAAAAATCTTGAAAAAATTCCTATTATTTCGCTCTCGTCATTAATGGGTTAATTGTGGCAGGATGAGACCCTTTACCTCTATCCTCAAATTTGAATCTATTCGAGATCCTATTACAAAGCTGCATGCCTTTTGAACATGTGCCGAAACAACTTTGTTTAAACCAGAAACTTGAGCGTTTATATTCTCAGTCGGAAGTTTCAGTAAGCGTTGCAGTCTCTCAGAAATAAAGGTGCATTCCGAGCCCGAATCGATAAGCGCTCTGGCTGAATACACCGTATCCAAATGACAAATAGTCACCATAACGGTTCCTAGTAGCACATTTTTCTTATTCATAGCAAAGCAAGCTTGTACATTAATATTTTCTGAAGGACTTGAGGTTACTTGAGTTGATAGTGCTCGATGGTCTGACTTAGGGAACTGAGGGGGTTTTGCTGTTCGAGCCTGATTAGCAGGTGGATTTACAAATTCCCTATGTAAAAGGGTATTATGGCGCCTCTTACAGGTCGCACAACTAAATTGGATTTTACAGTCCTTCACATGATGTGAATATCCTAAACAGTTTATACAGAACTGGTGTTTACGCACTACTGCTAACCTTCCGTTTATGCTCATGCCCAGAAATGTAGGACAGTTTCTAATGGAATGCTGTAGTGTTGGACATAGTTTACAATTAGGACCAACAGTCGTATGGTGGGGTTGCACTTTTTTATTTGAAAATTCATGTTGAGGTGGTGAAAATGATTTGTTCCTCTCAGATTTGTTTGATACTGATCGGAGATCTGAAATTGTTTAAAAAAGTTTGGAATCTATTTGCTAGGAAAGTGTCCAAATCTTTCCACTTTGGAATCTCAAACTTATTGTTTATGCTTTGCTCCCATAAGGAAAGCGTAGCTTCAGGCAATCGAGTTGAGCATTAGTAGGTAAAAATTGCATCCCAATTCCTGACATCGATGTCAAATAATTGTAATGTTGAAATGCAATTATTTATGTCACGCTGTAATTTTTTCAAAGAGGCGCCCGAATTGCAATTAATAGCCGGTAAGTTGAAAAGTACTTTTAATTGGCTGTTGACCAGAATACGTTTATTTTCGTACCGGTCCGAAAGATTGTTCCATTGTCGCGGTATAAATTCGCGGCACAGTTGTTGTTGTTTTGTTGTATTGTTTGTTTTGTTATGTTTTTTGTTTCCCTTTTGTTCGGGGCGACGGGCGAACAAAATCGAAGGAACAAAATTTCACACGCACTAACCGAAAGAACGCACTGCACAATTTTATCGATTGTCACTTTTTGATATAAATATATTTGTTTTGCTTAATTTGTTAAGCAAAACAAATTCGACACTCGCGGGCGAAACGCGGCCGGCGCGCGGAAGAAGAAAACTGAATATTTCGTTTGAGCTGTCAAAGTTCTCTTGCTTTCTTCTCCTTTCTTTCGCTTTTGCTTTCGTTAAGTTAGCTCAGTGAGCGGCGGCGATCCGATGAGGGTATTGCCAGCTTCGCCATTACAATAGTAAATTGTCAAAACCTGGACTAAAGCTTTTGTACTTTTTGAACCTGTTTGAGGGAGAGGAATTTGAGAATATTTTTGCTTTCGCCTATACGTAGATGAGTGCCGCCAAAATGTATATTTCATTTTGGTGGGTGCAGGGGGGTATATGTAAATTTGCCAGACACACCTAGAAAAATCTGAAGAGATTTTTCGCATATAGGTATGGGTAAAGCCCCGACTGCGGACACTGGTTTCTGCGTAAGCCGCACTCTATGTATGTGGGAAGATAAATGGAAAGTGAGCGTCATAGGCGCTCATATTTTCTGATTTCGTTTAGTTCTTTTTGAGCAGGGTAGAAGGAGAGTGGCAAAAGCTTTGGTTTTTTTTTTCTTAAATTTAATTAAATTATTTGTTTCCAAAAGTTGGATAATTTTCTTTTCTTTTTTAAAAATTGTGTTTTTTTGTTGAGTGGTGAAGTGGAGCTGTTGCCATCGTCGGACTGTGGCTGGAGGACAAGTGGTCCAAAGGGAGTATTTTTGCGCGCTGGTTTAGTTTTGCCAGTTTTGCTAGTGTTTATTTTGCTTTATTTTATTTGTGGCAGTCGGCCATTTAGTGATTTGTTTTTGAGGAATTGAATAGAGTTGGACAGATTGTGTTCGGTCGTGATTTATTTTGGTGAAGTGTTTCCGTCCAAGTAGTCTGCTTGGGATTTGTTTGGCCGTTTTCCCCCCCTCTTCCTTATTCCTTTTTTTTGTTTGTGTTGTCCCGCATCAGAGCCAAGTTGTTGCTGGACATCGAATTTTATCGAAGTCCAGCTGGTGAATAGATTCTGCAAAGAATCGTGCGAGGGATTTCAGACAGGTTGGTCTGGTCCCGCAAATCAATTGCGTTTAAAAAGATTTAATTTTTGGTGTACGAATAATTTCTTTTGGGTGATTGTCGGCTTGTGTTGATTTTGAAAAAGGGTTTGTGTGCGGTATTATTTTCCTTGTGTCGGGAAAATTTCCGTTTCTTTTATATATAGTTATATATATACCTATATATATATCTATTGCGGCAGTTTCGGTGTAGTTTTTTTAAAAGAAGTTTATTTATCAGGTTTTCGTGTGTTCGTGTTGTTCGTTCGTCCGGGGATACCATACCGCGAGGGTCGTCTTAAATCCCACGCTTCGCGACTGTGCTATTCGGGCAAATAGGGAATTTAATTATCGCGTGGGGATTTTTGATTTTAGTTAGTTTAAATAAAGTTTAGTTAAAAATAGCGCGATAAGCTGGCGCCCAACGTGGGGCTATTTTTACTAAAGTTTTTAATAATTTTTTTAAAATTTTTTTTTATATTATTTTTTTTTTTAAACAAATTTTTTTTTTAAACAAATTTTTTTTTTTTTTAAAGTTTTTTTTGTAATTAAATTTTTTTTTTTTTGTTGTATAATTTTTTTTTAAAATTGATTTTTTTTTGTAATATTTCTATTTTTCGGGTTTTTTTTTTAAATATTTTTTTTTTTGTGTGTGTTGTATTTGTTTGTATTATTTCAGTTTTTTTTTATAATTTACTAATTTGTCTTTTTATTTATTTAGCTTTTTTTAATTTCGCGGAGTTTTACCGGCGGCAGAACTAGCGGCAGAACTCGGGTCATCTCCTTCGGTGAGTTCGTTCCTTTTTATTTGCAAGAGCGGTTCGATTTTTATTAATTTTTTTAAATTTTCTTAAAATTTAATTTTTTTTAATTGTTTTTTGAAATTTTTGCGTTTACTAGTGCCAAAAGGCTTATAATCAATTTTAAATTTTTTTAAAAAAAAAAAAAATTAGTTTTTGAATTTTTTTTTTGCTTTGTTTGGTGGCGGTGCTGCCCGCTTTTAAAGTTTTTTAATTCGGTTTGTTTTACGAAATATATTTTTATTCGACTAGGCATATTTTTTTTTATATTTTTATTATAATATTTATTTTATATATTTATTATATTAGTATAATTTGAAAGTTTTCTTTTAAATTTCTTTACCTTTTTTTTTGGAAAATTGTGTGAGCGTATTGAACGCTGGTTTCATTTTCTTTGGGGTTTCTTTTTGAGTTTTTTTAAGTTTTTGGTTTTTTTTGTCCGTCTGATTCAATATGGAGATTAACCGATTAAACCAAGAGGAACTGGCATACGAGATGGAGGCTCGTGGGTTGCCAGTGACTCCGGTGGAGTCCATGAGGATGTCCTTGAGGGCATCAAGGCAAATAGAGCGAAGGGAGTCCGTGGATGTCTTTGCGGGATATCCATTTGTTTTTGAGGAAGATAGGTTGGGTGTGGAGGGGAAGATTTCCGAAGTTGAAAAACTTATGGAAACCCCTCCCAAGGACGCAAAGTCGCCCGAATATTTAAAGATTTTGGCGAAATTGGAATGGGCTTTAGGTCGCCTTACTCGTTCGAGGCCAGCGAGTAAGGAAGAAGTAGTAGAGCAGATGGCGCTCAAAAATAGGGTCCTTTTGTTGTTGGGGGAACTCAACGAGGCGGTGGAGGATGTTGGTGGCGGAGATGATGCCTTCGATGACAATCCAAGGCCATTCCGACCATCCAAGGGGCTTAGTAGGGAGTCTGCGGTTGAGGGAGAGCCTCAACCCGCCCCGAGACCATCCATCTCGTTGGGTGAGGTAGGATTTTTGAAGATAGAAAATTTATCGAAATGGGGTTTGAAATTCACTGGGGAAAGGTCCGATATGTCCGTGCATGCATTTCTGCAGAGGGTAGACGAGCTATGCGAGGCTCGGGGCGTTAGTGAAGCCCAGTTGTTTAGGGGAGCAGTGGAGCTTTTTTCTGGAAAAGCCCTGCTCTGGTTTAGGGATGTCCGCAGGACAGTTTCAGGCTGGCGAGAGTTGGTCGCCGAGCTGAAACTGGAATTCCTGCCCCCCAACTATGACGACATTTTGATGTCTGAGATTAGGCGACGGACTCAGGGTGGGACTGAGTCCATAGGTATATATGTAGCGGCGATGAGGGGGTTGTTCGGTCGTCTGTCCGACCCCTTGTCAGAGAGGCGTATGCTGGGTCTGGTGATCGCAAACCTGTCCCCGTTTTACCAGACTCAGCTGGGCTTGGCTGAGCCTAAGTCTTTATCGGAGTTGGTTTCCTTGGGTCGGAAGCTGGAGGCTGTGCGGGCGAATGTGGAAGCATTCGTGCCGCCGCCCAGCAGCCGATCCAAGAATTTGTTGGAGCCAGACTTGGCTTACGTCTCTGCTGAACCTGAGGTTTCAGTGGTTAGGGCCCCTTTGCGTGACGCTAGGTTGGAGAGGAGAATTCAGGCTCCTCCCCAAAATTCTTTTAGGTGCTTCAATTGTAAGCGGTTTGGGCATGTTTTGAGCAACTGCCCTAGGGAAATTTATTGTTTCGGTTGTAGGCGGCCTGGTTTTTTGAAGCGTGATTGCCCCCGATGCTCTCAGAGAGCAGGGCAATCGCAGGAGCGCTCGGACAGGGAGGCGGCCCCGAGAGCGGCTCCGAGGGCCCGCGAAGAGTCGGGAAATGGGGAGCGAGCTCTTGTGGAAGCAGGGCAAGAAGTTCGCGAGGTTTAGGTAGGTTGCCTGCGGGCAACCAGCTGGCTAGGGAAAATAGTGGTAGGCCTCAGAGGCAACGTCCGTCCGAAATTTGTTTGAGTTTTTCTCTTTCAGGTAGAGAATTGGATAATAGGCCATATTTAGGTGTTAAAATTTTTGGAGTGCGTATGTTAGGGCTTTTGGATTCGGGGGCCACCAGGACGATTCTTGGTAGGCCAGGCTGGGACACATTAAAGTCCTGGGGGATACGTTTATTGGCGTCTGCGGTCAGCAAGGTTGCGCTTGCTGATGGTGAAGAAGTTCCGGTTAGGGGGGTAGTTTCGGTCCCTTTCGAGGTAGAGGGCAAGTCGGTCCTCGTGGAATGCCTCGTAATACCGGATTTACCCCAATCATTGATTCTTGGAGTAGACTTTTGGTCTAAGGCCGGTGTAGTGCCAGATTTGGCCAAGAATCAGTGGAGGTTTTCCGACCAAGTCGAGGTCTCGTCAGTAGCGGCGATAGTTGATAGGTCTTCGTTGTCAACTAGGGAAAAATCGGTTCTTGAGGAGTTTGTTGCAGATGTTTTTAGGTCTATGCCTGAGGGACTTGGTTGTACACATTTGGTCGAACATCGGATTCGTACAAAGCCAAATGTGGAACCAGTCAAGCAGCGATACTATCCGGTATCGCCCGCTATTCAGAGGCGCATAGATGAGGAAATAGAGGATATGTTAGGAAAGGGTGTGATTGAGATTTCTCACAGCCCTTGGGCATCACCGGTTGTGATGATTAGGAAAAAGGATGGGAGTTATAGGTTTTGTGTCGACTATAGGACACTGAATAAAAATACGGATCGAGATAGTTACCCCCTCCCTTATATTTCGGATACTTTAGATAAGCTAAAGGACGCCAAATATCTCTCTAGTTTGGATATAAAATCCGCTTATTGGCAGATCCCAGTAGAGAAGGAGTCTAGGGCCTGCACGGCATTTACAGTTCCGGGTAGGGGGCTCTACCAGTTCAAGCGCATGCCCTATGGCCTGCACAATGCGCCTGCAACTTGGCAGAGATTTATAGATGAGGTCCTTGGGGCTGACTTGGAACCCCATGTTTTCGTGTATTTGGACGATATTATTATTGTTACAAATACATTTGATAAGCATGTTGAGGTTCTGAAGGAGGTCCTGAGGAGGATTTGTTCGGCAGGGCTTAGATTGAATAGGGAAAAATGTAATTTTTGTCTTTCTTCGCTACGGTACTTAGGTTATGTTGTTGATCGACAGGGCTTGCACGTTGACCCCGAGAAAGTTGAGGCAATGCTGAAAATTCCAGCGCCCAGAAATGTAAGGGAAGTCAGGTCGTTTGTTGGCACCATTTCTTGGTATCGTAGGTTTGTTTCGAATTTCGCTGATTTGGTTAAGCCTCTAACTGATCTTCTAAAGAAGAAGAACAGGTTTAGATGGTCGCCGGAGTGCGAGGACAGCTTTTTGAAGGCCAAGGAGCGCCTAGTGACGGCGCCGGTCCTGAGCTGTCCTGATTTCAAACGACCCTTCGTAGTTCAGACTGATGCTTCCGATTTTGGAATAGGTGCCGTTTTGACACAGCAGTTTGATGAAGGTGAGAAGGTCATTTCGTATTTGAGTAGGTCGTTGAGTAGATGCGAGAGGAATTATTCCACTACCGAGAAGGAGTGTTTGGCTGTTTTGTGGGCAGTTGAGAAGTTGAGGCCATACATCGAAGGGGTTAGGTTCACAGTGGTGACAGATCATTATTCGTTGGTATGGCTCAACAATTTGAAAGATCCTTGCGGTAGGTTGGCTAGGTGGGCTTTAAAGCTCCAGCAATACGATTATGAAATCATACATCGTAAGGGGAAAGATCATGTTGTGCCCGACATGCTTTCTAGAGGTGTCCCAGTCGTAGGGGAGGTAGATGGGCGTGTTAGAGATCCATGGGTGGATTCCATGGTTAGGAAAGTGGAGGATAAACCACTCGATTACCCAGCTTGGAGAATTGAAAATGGGGTGTTATATAAACACATAAAGGCAGGGACAAATAGTTTGTTTAGTGCTGGGTACGAGTGGAAGAGAGTTGTGGGCAAGAGTGATAGGCGCAGTATTTTATTCGAGTGTCACGATAATCCATTATCGGGGCACATGGGCGTTAGGAAAACATACGCTAGGGTAATTGAGAAATATTATTGGCCAAAAATTAAGGCAGAGATAGCTAGATATATTAAAGGTTGTCAGGTTTGCCAGAGGGTGAAACCTGACAACAATAAGCCAGCTGGTTGTATGGTAGAGAGGACAAAGAAGTTAGAACCTTGGGAAATGATCTGCGTAGATCTGGTGGGACCCTTGGTGAAGTCTAGTCGGGGATTTTGTTTTATTTTAACGGTGGTTGACTACTTCACCAAATTCCCATTGTTGTTTCCGTTGCGAAATGCAACGGCAAAGAGTGTTTGCAAGGAGTTGGAAGATAATGTCTTCCTGCTCTTTGGAGTTCCGAGGTCCATTGTATGCGACAATGGGCCACAGTTTCGCAGCAAGGAGCTGCAGAGTTTATGCGCGTCGTATGGTGTGCAGATGCGGTACACTGCACACTATCATCCGCAGGCCAATCCGGCCGAGCGGATCAACCAAATAATTAAGACCACTTTGAGAGCATATATTTCAGAAAACCATCGGACATGGGATTCTCATCTCTCAAGGGTGGCGTGCTGCATTCGAACATCGCATCATGAGGTTTTGGGAGCGTCTCCATACTTCGTGAATTTTGGCCGAAATATGGCGGTCAGGGGTGATAGAGATTATAGACGAGTGGGAGACTCAGACCAACCGGACAGTAGTAGTGAGGACCGGGCCAAGTTAATGGCAGACTTGAGGGAAGACATACGGAAGAAGTTAGAAATGGCAAGTGCCAAGACAGCAAAGACTTACAATCTCAGACGTAGAGATGTACAGTATTTACCGCACGAGTTAGTATGGAGACGTAATTTTGTTTTGTCCGATGCTGCAAACTATTTTGCAGCGAAGTTAGCTCCGAAATTTGTTGGACCGTTTAGGGTTAAAAAGAGGGTGTCTCCGTGGACATATGTTTTGGAAGACGAAGACGGACGAGAAAAGGGGACATGGCATGTGCAGGACCTTAGGCCGCACATCGACTCAGGGTGATTTTCTCCGGTTAGATTCGAAAGTTGGCTGGTCTCAGGAGACCAAGCAACTTTCGCGGAGGTGGAGGTGGGGTTGTCGCGGTATAAATTCGCGGCACAGTTGTTGTTGTTTTGTTGTATTGTTTGTTTTGTTATGTTTTTTGTTTCCCTTTTGTTCGGGGCGACGGGCGAACAAAATCGAAGGAACAAAATTTCACACGCACTAACCGAAAGAACGCACTGCACAATTTTATCGATTGTCACTTTTTGATATAAATATATTTGTTTTGCTTAATTTGTTAAGCAAAACAAATTCGACACTCGCGGGCGAAACGCGGCCGGCGCGCGGAAGAAGAAAACTGAATATTTCGTTTGAGCTGTCAAAGTTCTCTTGCTTTCTTCTCCTTTCTTTCGCTTTTGCTTTCGTTAAGTTAGCTCAGTGAGCGGCGGCGATCCGATGAGGGTATTGCCAGCTTCGCCATTACAATAGTAAATTGTCAAAACCTGGACTAAAGCTTTTGTACTTTTTGAACCTGTTTGAGGGAGAGGAATTTGAGAATATTTTTGCTTTCGCCTATACGTACATGAGTGCCGCCAAAATGTATATTTCATTTTGGTGGGTGCAGGGGGGTATATGTAAATTTGCCAGACACACCTAGAAAAATCTGAAGAGATTTTTCGCATATAGGTATGGGTAAAGCCCCGACTGCGGACACTGGTTTCTGCGTAAGCCGCACTCTATGTATGTGGGAAGATAAATGGAAAGTGAGCGTCATAGGCGCTCATATTTTCTGATTTCGTTTAGTTCTTTTTGAGCAGGGTAGAAGGAGAGTGGCAAAAGCTTTGGTTTTTTTTTCTTAAATTTAATTAAATTATTTGTTTCCAAAAGTTGGATAATTTTCTTTTCTTTTTTAAAAATTGTGTTTTTTTGTTGAGTGGTGAAGTGGAGCTGTTGCCATCGTCGGACTGTGGCTGGAGGACAAGTGGTCCAAAGGGAGTATTTTTGCGCGCTGGTTTAGTTTTGCCAGCTAGTGTTTATTTTGCTTTATTTTATTTGTGGCAGTCGGCCATTTAGTGATTTGTTTTTGAGGAATTGAATAGAGTTGGACAGATTGTGTTCGGTCGTGATTTATTTTGGTGAAGTGTTTCCGTCCAAGTAGTCTGCTTGGGATTTGTTTGGCCGTTTTCCCCCCCTCTTCCTTATTCCTTTTTTTTGTTTGTGTTGTCCCGCATCAGAGCCAAGTTGTTGCTGGACATCGAATTTTATCGAAGTCCAGCTAGTGAATAGATTCTGCAAAGAATCGTGCGAGGGATTTCAGACAGGTTGGTCTGGTCCCGCAAATCAATTGCGTTTAAAAAGATTTAATTTTTGGTGTACGAATAATTTCTTTTGGGTGATTGTCGGCTTGTGTTGATTTTGAAAAAGGGTTTGTGTGCGGTATTATTTTCCTTGTGTCGGGAAAATTTCCGTTTCTTTTATATATAGTTATATATATACCTATATATATATCTATTGCGGCAGTTTCGGTGTAGTTTTTTTAAAAGAAGTTTATTTATCAGGTTTTCGTGTGTTCGTGTTGTTCGTTCGTCCGGGGATACCATACCGCGAGGGTCGTCTTAAATCCCACGCTTCGCGACTGTGCTATTCGGGCAAATAGGGAATTTAATTATCGCGTGGGGATTTTTGATTTTAGTTAGTTTAAATAAAGTTTAGTTAAAAATAGCGCGATACCATGCCTGCGCGAACCCGTCGTTAGTCAGAGGAGATTTTTTTACAATATCTTTTGCTTCCCCTCTTGTCTTCTGATTTAAATAAAAAAGTTTCTCGACCGGTGTAAGACGCGAGTTGGTAATATAAATGGCAGAGAATAAGTCACGGAACGATGGCCATGTCACATAATCACCATAAAATACTTCAGTATCACAAGGAGACAAGCGTATATGGTGTCCAGGTGTATTATCGACTATTGTCTCAGCGCCTTGAATATTTGGAGTACTTTGGGCTGAAGTATGGTGCGCCGTTAAATTATGCGCGAATTCACCCATTTGTGCCGCTGTCGCAATGTACGCATTGTAACAAGTTTTAAATTTTAATTTTATTATGTCGATCGCGCCCTTATTTTCGCCACAAGTCTTCATCACTGCTTTCAGACCTATGTCGTACGCCTGCTTCAACTGCACCCATTGGGACTTTAATTCTTCGCGCTGCACTTCCATAGAAAATATGCTGTGATCTTCCGGTCCCGTTTCGTTGAAGTCCCGCTCGAATTCTAAAAGGGCGTCCGCTAAATTCACGAACTCTTCCACCGCGGTCATTTTGTACAATATTTGTAATTTATTTATTTAAAAGTTATTAAAAAAAAAATACGAGCGAGCACAAGGGATATTAAAAATTAATTTGTAAATTGGCCTAGTTACCAGAACCGCTCTGCAATTAAGAAATTCCAAAAAAAAATTGTAATAAACACCAAAATATTTCGTTCTTATACGAACACCTTTTATTTTTAAAAAAATATTTACAAAAAATTCAAACAAATTCGCAAATGTGGACTGTAGGGTATTAAAATATACGGCAATGTTTAAATATTTGATTTAAACAAATAAAAAGTGCCGATAATATAACTTTGTTGAAAATTTTATATGTATAAGTCAGATAGGCCGACTGTAGGTTTTGAGCTTTTGTACATAAAAGCAGCTGTTTGAAGCTTACCAACAAATTTCCTTATGAATTCTTGTTGTTGATGTTTGTTTCGTCACTATCTCCTTTACTTTCACTATTGTTCTGCTTCTCTGCTTCACTTTTAATGTAATTCACTTTTATAATTTACTTTACTTTAACACTTTTTCAAATAAATAAAATATAAAATTCACACTTTCACTTTATCTTTAGTTTATTCAATATTTTGCTCTCTTTTTGTGCCTTCTATGTATGTATGTATTTTTCGTATTTTGACACTATTTTTTTTAGATTTTGATTTCTGTTGGAGCTTTTTTTTCTTTCTTTTTTTTTAAATTTTATCACTTTACTTTTCACTTCACTATTAGAAATTATATTATATTTATATTTAAATTAAAACACTGAATTTAATTTCTTATTGCAAAACAAAAGCTCGAGTCCGCCGTCGGAAAAAAGATGCAAGGCTATTAGTAAGCCGAAGCAGAAACTCGCTAGAGCCAATTCGTTGCCAATGCTGGAAATTTCGCGAGCGCCAATTCGCTTCAAGGGATTCAAGCTATGCTTAGAATTTGTGACTTTATTTGTATATGTGCGTGGGAGGAATTGGTCGAATTTAACGAAGATGATTTGGTGTAGCGGGAGAGTGAATTTAAATTGAATTGAGCGAAATTTCGTTCGTTTTCTTTTCCTATCTATTTCTTGTATTTTATTTAACCCATTAATGACGAGAGCGAAATTTTCGGAATTTTTTCAAGATTTTTTCAGGAATACCTAGAAATGGCCTAAGAAACGAATTTCTAACTTTTTTTTTTTGGACCGCTTACCGTTTGCCCAGCCCTGGCCGTTACCATATGGTAACGCTCGCCACAACCCTAGCAAAATTACCTAATTTAAGATATTATTGTTTATAACTACTTTAATTTTAAATTCTTGAAAGTTTAACAATGTTTTAAGATTTATTTTGTAAAAAAAATTTTTATCGACCAATTTTTTTAAATCTAAAAGTTTTTTAAAAAAAATATTTTGTTAAAAAAAATTCTATAAATTCAGGAGCATTTTTGATCACAAAAGTTTCTACAGCAAAGTAGTTTGTTTTTAAAAAACGCACATTTTTGCATAAAAAAAAAAATTTTATAGCTCCTAGGCAAAAAGTTAGAAAAGTAGGTCAGTTTTCAACTAGGATTTTCTTGATAAGTGTCCTGGTAGTGATCATTGAATGGGGTCCAATAAACCTTTTCAATAGTATTCAAGTTGATATTCTTACAATTTTGGTAGTCGTTCAAAATTACTACAAAAGGCTGGCCTAATTATCTGTCCGCCACTGTACATATTATAGTATCTCCGCCTACACCAAACTACTGCTTAGGTTTTCAATAACATAAGAAATATCTCCATATGAACTGAAACTGGAAAGGTCCTCGTCATCATTTGACATACACAATTTACATTGCTGTAAAAGAGGTGTACGATGAAGACCATAGGAAGTACCTCCTTCATCTTCCTCCTAATAATCTTGTCCCTCCGGATAAAATTATGCTCGCCTAAATGTCTTCATCGTAATGTAAATTTGTTAAAAACCAATTGAGTAAGTTTCAGCTGGTCGAAGTAAGCCTATATATACCATACACCCTTCCATCTGAGACCTGGTGGCCATCTTCCGCTCATTCCACCGACGGTACTCACATGTGCTCCATTTAGTAGTACTTTTTTACATTCATCAGCTCGGCATGACCTAGCCATCTTAGACGTGGATTTTGTATGCGTCACGATGTCATGTCATGATCGGGGTATTGCTCATATAGCTTTTGCGGCACTCACCATCGACGCAAAGCGGACAATATATCTTACGGAGAATTTTCCTACCACAATTCCCGTGAAATTGGGTAACATTTGTTACAAAACTCGACTCTCACTTGTATGGAAGGTAGGCGTGGCAGCTGATCGAATTCGCCCATTTGCAATACCAACTCCTTCTAGGATTTCCAAAGGATAAATTCAATGTTTGGACCGCCTAGCTTTCATTTAGCTCCTTCAATAGCCCATACCAATCAAAATAACGTACAGACATACGGATATGGCTAAATCAACTTAAGAGGTGCTGCTAATTTTTCATAAGTACACCAAGTAGAATTTGTAGATAAAATATTTTTAACTTTTCATATAAAGTTAAAAAGTTTAAAAAAAATATATTTCAAACCAATATATAGAAAAAATTTACTTCATTTTACAAAAAATACTCGAATATGTACGCTAATATGTATATAAACACGTACAAAAAATTATTTTAAATCTAAATATTAAAAAAAAAATTTTTTTTAATTATATTAAGTACACAAACACACTTTCAAATCAATATACAAATAAAATATATTTAATTTTACATAAAAAAAGCTCATACAAACATTTTCAGTGAGAAAATTTAAATTTGCTAGGGTTGTGACGAGCGTGCCCATATGGTAACAGCAAAATTCAAAATGATAAAAAGGTAACACAGAAGTTATAAATAATTTTATTTTATACGTTTTCTAATACTTTGATATTCTACCCAAATGCCAAAAAAAAAATATTTAAAATATATAACTTTCTATGGCAATGAAAAATATTCTTACTGGAAAGGTCGTGACTTTTCGCTGTTTTTGCCCACTTTTCAAAAACACTACTTTTCAATTATCCGCCACGATCGCTACTGACGAGCGATTGCTTAGAATTATATATCAAAAGAAAGATCTAAGCATGCTTTATTTAAATCAAAAAACAGATTAGTGATATTTGTTCAAATATTTTTTTAATTGAATATACCGTGGAACGCTATCAGCGTTACCATATGGTAACACTCGTCGTGAATGGGTTAACTTAAATTAAGTTGAATGCACTTTTATACATAAGGTACCAAATAATTATAGAATGCAACTTACTTTGATGATAATGACGTTCAAATTTATTTGCTGCTACAGCTGTTGGTGTTGATTTATTTGCTGCTACAGCTGTTGATGATGATGATGATAAAGGGGGAGATGGCGAATATGTCGTCGTCTCTGCTTTCAACACTTTAAATTTTCCGAATCCGGTTCGAAGGACCAATAAATATTTCAAAAGCCCTGTGCTTTAAATGAAATTTAAGTCGAGAAGATTCGTTAGTCTCCGTAATGAAAATTGCGTTGAATTTTAAAAGAAAAGATGATGTTTTCCAAAACGTTATAATATATATATATTTCCTAAAATTGTTCTCGTACAAATTTGTCGACGATCTTACCTATGGTAGTTATAAACAGCGAGTAAATTTAAAGTATTTGGCGCTTTTTGGCTATGCCGAAGTCGCTGCTTCGGGAGAACTCCTAGAGAGTTAAACGCCCTCTATCTTGAAAAAATGCAAGTATCTTAATTCTAATTCAATTCAAAAATTCACAATGACGTTTGGCTTAAACAGGAAGCTCACTGAGCAGCTTATCCCCCTTTTTAGACGACAATGGCATTTTAAGAGTCGGTGGACGTTTGGCCGCATCGTTGTTATCATTTGACGCCAAGCACCCAATATTAGCCGCGTTTTTCAAACTAAATAAAATCCCTAATAATGTTGTTTGTCTTCTGTACCAAAATGTTCGAGGGCTAAATACAAAGTTGAATGATATTTATATTAAAAGTTTCGATTGTAGTCATAATGTCTTGGTATTTACCGAAACTTGGCTTAAACCAAATATTTTTGATTCAGAAATTCGGTGTGCTGGGTATCAAATTTTTCGGAGGGACTGTAAATGCAGGAGTGGTGGTGGAGTCCTCATTGCAGTAAAAAACCTTTTTTCATCTCAGGAAATCATACTTTCAGATGTCTCTGACTTGGAATTTATTTGTGTACGAATTCGAGTTTTTAGTATCGATATTTTCGTTACTTGCTAGTATATCCTACCGAATTCCGATATTACCGTTTACCTAAGACATGTGTCGCTTATATCATTGGTTTACTCAAATGTTAAACCTGCCGATTCCATTGTTGTTTTTCGAGACTTTAATTTACCGAATATATCTTGGAGTTTTTGTGGCGATTCAAACCAGTTTCTTCCGTATTCTTCTCGTGGCTGTTTGAATGACTTTCTGGATTCATTTCATGAGTTTACAACAAGTAAATGGGATTGCAAATAAGAATAGTAGAATTTTGGATTTAATTTATGTTGACGACTCTTCGAAGTTTTCAGTGAAACGCTGTGATGCTTTTGCATGTCCAGAAGATTACCATCACCTAGGGTTACCAGATTATCTTTAGTAAAAAAGAGTACAAGTTGCAGGGGGTCCCAAACTCCTCGGGTTTAGACCACATATTTTTTAATAGAAAAAATTTCTTCCAAAAAGTTTTGAAATCATAGCTTTGGTAAAAAAACTCTCGAATTTGTTCAAAACAACTTAGAACCAGTTTCATCACCGTTGAAGTCTTTTTTTTGCTTCAAGAATGCAAATTTTGTTAACATGAACCAACTCTTATCTGAAACTAGTTGGGACATGAACTTTGAAGATGTTGTGCCCCTCGGTTGACGACTGTGTATCAATTTTCAATTGTACGCTCAGCAAAGTCTTAGAGATATGTGTTCCAAAGAACATTAAAAAGATTTCGAATGAACTTGGTGCTGTATGGTTTACAAAAGAATTGAGGAAACTTAAAACTTCGAAAACTCGGGCATTTAAAACATATAAAAGAACTTTAAACCTTTAAGATTATTCTAAATATTCGCTTCTGAGACATAAATATCAAGTACTTAATAAAAAATGCTATGATGAATATTTGAACGATTTGAAATCCAAAATGAAATACAATTCTAAAACTTTTTATAATTTTGTAAATTCCAACTACAATGAAATGGAATGATCGTTTGTCCAACAATCCTACTGAGATTTCAAATATGTTTGCTGACTTCTTCAAAACGACATATTATGATAATACTTATGGCAACACATCATATCCATATATCATCCCCACTTATAATTTAATTTTCAATCCTGTTATAGAATCTGAAGATGTCTTACAACACCTAAAATCGTTGAAATATTCATATAGTACTGGTCCAGATAATATTCCCAGCTGTATTTTGAAAGTTTGTGCAGAACATTTATACATTCCACTTTCAAATATATTCAATGCCTCTATTGAAAGAGGTTATTTTCCGAATTCATGGAAAGAGTCATACATTATTTCTCTTTATAAAAGTGGAACCAAATCATTCGTATCTAACTATAGAGGTATTGTTAAACTTAGCACAATACCAAAGTTATTTGAACAAGTTGTCTTAAAGCAATTGGTTTACTCGGTCACAACATTAATATCTCCTCCACAGCATGGTTTTCTGAGAGGTAGATCAACATCTACAAATTTATTGGAATTTTCTACATTAACAATAAAGTGATTTTCAAAGAATCTTCAAACAGATGTCATATATACTGATTTTAGTAAAGCTTTTGATAAAGTTAATCATTATCTGTTGATTGAAAAGCTTAAAAGATATGGATTCCAAGATCTTCTTTTAAAATGGGTAGAATCGTATCTGACAAATCGGAAGCAACAGGTGTTATTCGAATCATCAACATCAAAAACAATAGATTTCACCTCTGGAGTTTCTCAAGGAAGTCACTTAGGTCCTATTCTGTTTAATCTTTTTATAAATGACCTACCTCCTGTCATTAAACATTCGAATGTACTGTTGTATGCTGATGACGTTAAATTGTTTCTATCCTATGACATCTTAGATCATCATAAGTTGTTACAATCAGATCTGATTTGCGTTAACAAACCTTCGCTGGAATCCGAATCAGAACCTACCTCCATACGAAAATCGTTTAAAACTCTTGGACATCT
The DNA here is from genome assembly GCA_951394025.1 of Heteromyza rotundicornis. Lineage (NCBI taxonomy): Eukaryota > Metazoa > Arthropoda > Insecta > Diptera > Heleomyzidae > Heteromyza > Heteromyza rotundicornis. The sequence continues at coordinate 29,693,901 of OX596012.1, forward strand.
CTACTCTAAAAAATAGAAGAACGATGCTTAATGTAACATTTTTGATTAAATTGATAAATGGCTCTCTGAATTCTACATTTTTGCTTCAAGAAATTGATTTTAATATTCCAACCCGTCGTTCCAGATCTTTCATTCATATTAAGTATGTGCCGTTCTAATTACGCGCAGAATGCTCCTTTTCGTTGTATTTGTAGCGATTTTAATAGCTTGTATTCTGTCTGATCTGATCTCATCAGATTCACTTAATAAAACTAAAACTTTTATTTTAAATGCACTTGATCACACTTAAAGATTTGGTTGCTCTTTGAGTTTTTGGACCGCTTAGGGTTTAACGAAATGACAGGGTTGCCAAACTCCACGAAGATCGGCATTGTCGATTTTTGAAAGTGTATTTTTGTTGTATTTTGTATTTATATTTCAGCAGAATTTTGTTTTTTACTGTATACAAATAAAACAAAATTTTTAGCTGAATTAACATTCGTTCCGTTACTGTTTACTTAACTGTTCTACTTGTGTTTGATTTTTATATTTCGTATAAAAAAATTAAATACTTAAATTAATATTTGTAATCTTTGTCGCGTAAATTAACTGTTTTGATTGTTGTGTCTTTGTATTTTTGTTAAGTCTAATATCGTAAAGTAGAGAAAAATTATATTTGATCAAATTCATATTCGTCGCATGAATTCTGATGCTTCATAATATTTTCTTTTAATTGTTTATTATCACGTTAATTAATGTTTGGAAGAATTCTCTCTTGCATTCATAACCTAATTCGAGTTTTATTAATATGCGTTTTATCAGCTGATGATTTTAATCTGTAGCTGAAACGAATTTCAAGATATGTTTACTCGCGATCGGTTGCACAGCGTAATCCTTGCGTCATGCGGATGTGCCCCTCGGTTGGGCGGGTAAATTAGACCGTTAGGATTCGTCGTAAAAAAAATTAAAAAAAAAAAGTCCAGATATACAAAAGTATAATAAAACCCATATGGACATATGGAATTGAACTCTGGGGTACAGCCTCTCATTCAAATGTGGAAAAACTCCAGAGAGCCCAATGAAAAAACCTGCGACAAATTACCAGAGCTCCTTGATATATACGAAACGCAAATATCCACAGAGATTTGAATATTCCTGCAGTAAAAGACGAAATTCCGAAACTTACCTCGAAGTACAAGCAGAAGCTCATGTTTCACCCAAACATTCTAGCTAGAAACTTCTTAACGTCTTAAACGAAACTAGTATATTAATGTAATGTTTGATCTTTGGAATTACTTGCGCTTAGCGAAACGATGAATATTTGAACGTGGAACTACTCCGCTACAGCGCTTCTGCTTAGCCGAATCAACACAGTTAAAAGTCATTTTTGCTTAGCTTAACGTCGATCTTTAGAATTACTTGCGCTATAGCCTTCATGCTTATCGAAACAAGGAATATTTAATTACTTCCTCTATAAAGCCTTTATGCTTAGTGGAATATTCCCAATGTGCGACTCATCCTATCGTCTGACTCATCGATGCAGAACAGTCCGGACTGTGGCTGTTCGGTCACCGGTCCGTGCGTCATACGGATGCGCTTCTCGGTCGTTCAGGCAGGCAAGTCGGCCGTGGGAAAAAAACATTTTTTTTCTACTTCCTTTTTTTCCATTGCGAACATAAGTTAAAAAATATGAAAGTTAGAACTTTAAATTAGCTCCATCCAGCTCCCCTTTGCCCCACACCCACCTTTCCGAAGGGTATAAAATTTCATTTTGTGAATAAGAACCCACCTACCAAATTTCATCATTGTAGCTTGAAGGAATTGGAAGTTATGCCATGTTTAAAAAAAGGAGTTTGAGCCCCCCACGGCCCCCTACACCTCTGATGGACCCCAAAATCGAGTTCTATCTGTGTACCGAATTTCAGCTCTCTAGCTTGTGTGGAAGTGTATGAAAAAGCTCGCCGCAGATTTGTGGTTATATGCTACGATTAAAACAAAAAATTTAGTATGAAACCTATTACTTTTTTAACCGAAATATTAAAAACAATTTTGAATGTCTTTATCAAAAACAATCCAAATATATATCTAAATTTTTCAATTTCTTGGGGATGGATCGGACATTAGCACCCAGTGTCTAAAATGTTGTGTTTTACTTTTTATCCGTGTAATTTCTTTCTCACCTAGACTCTTTGGAGTTTCACATTTCAATTCATTAACGCCTAAAGAAACCAAAGTAGTACACGTATACGTGGGTATCTGGTGAGTTTTACAAAATTTTAGTTATTTGTACTAAAAAATTTTTTTTATTAAAAATTTTAACAAAGATTGGTAAATATGTGGTTTAAAACCGAGGAGTTTGGGACCCCCTGCAACTTGTACTCTTTTTTACTCAAGATAATCTGGTAACCCTAGGTGGGCTATATATATACAGTATAGGGTTACCAGATTATCTTGTACAAGTTTCGGGGGGTCCCAAACTCCTCGGGTTTAGACCACATATTTTTTAATAGAAAAAATTTCTTCCAAAAAGTTTTAAAATCATAGCTTTGGTAAAAAAACTCACAAAAAACAAAAAAAACGATTTGTACGCATAATCAAAACAAAAGCTCAAAACCAACCAATTCGAAAACAGGAAGCAGAACTAGTTTTCTGCTTACTTCAAAAATTTCGACTTCAATTTGAGGTGTTGTACTTTTATTTCAAAATTTAATATTTTTATTTTGAGGTGGTTCAATTTTAGTTTGAGATTGTTCATTCTTATTGGCAGCGAAAATGTACCACCCCAAATTAAACTTTAGTTTGACGTATTTCAACTTAATTTTACCGTTATTTTAATGAAGTTGCTTTAACGTAGAAATAACTACGGTCGGAGTTATTTCTACAATGGTTTTTTTTCTGTGTGTTCCGGACAGTGTTACCATATTTACAGATAAATCTTTCTTTTTTTTTACAGATTTTTTGAGCTTTGTCAGATTTTAAGATGTTCTCCTATAAAGTACAGATTTTTAATAAAATTAACAGATTTTACAGATATTGACAAAATAAATTCAATATACTCTGATTTTTCTTCAAATGTATTCTTATCTCGATAAAAAAATGTATTTTGGAGTAACTGAAGATTTTGTAAGCACGGTTTCCAGATTAGCGAGATTTATTTTACATTGCGAATTTTTTTATGGCTTGTGAGATTTTTTAACTAATGTGAGATTTTTGTGAGAATTTTATCTCGTGTGAAATTTTGTGATATTTTTTAATTGCTGTGAGATTTTTAATTGCTGTGACATATTTTCTCACATGAAATTTTTTATTTCGTGTAAGATATGAGATTTATGTGTGATTTTTCATCTGCTGAGAGATTTTTTGTGAAATTTTTTTATTGCTGTAAGATGTTGTCTCTCGTGAGATTTTTTCCAATTTTCCGTGAGATTTTTTATGATATATTTATCTGGCAACTATGCTTGAAACACATAACTGCTAGAGAATAACATTTTTTTCTGTCATTGTGAAATTAAATAAGAAAAAAATTAATTTTCTTCTGAAACAGAAAAGGAAATGTACAAGATTGGCGGTTTGAAACTAAAAAAATAGGTTTAATCTTATTGTTGCATCTCAATTGCTGGCAAGTGCAGTTTTTATATAGCGGTTTTTTGAAAAGCGATAATTTTTTGCATTCAGGAAAAAAGAACGAAAAGTAGTTAAATATGATTTCCTTGCTAAAGGTCCTGGTACTCATTTGAATGGTGTCCAAAAAAATTATTAAAGACCGTTATTAACTGACCGTTACTGTATGTAAAGAATATTTACTAATTGGTCTTAATTTAAAAACTATTTCATGCAACAGATTTTTTTTGGAAAAAAATGTTTTTTTTTGGAAATTACAGATTTTGTTGAAAAAACTATGGTAACACTGGTTCCGGAGCTCACAAATAAATGTATGATGTTTATATGGTCTGATACGTTCAGTGGTTTCCCTCTAGAAAATGAAATGATTCTAGAGCGAATGCCAGAAGGCTTTCGGGGAAGCTTGGAAGCATTCCTTTCAAATGGAAACTTAATTTCAATTTTAACATTGGAGGGAAAGTTTCAAAAACTTCCTCTCATCGCTTCCTAAAGAAGCTATATGGAAGAATTGCGCTACATATCCTATCAATAGGTTGTATTTCTTCCAAAGAAGAAATATGGCCTTACCGTTCCCTTCTTTAGGAGAGAGAAAAGAAGTTCTAAATTTTTAGTACAGCCTAATTTGCTGCAAAGAGCCCTGAATTCATTGAGAAGTGAAATGAGTTTGAGAAGGCTTCACAAGAGATTTATTTCATTATTTATATAATAATAAAGAAGACTAAGATAACATGTTCATGTGTAGCCTCAGGTGTTACCTCCTTCTTCTATTCAAATGTTTCTCTGAAGAATCGGTTTTTGAACTGAAAAGAAAAATATATATTCGTATTTAAGAAATGAATTAATAACTATAATTATATTTACATTTTGCTCCATTCTACTTACCGCGACGATATTTGATGCCAAACTGAGAGCTAATAACGAAAACTGAAAGAATATTGCATCATCCAATTTGCGGATTAACAGTAAATTACAAAGATCGTAGAAAATTATCTAAATGAGAAGATTGCCACAACACCAAATCTTCCACGTGCATTCATTTGGAAGTGAAGTGGAAGATTAGCACAAAAGCAAATCTTCTACATGCATTCTTTTAGAAGTGAAACGGAAGATTAGTACAGCATTTCTTCCACATTCCGTGTTTGGAAGTCTTGTGAGAAGTACTAAAAATTTTATATTCCTTAAATCTTCCTGTTACGTTGTGTGGAAGTCTTCCCTACTGGAAGACCTTCCTCACTTTTATAGAGGGTATGAACCCGGATTGACCCAGTGTCGCCATATGACTACGCTAAAGGTAGCTTCAGTTAAAGATTTTAAAGGTTTTCATTTTGCATGCCGGCATTGGATCATTTGTAGTTCTTTTGTTATTATAATACAAAAAAGTTCCTTTGTTATTGTAATGCAAAATAGTTCCATAAAATAAAATTTTTAATTATATGGCAAAACGTAGAATTCAAGGATTTTTGAAACTTCTTAATACAACAGTATGGAAAATATGTAAGAATAACAATCATCATTTACAATATTTTATGCATTTTAAACGATTTTTTTTCGATTTCGGACACATAAAAAATTTTATTGACCGGTTTTTTAGTTTTCGATTATTTTTTTTACTTTTATATTTAAATAAATAATATTTTTTCTTAAATAGCGTAAAATTAAAATCAAATTATTGAGAAAAATATTTTTGCTTATATTTAATTTGTGTATAAGATAACTACCCAACCCTTAGTGAGCGAACCACTTATACGAGAAATATTTAAATAGCATTTTTGTGTTGCTGAGACTCCAAAAAACTAATGTGAATAAAAAAATATCAAATATTGAAAAAAAAGGTCTGGGTCAATCCGGGTAAAGATAGAAAAAATAAAAAAAATGTGTGATTGCCTCAAAATTTTAGGAATTTGAGAATTCATTAGTATTTTTTTGTGAATTTTGAAGAAGTGGAATTTTTTATAAAACCTATATTTTTATCTTAAAAATTGTGTATAAACTCTCATTCGCGGTCCAGATATTCAAACAGATATCGATGCGATAAGCTACATTCAATCTGAAGAGATGTTCCGTACTTCATTATACCCCCACAAACACTGTGGCAGGGTATACTAACCAGGGTTTCACTCCCACTTGGCAATCGGTTCCGGTTATCGGTTTCGCTCTTTTATTTTGAAAAGGTTTCGGTTGGTTGGAGCTATTGAAAAGGTTTTGGTTTAGGTTTTAAAAGGTTTCTAGATGGCCCAATATTAGGAAATTTTATATCAATTCAATATAAATCAAGGGTGCTGAATCTAACTACATTTACCGAATTACCTTATCTAACGCGGGTTTACGTTTTTTTCTCCGAACTGAGATGAAGTTCGAGAATCAGCAAAATCGGACAAAAAAGACTGCCATATAAAACTACGAAAAAAGCGAAAATTTTCCAAGTGTTTTCCTAAACCACTTGGTCAAGTAGGCAAACTTTTTTGTTGAATATTTAAAAAAACTATTTTCATATATTTTAAAAATATATTAAATAAATAAATGAAATACGATGAATTTTATCTTAGAAAAAAAAACTTCAAGTCAATTTTGTGTACGAAAACCTTTTAAAATACGATTAAAAACCCATAACATTTTCAATTGGTTTTGGTTGAACCAATTCAATCGGTTACGACGAATCGGTTTCGGTTTCGGTTTCGCTCCCTAAAATGAATCGGTTTCATTCGGTTTCGGTTTCGGTTGCCAACCCTGATACTAACTGTGACACAACGTTTGTAACACCAAGAAGGATCAGCGTCACCTCCTGAGTTGATTTAGCCATATCCTGTCCGTCTGACCGTCTGTCCGTCCTCTTTTCTTGTAAACACGATTGCAGGAGCTGGAAGAAAGCTAGCAATCTCAAATTTTGGATTTATCCTTTTTAGACCCTAGAAAGAGTTGGTATTGAAAATGGACGGAAAATTTTTTATTTAAACCCAAGGAAAAAAGTTTGAAAAGTAAGTAAATTTTTAAATATAATTTTCTCGATAGACACATAACGGATTAAAGTGCCCTGGGACTCGTCCGAAAGAGCTTTAAATTGATACCAATATCACTATAACATGTGGCTGTGAGCCACCGTAAATAAATTAGTTGTGTATATAAACTTTCAAGCCGTTTAAAAGCGGAAAAAAATGTTAAAAACAAAAAACTTTATTTGTTTCCCTATTTATAATCTCTTTGTCGTCTTCGCGTCGGGTAACCTAGTGTTGTCCATTTCAGTTAGTCGCTCGTCGGCCTTTCGTGCTTCTCTCTTTAGTCGGTTTTCTCACAGCTTAAATGTTCGGGCTACAGTCGGTCGGGTTCGCTCGGGCTTTGCATACATTCACGAAGTACCAATGCCGAAAACCGAATCAACTAAATTATGATTTTCGCATACAGGCACGAAGTGCCAATGCCGAATCAACTAAATTACTGGAACATTATCTGCCACCACTAATTTGTCTAATATTTCGCTTCTAACGTCACGTTATGCCTACTAGTACCACTCACTACACGACTCCTGGAGAACTGAAAGAATTTCCAAAAATGTCACGCCTTTTATAACCGACGGTACAGAAATTCTGTTTTTTGCGCAGATCGTTTTCTTCCTTTGATTGAAAGTCAGCTGGTACAACGTAGGTAGAGTTGCGCAGTTGCGTTTCGCAATGGCGTTACCATATCGAAATTTCTTAATACTACTCTTTTAATACATATTCCGTACTTAATTAATACAATTCAAATGATTTCTCTTATTTTTATGAAATTAAATTTATAAATGAAATGCATATTCTGTTGCACAAATAAAAAGATAATAAACAGATGTGGGCAAATATTTTTGTCCTCACATGACCTTAGGGTGCCAGTAGGTGAGCACTCTCCCCTACTTATAACAAATTATTAATGAATTAACATGTACAAAAATACATCAAAAACAAATATAATGAAATCTATCGTCAATATTTCTTATTTTTTCGTCCATATTTCGCCTGTTGTGTCATATTCCATACATATTTTCAAGTTTTTCGTCCATATAAAAATCAGCCCTGGGAGTGGCCTTCATCAATATTTTGGCGATTTAGAAGAAAGATTTTTGGAAATATACACTTTTGGTAATGGTCATTCCGCCGAAAATACTGAGTGTAGAGCCCAACAAAAAACATTGGTCTTATATTTTAATGAGTCTCGCCCAATTTTTTTCCATTTTTGAGGTCACCCCCTTCAAAAAAAGGTAAAAAATAGGTAAAATTCATATGCATTTTATTATTTAAACAATTTTTCCTTAAAAGTACATAAATAAATACATATGTATATGTTTTGGTTATTCCAGTAAAAAGCGTATTTTTTTTAGCAATATTAATGATTTTGCAAAACTAAAAATCTTCTAATTTTATTAAATTCATTTATTCAGACATTGTTGCCATAAATGACATAAACGATTACCCATTGTGGTCCTCAAACTAGAGAGTGGAATATCTTCGGCAATGCCGAAGCTGAAATACCCCTACACAGTAAAAGTTTAAAAATACCTCAACATTAAAAAATTTGGTCTCAAAATGGGATTTTGAGCTAGGTGTTTTTAGAGCTTCAGACACGTCCAAAATCCGTTTCAAAAAATTTTCAATCAAATCCACCAAAAAAAAAATGTCCTCTCAAGACCCCATTTTGATCCATTTATATGTGGTTTTGGAAGCTCGCACCACGTCGAAAGTCCATTCCTAAGCGTAAGCATTTTTTTTCTTATATGGGAACTCTAGTTTTTGTCCGTTTTGGCCGATTCTCTAAGTTGCTCTCACTTTTGAGTATCAGTTCAATCGGTTGTGCGAATAAAAAATCTGCTCTCATAAAATCAATTTTTTATATCGGAAATTCTACTCTAAAAATATTGAAATAGCCCCGAGGCTTCGTGCGATAGTACAGTGACGCGTTTGCATAGGGCTCGCGATCACTTGCTTGGACACTTTTGTGAAATTTAAAAACAAAACGAAAATTTTTGCCAAATAAAATCACAATTCGAATTCGCTTCATCAACAAAAACTTTATCCCGCGCAACATATCTGCTAAAACATTACACATTCTTTATAAACAAAATATAATCAGCTGATCCACTGACAGCAAAGTCAACACAGCGTTGACGTTAAAATTTCCCTCAGAAAAAAAATATCCCAAAAACATCTGTTTGCAGCGATCAGCGAGTACACAAATCGCATCGCGCCATCTATGCGTCGCTTTTCTAATTAGGGTGACCAGAACCTTAAAAACGCGAAATTAGTACCAGTGTGACCGCTCGTCATGCAACGTACCCCTCCGTCATCAGTAGACAGTGGACGAAATGGTACAGCTCATCAGCAGCTGCAACTACAACAACAACTTTTGCAACCCCTGCAGCCACAGCAGGACGGTGCGCAGCAGCAGCTTCCGCAACAACAACAACAACCTATTCAAATTCCCTCGCCAGATATACAGTGGAGTTCCCATATCGATACTGCACACGCAAACACAGGTAACTCTGTATTTTCTTTGGTTGACACCCCTAGCAAATATATTGAAATCCCCGTAGGCCTTACCCCCATTCCTGACTCAAGTGAGACGAATAGCGGATTTTCTGAAATCGCTAATCGCATAACAAAGGTCGCTACTCGCTCCATTATTACAGGTCAAAAGAGCAAAATGCCGACAGTGCAGACAGGAATCGACATTTACTTCGCAAAGCGAGTACTATCGTCCCCCACTAATGGGAATAGGCATCCCGCAAAAATTCAAAAGACGAATCCCGTTAAGCCATCTCTCGATCTTGGGCAAAATCGATATGCGATTCTTGCTGAAGAAAATGATTCGGATCCCAAGCCGAAATCGCAAAAACCCCCACCTATCTACCTGCGTGAGCGAAACTCTAATTCGCTCATCAAAGATATAACTCAAAATATTGGTCCTAATAATTTCCACGTGATTTCTATTCTCAGGGGACAAGTACACGAAACAAAAATCCAAATTTACAGCGAATCCAATTATAGAAAAATTGTCAATCTCTTTGATAAACTCAAAAAGAGCTACTACACCTACCAGCTCAAAAGTTCCAAAGGCCTCTCTGTCGTACTGAAAGGTATCGAGCCTTTCGTAGAATGCGACGAAATCAAAACTGCACTAAGCGATGAAGGCTTCCAAATAAAGTCCGTATTCAATATCCAGAATCAAAAAAAATCCCACAACCCCTTTTCCGTGTGGAACTAGAGTTCGACTCGAAATTGCTCAAAAAAGGTGAACCCCACCCGATATACTCGCTCAGATATCTGCTACATCGCAAAATCACAATTGAAGTGCCTCACAAGCGCAGTGGACCGATTCAGTGTCATAACTGCCAAGAATACGGCCACACAAAGTCTTACTGCACTCTTCCCAGCGTGTGCGTAATTTGTGGAGACCTGCACGAAACAGGTTCGTGCACAAAAACAAAAGAGGATTCCACTATTAAAAAATGTAGTAATTGCGGTGGCAATCACACTGCTAACTATAGAGGCTGTGCAGTCTATCAAAGCTTCATAAAAAAGACGGAAAATGTGACGCAAAAACATGAAACATGGAAAACCCAAAAATTTCCTCCGCTATCCGCTGCACAATCCTTCGCAAACCCACTTACAAAACAAGGCGTTTCCTACGCCAGTGCCTTAAAAAGCGGTCACTTTGCCACTGTGCACGCGCAACCTGCTCCTCCTAGTAGTAGCCTTGAACAAACTCTACAAATATTCATGCAAAATATGTCTCAATTTATGTCTGGTATGCAAAATATGATGCAAGAAATGATAAAGAATCAAAGTCTTTTACTACAACATCTCATGTCTAAGCCATGAATGGTTTAAAAATATTATTCTGGAATGCAAACGGCCTGTGTCATCACAAACTAGAACTTCTCGAGTTCTTGAAAGAGTCCAGCATAGACGTTATGCTAATTTCTGAAACACACTTCACTGAAAAACACTTTTTCAATTTACCAGGATACAGACTCTATGACACAAAGCATCCAAGCGGAAACGCTAGAGGTGGAACCGCCATTCTCATTAAAAGTCGTATAAAACATTACGCTCTCCAGAATTATTGCACAGAATATATTCAAGCGACAAGTATTTCTCTCGATGAATACTTAAAAGGCCTTAACAGCTATATACTGCCCGCCCAGACACAAAATATCTGAGCAACAATTCCAGACTTTTTTCCATTCTCTTGGACAAAAGTATCTCGTTGCCGGCGATTTCAACGCCAAACATACATATTGGGGTTCTCGCCTTATATCGCCAAAGGGCAGGCTGCTGTTGAACACTGTCAACAGACTCGGTCTTGACGTGATCTCTTCTGGCACGCCAACTTACTGGCCAACTGACAGTCGCAAAACCCCCGATGTCATAGACTTTGCAGTCTTCAAAACTGTAAAAAGGAGCCAATTGTTTATTGAATCCTCTCTAGATCTCTCATCAGATCATACGCCTACTATTATCACAATAAAGTATGCGCCAAGTTCTGAGGCCAATCCACCAGATAAACTGACCAGCAAACTCACAAACTGGCTCAAATGTCGAAAGTATATAAGCTCCCACATTATCCCTAATGTGTCACTAAAAACGAAAGTTGAAATTCACACAGCTGTTAGAAATTTCACACTCTTGCTTTCCCAAGCAGCTGCAGCGGCCACTCCCGCCCAAATCCCAAAAAGTTCAACTCGCAGCTATGCAAAGTGTACTCCAAAGGACATAGAGCAGTTAATAAAAAATAAAAGGAAAATACGTCGCGATTGGCAAAACAACAGATCCCCAAATCTGAAAAAACAGCTTAATGATGTCTCTCGAATTCTAAAAAAGCAGCTTGAGAGGAAATCCGAAAGAGAATTCCAGCTATTTGTTGAACATCTCGCACCCACAAAATCAACAAACTACTCGCTCTGGCGAGCTGCAAAAAATATGAAAAAACCAATACTGACAGAACCCCCTCTAAGGCTGCCAAATGGAAACTGGGCCAGAAGCGATGCAGAAAAGGGTGCAGCTTTTGCCAACCACCTAAAAACCGTGTTCACCCCGAACACGACAGCTGGAGATATCCCAATACCAACATTAATCCCACATAATACCTCTTGTACAATCGCGATTAAAAAAAACGAACTTATGGAGGCAATAAACAAAAGCTTGGACCCGAAAAAAGCACCAGGACCGGACTTGATAACGCCAACAATGATAAAAGAACTGCCAACAGTTGCAATAACCCACTTATTGCACATATTTAACGCGATTCTCAGAACATGTCACTACCCAGATGATTGGAAACTATCTCAAGTTACAATGATTCCCAAACCTGGAAAAGATCCCAGTAATGTGACGTCATACCGGCCTATAAGTTTGCTCTCTGTAATATCGAAACTCTTCGAAAAACTTTTAATAAAATTGATTCTACCGAAAATTCTAGAAAAACAAGTGATTCCCGATCACCAGTTTGGCTTCCGCGAAAAGCATGGCACTATTGAGCAAGTGCACCGCATTGTTGACTCAATAAAAGGCACTTTCGAAAATAAACAGTATTGCTCCGCTGTTTTCCTCGATATCACCCAGGCCTTCGATAAAGTCTGGCACGAAGGACTTATTTACAAACTACAGCATATTCTTCCCGCTAATATGCACTGTCTACTCAAAAACTACCTCACGAATAGAAAATTTGTAGTAAAATACAAAAGCTTTGTCTCCCGAAAATACGAAATACTGTCCGGAGTACCACAAGGCAGTGTCCTCGCGCCCCTGCTATATATTCTCTATACTGCAGATATGCCCAAAAGTGATAGAACTCTCATATCGACTTTTGCTGATGACACTGCTATCATGTGCTCTCACTCAAACCCTGACATGACATCTCTATACGTGCAAAAACACTTGGACACTCTAAGTAATTGGCTACATCGATGGAAAATCAAGGTCAATGAATCCAAAAGCTGTCACTTAACCTTCACTCTAAGAAGGGGCACGTGTCCTGCTCTGAAGATTAACGGCCAAGTCGTCCCTGAAAGTTCCGAAACCAATTATCTTGGAATGCATCTCGATCGCCGACTCACATAAACATATTGAATCCAAAATCACTCAGATCAAATTAAAGCAATTGGAACTAAATTGGCTAATCTCAAGGGCATCAAAGCTAAATCTCACATACAAAGTCCAAATATACAAAAGTATAATAAAACCTATATGGACATATAGAATTGAACTCTGGGGCACTGCCTCTCCCTCGAACGTGGAAAAACTCCAGAGAGTCCAATCTAAAATCCTGAGACAAATTGCCAGAGCCCCTTGGTATATAAAAAATACTAACATCCACAGAGACCTTAATATACCTGCAGTAAAAGACGAAATTCCGAAATTTACCTCGAAGTACAAGCAGAAGCTCATGTTTCACCCAAACATTCTAGCTAGAAATTTACTGAGACCTCTGAATCCCTCACGTCTCAAACGAAACTAATATATTCCCCATATATTAGTTACGATAACTCTACATTGCCTAAATCAATGGATATAGGGCAAATAGTTTTAATCTGAATATTATAAAAATAAGCTGAATTTCTGAATTTTTGAAAAATCATTGTTAGACCTAAGTTATTATAGGTGATTCAATTGAATAAAATTGCTATAAAAAAAAAAAAACTTTTGAAATGAAAAATATCTTCCCAAAGTTTCAACTCGATATCTCCATAACTGCTTAATATATACTTTTCCATACCGGACAAGCCTCCTTATGGGCATTACAAGCGTTATGTCAAAGTTAGTAGACCCTGCCTCAGTGAGTGTGGGGGTGTAATACGTTTTTTTCTCTTTAAAACAGAAAAGAAACGCTCATTTGATTGGTTGTAATTGGCAAAGTTACAACAATTTGAAATATTGGGTTTTTATTAATTTGTATTAAAATCATGAAAATTTGCCATTTTTAGCAAAAACTAAAACTTTCAAAAAGTTCTAAAAATTTAAGGGAATTTTTAATCACAAAACTTTCTGTACTGGAATAGTCTTTATTTTAACCAACGCAACTTTTTGCAGCGCAAAAAAATGTAGTAGCTCCCAGGAAAAAAGTTTGAAAAGTAGTAACGGATTAAGGTATCCTTATAATTATACTTTTTTTTGTACCACCACAACACTGTGGTAGGGTAGGGTTACCAGTTTCTCTTGAGTAAAAAAGAGTACAGAGTTGCAGAGGGTCCCTAACTCCTCGGTTTTAGACCACATATTAGAAAATTACAAACAAATTTCTCCAAAGAAGTTCTAAAATTCAACAATTGTTAACATTTTAAATGAAACAGTTTTTTAAACGAAAATTAAAAAAAAAATTTTTAGTTTTTACATTAGTAACAAAATGCAATGATTTATGCACAAAGTTTTTTTTTTCGGCTATGCCGAAGCTGAAATACCCCCACACAGTATTAAGAAGTACCTCGAACATAAAATTATGTCGTCTCAAGACCACATTTTGAGCCACCTATAAATAGTTTTGGAGCCCGGACCCGTTTCTAAAAATTTCCAATCAAATCGACCAAAAAAAAGAAAATTGGTCTCAAGACCCATTTAGACCCTTATATATGTGGTTTCGGAACCTCGGACCATGTCAAAAATACGTATCTAAACATTTCCAATCGAATGCAGAAATAAAAAAGGCTTGAAAAATGTAAACCTTTTTTTTCAGTGTATGGGAGTCACGCCCAGTTATTGTCCGATTTGGCTGATTCTCGAACTTGATCTCAGTATTCACGAGAAAAACATGTACCAAAAGTCGATATCTCCAAAACTGCGACCGCTATCGTGCGGACGGACAGACGGACATCGCTAAATCGACTCAGGAGGTGATGCTGATCAAGAATATATATACTTTTCCATACCGGACATGCCTCCTTATGGGCGTTACAAACTTTGTGAAAAAGTTAGTATACCCTGCCACAGTTAGTGTGGGGGTATCCAAAGGGTCTAAGTGACATAGAAATTAAGCGGATAATATGTATAACACAACATTTTAGACCCTAGGTGCTAATGTTCCGATCCCTCTTCAAGAAATTGAAAAATTTAGATATATATTTGAATTGTTTTCGATAAAGACATTTAAAATGGTTTTTAATATTTCGGTTAAAAATTTGGTAACTTTTTGAATGCAATGTGACGAAAGATCAGAGCTGTAAAAGAATGCACTCTTTTTAGGTTTTAAGTCAGCAACAAATTACATTCCTTGATTGCATTCAGTGAATGCTATTTTAACTGCAGAGTAAAATATTGAAATCTTTGTCTTTTTTGAAATCATGATTTTCTATTCAATTTTTTGAAGTCTTTTTCCATTCACAAGATTGCATTCTTTTGTTTTAAGTTAAATGAATGCAGCCTTTTGAATGCATTCTTTTGATTTCATAAGTGAATGCAATCTTCAGAGGAATGCAATCCAAAGAATGCATTCTTTTTGATTGCAATCTTTTATTGATTTCATTCTTTTGAGTGAAATCTCAAAAGACTTCAACCTTTAGAGTGAAATCACAAAAGACTTCAGCCTTTAGAGTGAAATCATTTCAGTTTTTTTTCGATTTGGATTCTTTTTTAAAATCATTTTAGTTTTTTTTATTTAAATTTGAAATCATATGAAATTTTTATTTTGTGAAGTATACTTTTTGGGTTTTTCTGTACATAAAACGCAAAAAAAAAACTTCAAAAGATGTAATGTTTTCCAACAAAATTTGGCAATTTGTTTCATGTTTTCAACTCTAAGTTAAATGCCACGTATCGACGAAATTGGGCCGTGGCACCTCCCATATAATTCAATACCTCAAATTCCTATATTTGCTATCATTAATTTATTATCACCTTAAAGGCGATGTAAGAAAACAAGCTTATCTAGGTACAGCAAACCGGAAGAAGTTTTGAAGCAGAGGACTTGTAGTTTCGTCCAAACCCTTTTCCGATGATTGTAAATCCTTCATCTTTTTGTTAGCTGACGGTTGCTGATCTATAGAATCACTTTCTATGAAAGTAGGATCAGAAAAAGTGGGGTCAGCCAAAGAATCGTCCGACAAAAAATCCTCAAAGCTTTCTAATTCCGACATGGTTTAATTTCCAACAGATATGTATGTTATATGAAGTGAGGAAAATTTTACAATATTTTGAAGTATAAAAAT
This sequence comes from Heteromyza rotundicornis, assembly GCA_951394025.1. NCBI lineage: Eukaryota > Metazoa > Arthropoda > Insecta > Diptera > Heleomyzidae > Heteromyza > Heteromyza rotundicornis. The sequence goes on from OX596012.1 coordinate 29,709,664, forward strand.
TGATTTTAAAAAATAATTCAAATCGAAAAAAAACTGAAATGATTTCACTCTAAAGGCTGAAGTCTTTTGTGATTTCACTCAAAAGGTTGAAGTCTTTTGTGATTTCACTCGAAAGAATGAAATCAATAAAAGATTGCAATCAAAAAGAATGCATTCTTTGGATTGCATTCCTCTGAAGATTGCATTCACTTATGAAATCAAAAAAATGCATTCAAAAGGCTGCATTCATTTAACTTAAAGCAAAAGAATGCAATCTTGTGAATGGAAAAAGACTTCAAAAAATTTAATGGACAGTCATGATTTCAAAAAAGACAAAGATTTCAATCTTTTACTCTGCAGTTAAAATATCATTCAATGAATGCATTCTTGATTTATTCATAATTGAATGTGACTTCAAGGGAATGCAGTTAAAAAGATTGCATTCTTTTACAGCTCTGCGAAAGATGCTTCAAACTGACAAACCTAATATTTGAAGGTTTCTATTTTAATTCTGACGAATAATGAAAATTGGTAACCTTACTGAGCCGATACATTCAGTTGTTATATGGTAAAGTCAAAATAGTACGTCTGGCGGAGCTGTAAAAGAATGCACTCTTTTTAGGTTTTAAGTCAGCAACAAATTACATTCCTTGATTGCATTCATTTTAACTGCAGAGTAAAAGATTGAAATCTTTGTCTGTTTTGAAATCATGATTTTCCATTCAATTTTTTGAAGTCTTTTTCCATTCACAAGATTGCATTCTTTTGCTTTAAGTTAAATGAATGCAGCCTTTTGAATGCATTTTTTTGATTTCATAAGTGAATGCAATCTTCAGAGGAATGCAATCCAAAGAATGCATTCTTTTTGATTGCAATCTTTTATTGATTTCATTCTTTTGAGTGAAATCTCAAAAGACTTCAACCTTTAGAGTGAAATCACAAAAGACTTCAGCCTTTAGAGTGAAATCATTTCATTTTTTTTCGATTTGAATTCTTTTTCAAAATCATTTTAGTTTTTTTATTTAAATTTGAAATCATATGAAATTTTTATTTTGTGAAGTATACTTTTTGGGTTTTTCTGTACATAAAACGCAAAAAAAAAAAATTCAAAAGATGCAATGTTTTCCAACAAAATTTGGCAATTGGTTTCAACTCTAAGTTAAATGCCACGTATCGACGAAATTGGGCAGAGGGCCGTGGCACCTCCCATATAATGCAATACCTCAAAATCCTATACTTGCTTTCATTAATTTATTATCACCTTAAAGGTAATGTAAGAAAACCAGCTAATTTAGGTACAGCGGACCGGGCCCAGCTAGTACTGCATAAAAGTATAGTTTCGTCCAAACCCTTTTCCGATGACTGTAAATCCTGCTTCTTTTTGTTAGGTGACGGTTGCTGATCTATAGAATCACTTTCTATGAAAGTGGGATCAGAAAAAGTGGGGTTAGCCAAAGAATCGTCCGACGCAAAATCCTCAAAGCTTTCTAATTCCGACATGGTTTCATTTCCAACAGATAAGTATGTTATATGAAGTGAGGAAAATTGAAAAATATTTTGAAGTATGAAAATTGATTTTAAAAAAGAATTCAAATAAAAAAAAACTGAAATGATTCCACTCTAAAGGCTGAAGTCTTTTGTGATTTCACTCTTAAGGCTGAAGTCTTTTGTGATTTCACTGTAAAGGTTGAAGTCTTTTGTGATTTCACTCAAAAGAATGAAATCAATAAAAGATTGCAATCAAAAAGAATGCATTCTTTGGATTGCATTCCTCTGAAGATTGCATTCACTTATGAAATCAAAAAAATGCATTCAAAAGGCTGCATCCATTTAACTTAAAGCAAAAGAATGCAATCTTGTGAATGGAAAAAGACTTCAAAAAATTGAATGGAAAATCATGATTTCAAAAAAGACAAAGATTTAAATTTTTTACTCTGAAGTTAAAATAGCATTCAATGAATGCATTCTTGATTTATTCATAATTGAATGTGACTTCAAGGGAATGCAGTTAAAAAGATTGCATTATTTTACAGCTCTGACGTCTGGTAACCCTATGGTAGGGTATACTAACTTCGACACAACGTTTGTAACGCCCATAAGGAGGCGTGTCCGGTATGGAAAAGTATATATGTTCTTGATCAGCATCACCTCCTGATTCGATTAAGCCATTTCCGTCTGTATGTCCGTAGGAGGGGCTCCCATACAAAACGAAAAAAAACGAGTATATTTTCAAAGTTTCTGTCAAATTTTTTGTATTGCTGTATTTGATTGGAAATACTTTGAAATTTACATTTCATGGTCACAGGTTCTAAAACCGCATATAATTAAGTCAAATGGGGTCTTGAGAACATTTTAAAAAACATTTTATTAGAAATTTTTAGAAGCGTATTTTGGACATGGATTGTGGCTCTAAAACTACTTGTAAATGGGGTTCTAAAGCGGTATTTTTTATATTAGAGGTACTTCTAAATGGATCATACTTATATTGTGTGGGGGGTATATCAGCTTCAGTATACTTGTTACCACACCTCATGAGGTATGGGTATATTCACTTTGGTTTGATGTCACATCCTGAGTTGATTTAGTCCTATCCGTCTGTCCATCCTCTTTTCTTGTAAACAAGATTGCAGGAGCTAGAAGAAAGATAGAGGTCCCAAATTTTGGATTTATTCTTTTTTGGCCCTAAATGGAGTTGGTATTGTAAATGGCTAAATCCCATATAAATCGTGTTTTCACTTATATTCTACTTAATTAGCTCCAGACAAAATATCAAAATTCAAGATGGTGGATCAAATATGGCGGTCGAAATTTTAAGATTTCATCAAAATCTTACGAAGTTTTGCATAGGGGGGTTTTTTGGGGTAGCTGATTTCGAATTTGATGTCGGAATTTCCAAATTCAAGATGGCGGATCCTATTTGGCCGCCGACATTTTAAGATTTCATAAAAACAGTATGAAATTTTGTTTAGGGTGTTTTTTGGGATCCCTGATTTCGAATTTGAAACTGCTAAATTCAACATGGCGGATCCAATATGGCCCAGTAGGTGTAGGGTATATATAAGTCGGCTTTGCCCGACTGAAACTTACACACTTGTTTTTTTTTTCTTTGATTGGAAATTTCTAGAAACGAATTTCGGACATGGTCCGAATTTCCAAACCCACATATCAGTGGGTCGAATTGGGTTCCTGCGGCCAATTTTTTATGTTCGATGGGCTTCTTAATGGGTAATTTTGTGTCTGGGTATTTTAGCTTCGGCATAGTCGAAGATCTAGTTTTCTCTTGTATTTGATTTTCTTTCACTGAAATAATGACTGTGCCATCGGTTAATTTCGAAAATTTAACTGTGACATAGAGTTATTTGTGACTTTTTATTTAGAATAAAGACACTGGGGAATAATATTAAATAAACCAAGGTTACTACTTTTCATTCAACAAGTTTCAAAAATTATTCTCCAATTTGCAGAAGTGTTTGGTGCGCTATCGAATAATTTTATATAAGATTCATTTATTTCGAAGGGTTCAAGCTTCTTTACAAAAATTTTTTTTTTCATAGAATTGAATTTTCGACATTTGCTGCATAAAGCAAAAGAAAGTCATCGCTCTAATCCTCACGGTTGAAATGTTATGTATTTATACATTTTTTTTAAAAGGTTAATTTGTAAATTTTTATATTTCACTTTACTTAATTTAAAACATAATGGTAAACGGAACGCTTTGGCACATAAAGCCTACGGGCTTTCCCAAGGGATTTTCATGTGCGTTCAGAATTTTCTGAAATGTAATGTGTCCGCTTTACGCGGAATCGCCCATACATATTACTGCCACTATAAAAACTAGAGAGTGGACTATCTTCGGCTATGCCGAAGCTGAAATACCCCCACACAGTAGGAAGAAGTACCTCGAACATAAAATTATGTCGTCTCAAGACCACATTTTGAGCCACCTATAAATAGTTTTGGAGCCCGGACCATGTCCAAAATCCGTTTCTAAAAATTTCCAATCAAATCGACCAAAAAAAAGAAAATTGGTCTCAAGACCCATTTAGACCCTTATATATGTGGTTTCGGAACCTCGGACCATGTCAAAAATACGTTTCTACACTGAAAAAAAAGACAGCTTTAAAACCAAGTAAATTTGGTGCTTGATTAAAGTACAAATTTTTTCCTTAATTTAAGGAATTTTTCCTAATTTTAAGGAATTATTCTTGAATTTAAGTAAAAGTACCTTAAAACGGAAATCACCGCCTCTTTAAAACAAATTTACATTTTTCTTTATTTTAAAGACAGCTAATTTTATCAATTGTGAGTAAATTTGAACTTTATTTAAAGAAATTCGTTTTTAATATATGGAAAAAATATTTTTTTTAGTATACGTGTCCTCAATTCTAGTATTTATTCCTCAATTTTTATAAATATTTTCCTATTTTAAATTCAAAGAAAATTGTACTTACTTTTAGTAAAAATCTTCAGGTTTTTTTTAAAAAGTGAGTATTTCAAAATAGAAATTGCTAAAAATAGAATTGATTTAAATAATAAAAAACAAATATTTCGCATAAATATAAATTTTTGAATACCCCGTGCGGGAGTTGAACCCGATACCTTTTGATAGTGAAGCGGAGGTCTTAACCACTGCACCACAGCAGCTGCTGATTTGTCTGATTTTACTAAATTTAGTAAATTTTAACTTTATTTAAAGAAGTTCGTTTTTAATACAAGGAAAGAACTAGAGAGTGGACTATCTTCGGCAATACCGAAGTTGAAATACCCCCACACAGTAGAAAGAAGTACCTCGATCATAAAAAAATGTGGTCTCAAGACCCTGTTTTGAGCCAATTATAGGTGGTTTTGGAGCCCTGACCATGTCCAAAATCCATTTCTAAAAATTTCCAATTAAATCCAACAAAAAAAAAATTGGTCTCAAGACCCCATTTAGACCCTTATATATGGGGCTTCGGAACCTCGGACCATGTCCAAAATCCATTTCTAAAAATTTCCAATTAAATCCACCAAAAAAAAAAAATTGGTCTCAAGACCCCATTTAGACCTTATATATGTGGCTTCGGAACCTCGGACCATGTCAAAAATACGTTTCTAAACATTTCCAATCGAATACAACAATAAAAAAGACTTGAAAAATTTTTACCTTTTTTTTCGGTGTATGGGAGCCACGCCCAGTTTTTGTCCGATTTGGCTGATTCTCGAACTTGATCTCAGTATTCACGAGAAAAACATGTAAAAAAAGTTTCAAGTCGATATCTCCAAAACTGCGACCGCTATCGTGCGGACGGACAGACGGACAGACGGACAGACGGACAGACGGACAGACGGACAGACGGACAGACGGACAGACGGACGGACAGACAGACGGACATCGCTAAATCGACTCAGGAGGTGATACTGATCAAGAATATATATACTTTTCCATACCGGACACGCCTCCTTATGGGCGTTACAAACGTTGTGACAAAGTTAGTATACCCTGCCACAGTGAGTGTGGGGGTATAAAAATTGTTTTGTATACGTCTAACGTAGTTTTCCAAAATTTTTAGAAATTTCTAGAAATAGAATTGATATAAATAAAAAAAAATATTTGGCATGAATATAAATTTCTGCTTGTCCCAGGCGAGAGTCGAACCTGATACCTTTTGATCGGGAAGCAAAGGTCCTAGCCACTGCACCACGGCCGCCGCTGGTGTGAAACGTAGTGAAAATTAGACGCCAACGCAATTATGCTGTCTATAGCACAGTCTGTTGATTGGTCTTGTCATAACGCCAAAGGTCGCAGGTTCGAATCCCACCGAAGTGAAATCGTAAGTACATATTTGTTATCACTATAAATTGTAAATTTAATTTAAGTTAATAAAATGAAATATGATTTTGAAAAATATAAAATAAAAAGAAAAAGAAAATATAAAAAAATGAACAAATACAATAAAAAAAAAAATTTTTGAGAAATTTTTGTCTTAAAAACGAAGAAAAACTTCTTAGAATTAAAGAACTTTTTACTAAATTCAAAGAAATATTTCTGTTATTAAAGAAATAAGTATTAAATTTAAAGTCAAAATATATACTCATCTTAAGTAAAAGTGTTCCCTAATTTCAAAGCTATCATGACTTTAGTGCTGTTTCATTCCCCTTTTTTCTTTGGATTAAGGCATTTTTCCTTAACTGGAGTACACTTTTTTTTCAGTGTAAACATTTCCAATCGAATGCAGCAATAAAAAAGGCTTGAAAAATGTAAACCTTTTTTTTCAGTGTATGGGAGTCACGCCCAGTTATTGTCCGATTTGGCTGATTCTCGAACTTGATCTCAGTATTCACGAGAAAAACATGTACCAAAAGTCGATATCTCCAAAACTGCGACCGCTATCGTGCGGACGGACAGACGGACAGACAGACGGACATCGCTAAATCGACTCAGGAAGTGATGCTGATCAAGAATATGTATACTTTTCCACACCGGACATGCCTCCTTATGGGCGATACAAACTTTGTGAAAAAGTTAGTATACCCTGCCACAGTTACTGTGGGGGTATACAAATTAATTTAAAATTTTAACTCACTAAGAACCCACGTATACGCAGATTCAAAATTAAAATGTACCCTTAGGTTTTTTTTAGGCGTTAATGATTTTAAATTTTCAACTCCAAAGGGTCTAAGTGACATAGAAATTAAGCGGATAATATGTATAACACAACATTTTAGACCCTAGGTGCTAATGTTCCGATCCCTCTTCAAGAAATTGAAAAATTTAGATATATATTTGAATTGTTTTCGATAAAGACATTTAAAATGGTTTTTAATATTTCGGTTAAAAATTTGGTAACTTTTTGAATGCAATGTGAGGAAAGATCAGAGCTGTAAAAGAATGCACTCTTTTTAGGTTTTAAGTCAGCAACAAATTACATTCCTTGATTGCATTCATTGAATGCTATTTTAACTGCAGAGTAAAATATTGAAATCTTTGTCTTTTTTGAAATCATGACTGTCCATTAAATTTTTTGAAGTCTTTTTCCATTCACAAGATTGCATTCTTTTGCTTTAAGTTAAATGAATGCAGCCTTTTGAATGCATTTTTTTGATTTCAGAGGAATGCAATCTTCAGAGGAATGCAATCCAAAGAATGCATTCTTTTTGATTGCAATCTTTTATTGATTTCATTCTTTTGAGTGAAATCACAAAAGACTTCAACCTTTTGAGTGAAATCACAAAAGACTTCAGCCTTTAGAGTGAAATCATTTCATTTTTTTTTCGATTTGAATTCTTTTTCAAAATCATTTTAGTTTTTTTATTTAAATTTGAAATCATATGAAATTTTTATTTTGTGAAGTATACTTTTTGGGTTTTTCTGTACATAAAACGCAAAAAAAAAAACTTCAAAAGATGCAATGTTTTCCACCAAATTTTGGCAATTGGTTTCAACTCTAAGTTAAATGCCACGTATCGACGAAATTGGGCAGAGGGCCGTGGCACCTCCCATATAATGCAATACCTCAAAATCCTATACTTGCTTTCATTAATTTATTATCACCTTAAAGGTAATGTAAGAAAACCAGCTAATTTAGGTACAGCGGACCGGGCCCAGCTAGTACTGCATAAAAGTATAGTTTCGTCCAAACCCTTTTCCGATGACTGTAAATCCTGCTTCTTTTTGTTAGGTGACGGTTGCTGATCTATAGAATCACTTTCTATGAAAGTGGGATCAGAAAAAGTGGGGTTAGCCAAAGAATCGTCCGACGCAAAATCCTCAAAGCTTTCTAATTCCGACATGGTTTCATTTCCAACAGATATGTATGTTATATGAAGTGAGGAAAATTGAAAAATATTTTGAAGTATGAAAATTGATTTTAAAAAAGAATTCAAATAAAAAAAAAACTGAAATGATTCCACTCTAAAGGCTGAAGTCTTTTGTGATTTCACTCTTAAGGCTGAAGTCTTTTGTGATTTCACTGTAAAGGTTGAAGTCTTTTGTGATTTCACTCAAAAGAATGAAATCAATAAAAGATTGCAATCAAAAAGAATGCATTCTTTGGATTGCATTCCTCTGAAGATTGCATTCACTTATGAAATCAAAAAAATGCATTCAAAAGGCTGCATTCATTTAACTTAAAGCAAAAGAATGCAATCTTGTGAATGGAAAAAGACTTCAAAAAATTGAATGGAAAATCATGATTTCAAAAAAGACAAAGATTTAAATTTTTTACTCTGAAGTTAAAATAGCATTCAATGAATGCATTCTTGATTTATTCATAATTGAATGTGACTTCAAGGGAATGCAGTTAAAAAGATTGCATTATTTTACAGCTCTGACGTCTGGTAACACTATGGTAGGGTAAACTAACTTCGACACAACGTTTGTAACGCCCATACGGAGGCGTGTCCGGTATGGAAAAGTATATATGTTCTTGATCAGCATCACCTCCAGATTCGATTAAGCCATTTCCGTCTGTATGTCCGTAGGAGGGGCTCCCATACAAAACGCAAAAAAAACCCGTATATTTTCAAAGTTTCTGTCAAATTTTTTGTATGGCTGTATTTGATTGGAAATACTTTGAAATTTACATTTCATGGTCACAGGTTCTAAAACCGCATATAATTAAGTCAAATGGGGTCTTGAGAACATTTTAAAAAACATTTTATTAGAAATTTTTAGAAGCGTATTTTGGACATGGATTGTGGCTCTAAAACTACTTGTAAATGGGGTTCTAAAGCGGTATTTTTTATATTAGAGGTACTTCTAAATGGATCATACTTATATTGTGTGGGGGGTATATCAGCTTCAGTATACTTGTTATTCCCTACACCTCATGAGGTATGGGTATATTCACTTTGGTTTGATGTCACATCCTGAGTTGATTTAGTCCTATCCGTCTGTCCATCCTCTTTTCTTGTAAACAAGATTGCAGGAGCTAGAAGAAAGATAGAGGTCCCAAATTTTGGATTTATTCTTTTTTGGCCCTAAATGGAGTTGGTATTGTAAATGGCTAAATCCCATATAAATCGTGTTTTCACTTATATTCTACTTAATTAGCTCCAGACAAAATATCAAAATTCAAGATGGTGGATCAAATATGGCGGTCGAAATTTTAAGATTTCATCAAAATCTTACGAAATTTTGCATAGGGGGGTTTTTTGGGGTAGCTGATTTCGAATTTGATGTCGGAATTTCCAAATTCGGCGGCCTATTTGGCCGCCGACATTTTAAGATTTCATCAAAACAGTATGAAATTTTGTAAAGGGGGGTTTTTGGGATCCCTGATTTCGAATTTGAAACTGCTAAATTCAACATGGCGGATCCAATATGGCCCAGTAGGTGTAGGGTATATATAAGTCGGCTTTGCCCGACTGAAACTTACACACTTGTTTTTTTTTCTTTGATTGGAAATTTCTAGAAACGAATTTCGGACATGGTCCGAATTTCCAAACCCACATATCAGTGGGTCGAATTGGGTTCCTGCGGCCAATTTTTTATGTTCGATGTGCTTCTTAATGGGTAATTTTGTGTCTGGGTATTTTAGCTTCGGCATAGTCGAAGATCTAGTTTTCTCTTGTATTTGATTTTCTTTCACTGAAATAATGACTGTGCCATCGGTTAATTTCGAAAATTTAACTGTGACATAGAGTTATTTGTGACTTTTTATTTAGAATAAAGACACTGGGGAATAATATTAAATAAACCAAGGTTACTACTTTTCATTCAACAAGTTTCAAAAATTATTCTCCAATTTGCAGAAGTGTTTGGTGCGCTATCGAATAATTTTATATAAGATTCATTTATTTCGAAGGGTTCAAGCTTCTTTACAAAAATTTTTTTTTTCAAAGAATTGAATTTTCGACATTTGCTGCATAAAGCAAAAGAAAGTCATCGCTCTAATCCCCACGGTTGAAATGTTATGTATTTCTACATTTTTTTAAAAGATTAATTTGTAAATTTTTATATTTCACTTTACTTAATTTAAAACATAATGGTAAACGGAACGCTTTGGCACATAAAGCCTACGGGCTTTCTCAAGGGATTTTCATGTGCGTTCAGAATTTTCTGAGATGTAAAGTGTCCGCTTTACGCGGAATCGCCCATACATATTACTGCCACTATATTTCCGAAACTCCGATAAAACATTTGCCAAGACTCTTTTTAAACTATTTTTAACTTGAACACAATAATTTTTCTGTACGAAAAAAATTTATAAAAGAGCCCAATGCTTTGGTTTCACAACACCAACTACTTGTTCGATCATAGGTGTATTAATGAATGAATCACTTTTGACATAGTTGTGATTTCAGGTTAAAATTATAAAACGAAATAGATTATAATGTTGTTTCATTCACGTAAATTCCAAAGCTATTATACTTTTACATTGTGTGTATAAAAAGGACACATGTATGTACATGTATTTTTGCATTATACGTTAAGGCGTATGTTATTAATTGAATGCCAATCAAAGAAGGAGCATTTAGGGGCGGTCCTTAAGACCACGCCTTTTGCATTAAATCTTTTATTTGAAAGGGGGTGTATACCAGCCCTTCTATTATTGAACCAAAAGGAGAGCATGATGATAAATTAATATTTGACATTTTCTGCTCATAATAATTAAAGAATATTGTTTTCGTACACTTTTCTGCATTACTTTTAAATTTGATTCAGTTCATGTTTTTTGAGTGTGTTATAGAACAAGCAACAAGTTAGCAAAGTACAAAGAATCATTTAGTACCAACTATGTAAAGCAAAATGTTTAAAATTTTTGTTTTAAAATTGATTTTGCAAAACAAAGCAATATAAGCTTGGTAGTATTTAGGACGGCGAAGGGATTCGGCGGAATTGTAGGGACTGAGAGATGCCCCCCGGGAAATTTCGGAAAGATATTTAGATTTTTTCCCAAAAACTACAGATTTTTCATCAATTTAATCAAACAATTGGTTGTTTTTTTTTACCGATTATCAAATTTATATTACCTTTAAAATTACTAAAACTTATTAATAAAAGTCTTTGTATCACAGTGAGAATTTAAAAATTTACCGATTGCAGCTTTTGGACTTTTCATCACAGAAAGTCAGTCTAAAAATGGCTGTAAAATTTTACTTTATAAATAGCATATTTGAAATTGAAACTAAAATGTGTGAAGTCACACTCAAAAGTATTGACTCAGCGAAATTAAAAATTGTTTACTATGCAAACATTTTATAAAAACATAAACTGAAAAAAGGACTAAGCGAATTTTTGTCCTTGAAAAAGGACATGTTTTTCCTCAATTTAAGGAATTATGGAATTTAGGTAAAAGTACCTAGAACGGAAGTCATCGCCTCATTTTAAAGTCAAAATTTACTCATCTTAAGTGAAATTGTTCCGAATTTCAAGGCTACACCGACGTAAATACTGAGGTGCCTATCCCAAATTTCCCACTTAGGCTATTTTTAATTCTGAACTAGAGAGTGAACTATCTTCGACTATGCCGAATCTGAAATACCCCCACACAGTATGATCCATTTCGAAGTATCTCGAAGTGTCTCAATACCCCATTTTGAGCCATTTATAGCTGGATTCGGTGACTCTCACCACGTTCAAAAACCGTTTCTAAAAATTTTCAAATATAATCTACCAAAAACAAATTGTTATCTCAAGACCTCATTTTGACCTATTTATATATGGGCTTGGAAGCTCGGACCATGTTAAAAATCCATTTCCAAACATTTCCAATCGAATACATCAATAAAAAAGACTTAGAGACCATTTTTTTCGTTATACGCCCGGACAGACGGACAGACAGACGGACGGACAGACGGACGGACAGACAGACGGACATCGCTAAATCGACTCAAGAGGTGATGCTGATCAAGAATATATATACTTTTCCATACCGGACACGCCTCCTTATGGGCGTTACAAACGTTGTGTCAAAGTTAGTATACCCTGCCGCAGTGAGTGTGAGGGTATAAAAATTTAATTCGAAAAATGTTATTGACTTTAAATTTATTTTGACTGTTAAGATTGTGGTTTTTATATACATACCAGCATTCTATGCCGACCAGACTAAATTTTCCAGAAAAATATTTCCTTGTGAAATTATTTAACGAATTTTTAGATTTTTACAAAATGGGGCTGAAGGAATGATTCACAAACCATCAAAAATGCTGACTGGAGCTTCATCGTTGAAAAGGGGCTGAATTTTTAATGATGGCGTTTCAGAAAATAATGATTTGCGAGGGATTTCTGATGTGAGACTATGGAAACAATATATTAGCCGCAAGGGCGTGTTACCAAAAGAGCTATTGAAAGTATGGATATGTGTCCAAAGGACGTTTTTCCTACTGTGAATACAATCCTGCATACATTTAGCACGCTACCAGTGTTAAGTAGTACGACTGAGCGCACCTTTTCGTGTATGATGCGAATAAAGCCCTACTTAACCCATTTTTGGCCAAAGCTGTTCGACATAAAATTTAAAAACTTTTTGTGCCGATTTTTGATTGGTTCTCGTATTATGAAGGTTTGGTTCTTTGACAAATAAAAAAAAAAACAAGTGAGTAAGTTTCAGTGGGTCAAAGATACCAAGTTTGGAACTATGTAAGCGGAATATAACTAAAAACACGATTTTCACTTATTTTCAATACCAACTCCTTCTAGGGCGTAAAAAGGATAAATTCAAAATTTTGGTACACCTTGCTTTCTTCTAGCTCCCGCAATCGTGTTAACAAGAAAAGAGAACTGACAGACGGATAGGGCTAAAGCAACTCAGGAAGTGACGCTGATCAAGAATATATATAGTTTTCTATACTGGACACGTCTCCTTCTTGGTGTTACAAACATCAGACCAAAGTCAATATACCCATACCTCATGAGGTGTGGGGTATAATAACACTGTGCTACACGAAAAATGTACAGGCATTCCCACCTATATAGTTGGTTTGACACCTTAAATTAATGACTTCCTGCGTTTACAGAATGTTTCTATCACATAAACTTTTTTTTTGAGTGTATTTTTAAGTCGAGACTATAGAATTGGCTACTTCTGGTTACTCTGATGGTCGTAGCTTATTTATTTTTGATCCGATTTTCAAGTTTTTGGCATTGTTTGAAAGGTGAAATCTTTTTCAAGTCCAAAATGTAGAAAGTTTTGAAAACCGGTTGAAAATTGACCAAGTTATTAAAAAAAAGATGATAAAAAAATTAAATTTTTTTCCAATTTTTAATTTTCTATTACTTTGGAAAAATACTTACAAAACATAAAACATCTATGTTTTTATATATTTTTTTAGGAAATTGAATTACCTTTTCAAAACTACTAATTTCAAAATTGGGAAAAAAACGGCTGATTTTTGGTCGAATTTAATCTGTGCGTACTTTTTTTAAATTTTTTCCAATTTTTCGGTACATATTGGAAAAAATCGTTTAAAAAAAAAAGGTTAATGTACAGGCATTCCCACCTATGCAGTTAGTTTTGCGCTCAAAAGTAACGACTTTCTGCGTTTACAGAATGTTTATATCACATATATTAATTTTTTTAATTAATTTTTAAGTAGAGACTATATTGGCTACTGATGGTTACACTGATGGCCGTAGCTTATATATTTTTGATCCGATTTTTTTTGAAAACAGTCACGAAATGAAGCAAGTTATTTGCTAAAACCTTATTAAAATTAAATTTGTTGTTTTTTGAAAATAAAATTTTTTTGCATTTACAGAATCAATTTAATACCTTTAATATATTGTAATCTAAGCTTAGTTTTCTTCAACATTTTTTATTTCTCGTTTCTTTTTATTAAAATTTAAGATTATGTAAAGAGAAAATTACTGTTACACTGAGAGAATCTGACTAGAGAGCGTGTGAATAACGGTTAGCTATCTTGATATTTACCGTCTTTAGCCTTTTTTAAAAAACAATACGTTTAATTTTTCTTTTAGTGTATGTTTATAAGATTTACGAGATTAGAAGATTTCAAAAGTTTGTACCGAAAAATCGAAAAAAAAAATAATAAAAAAGTACCCACGGATTAAATTCAACCAAAAATCAGTTCTTTATTTCCTAGTTTTGAAATTAGTATTTTTGGAAAGGTAATTAAATTTCCTCGAAAAAGATAGGAAACCCTAGCTAACTTCGGTTTAATAAACATTTCCGTAAGTAAAAAAATAAAAATAACACAAAAAATTTTAAAAATTAATTTAAAAAATAAATATATGTGATATAAACATTCTGTAAACGCAGAAAGTCGTTACTTTTGAGCGCAAAACTAACTGCATAGGTGGGAATGCCTGTACATTAACCTTTTTTTTTTAAACGTTTTTTTCCAATATGTACCGAAAAATCGAAATAAATTTAAAAAAAGTACCCACTGATTCAATTCGACCAAAAATCAGCCATTTTTTTCCCAATTTTGAAATTAGTAGTTTTGAAAAGGTAATTAAATTTCCTAAAAAAATATGGAAAAACATAGATGATTTATGTTTTGTAAGTATTTTTCCAAAGTGATAGAAAATTAAAAATTGGAAAAAAATTTAATTTTCTTATCATCTTTTTTTTAATAACTTGGTCAATTTTTAACCGGTTTTCAAAACTTTATACATTTTGGACTTGAAAAAGATTTCACCTTTCAAACAATGCCAAAAACTTGAAAATCGGATCAAAAATAGATAAGCTACGGCCATCAGAGTAACCAGAAGTAGCCAATTCTATAGTCTCGACTTAAAAATACACTCAAAAAAAAAGTTGATGTGAAATTTCAGGTTATCTCATTTATTTTTCTCTATGGACAGAAAATCCTTACAGACTAGATATAAATAAATATAAATAAATTTACAAAACTTACGAACACGTATTGTTGAGTAATTAAATATAAAATATTTGAATCCATATTTCTAAATATATTATATTTAATTTTTTGTATTTTTCATCCATATTTTCGCATTTTTATACCCCCACACTCACTGTGGCAGGGTATACTAACTTTCACACAACGTTTGTAACGCCCATAAGGGGTCGTGTCCGGTATGGAAAAATATATATATTATTAATCAGCATCACCATGTCCGTCCGTCTGTCTGTCCGTCCGTCCGTCCGCACGATAGCGGTCGCAGTTTTGGAGATATCGACTTGAAACTTTGGGTACATGTTTTTCTCGTGAATACTGAGATCAAGTTCGAGAATCAGCCAAATCGGACAATAACTGGGCGTGGCTCCCATACACCGAAAAATAAGGTCAACATTTTTCTAGTCTTTTTTATTGCTTCATTCGATTGGAAATGTTTAGAAACGTATTTTTGACATGGTCCGAGGTTCCGAAACCACATATATAAGAGTAAAAATGGGGTCTTGAGACCAATTTTTTTTTTGGTCGATTTAATATTAAATTTTTAGAAACGGGTTTTGGACATGGTCTGGGCTCCAAAACTATTTATAGGACGATCAAAATGGGGTCTTGAGACCACATCATTTTATGTTCGCGGTACTTTCAGCTTCGACATGGCCGAATATAGTCCACTCTCTAGTTTTTTTTCGTTTTTCATCCATATTTTCAACAAATTTTTATAAAAAAATTAAATTCATCATTGCCATGGTCAGCGTGGTCCACTGAAAGAATAAACAACACATAAAAATTAATAAACTGGAGTTTATGCTTAATTTTTTACAGCGGGTGCCAGTAGCTGTACACCTTTTTTGGAAAGTTGTACAGCATAAATCGTTTTTCGAAATTTCTAAGTTCAGTTTGTAATTATTGTTAGCTATTGAACTCAGCTTTCAAATAAAACCGAGAGCTCCGCGAAATTATGTTTCAAACGAAAGTTATGGCCTCAAAACCTTAGCGTGCCAGTAGGTGGGCACTCTCCCCTACTTTTCGTCCATATTTCGCCTGTTTTATCGTCCATATTCCATACATATTTTCAAGTTTTTCGTCCATATAAAAATCAGTCCTGGTAATACCTTAAAATTAACTTTTGATAAAGAAAAATCAAACTCACGCTCTAATAAGCGGATCATTAATGGCATAATTGGAACGATGGAACTGAATCATTAAATTTCAAGAAGGAAAATTATATTTTATTCGCTCTAACAAAGCAAAACAATCGACATTGCCATTGATAATATAAAACACAAAAACTTAGGATTGAAACATTCTCCTGTTTTCGAGGAAATTCAAATGAATGAGACGAGAATCGTATGATGGAATAGGATATTCTACCCTTGATCTAAAAGAGGCAAAATATAACGGCTTCAGAGTATAAAATCCTTAAAATCACATCCTTTAAAATTTTATGATTTTCTAAATATATATGTGGGTTATTCCATATCAAATCGAAAAAATTACCCTCGACCTCTTTGATTTTGATGAAATGTGGAAGTTAGGTAAATAACAGCGAAAAAACCATAGGCCCTGTATAACGGAGTAAAGTGTACAATAAAAAAATTTTCAGACAGCAAATTGCCTTGAAAAAAGAAATTAAAAATTTTACACTTTACTTTTTTACTCGTGAAAACCGTTTATTTTCAAAACTAAAATTTTTTTACAAGTTATTGAAAACATAAAAAGTAAAAAAAATTAAGATCTTTAACCTCGAATGGCTATATCTCGTTCGATTGCAAGAATAGTTTGTTGGCATTTTTTTTATATATCTTTTTTTAACACGAAAATATAAATGAGTCTACCAAGCGATTTGGCTTATTTTTTTTCCAAAAGTACTTTGACTTATTACCTAAGTGCTTGCAAAAATTTACAGAGTTGTTTTTCGATATAAGGACGAAATGGTTTTTTGAAAATAGCCTTATTAATATATTTTTATAACTTTCTGAATAATTTTAACCCAACTACTCCTCCTTCAACTGTATTTCTCATGTATATATTACAGAGATACTCGGAGAGTGTTTTATGGTCAAATGCACAGCAACTGTGGATAAATTTATAGTATATATCTACACTCGGCATGAAAAGCCTGCTTATGGCGAACATGTTCTCTCTGGATGGCCAACATGTTCTCTGGCTGGCGAATGTTGGCCATCCAATTTTCGGTTTCTGCAACATATTGAAGATGATTTCGGTTAATTTAAAAATCAATTGTTTTTAATGTTTAGTTGTAAAATATTTTATTAATATAATTGCATATAATAATAATATTATTGTTTCAGCCACGAGAAGCTATATTGTTTTTCGATATTATTTACCTACCTTCCAAATTTCATTAAAATCGAGGAGGTCGAGGGTAATTTTTTCAAAAATCATTTCGATTTGACATGGAATTACCCCGATATTCATTCAAGATTTCCCTATCAGATTTTCCGTTCATGTCGATAAGGAATAACCTGCATGTTCTTGGGAGGAAGCGCTTGTTGCATTTATAGCATTTAGTAGCTTTTTTGTAGTTCTTAAAAAAACTGTTAATTAATTTCAGTAATTGTTTCTCATGCTTTATAATAATGTTATGATGGCCAATTGTCTCTACTCGTACGTTAACATTATTTTTATTAGGCAAATTTGATGTAAACTCCAGACCTGAAAGAGCGTCTCCTACATATTACAAATTTACAAGTAAAAATTTATTTCGAATTTCTAATTATTTTTTCTTTTGGTTTTTATTTGGCAGCTAACAATTTGATTAGATTTTTTTGGTTTTTTGAACTCAAAAGCGCTTAAAAAGTTCTTCTTATCGTAGTGCTTGTTGTTCGAGCAGCTGGTAGAATATATCAAAATATATTTTCCATTTTTCTCCATGTATTTTGTTAAGGTCAACCATTTCGGGGTGGGGGTCCGGACCCGTACAACAAAATTAATTTTCCATGCAATGTGTTAAAAATTTTTTTAGATATTTTATGTTTTTTGGAACGTGGGTTCAAATCTTGATTTTGGAAAATGTTTTTCATATTTTTTTTTTAAATTTTTTAACATTGATTTCAGATTTGTTAACGGTTTTGTGCTATCAGCCGTAGTTTTGAAGTTGTAGTAAAAATCGTCAACACGAAGCTCTTAGCAGATTTTGTACCACAATTTTTGAACGAATTGTTTGATACGTATTACATTTTTAAATTTTTTTAAAGAATACAATATTGTAGAACATTATTTCGTCGTCCCTCTTTCAGTTTAGAGATACAATAGAACTATCTCAAAAATGTAGAACTTTTTCCATATTAAAATATTTTTAGAATTAAATTGTTAATCAATCTAATTACACTGTGTCACAAAATGAGGGTCGAAATATTCACTCTGCTCTGGACCAGGTATTAGGTATTAGGAAACTAAATATAATGGCATACTACGAATATCCAATACAACTCCAAGATCTGGAGTTAAGACAAAAAAAACAGTTTTTTGGAGGTGCAGCCATATAATTATTTTTAACTCTGGAACTTTTATATCGATTTTCATTTCCAAATATGATATAGAAAGAGGAAGGAATCACCTTTACAACCTCTTTGGTTCTATAGTCATTTTTTTTAAGAAATAAAAAGTTTATTTAACTCTGCGTTCAACGAATTCAAGAAATCGAAAATCGACTAAAATTTGACATAGTTAAAATTGTTTTTAATTAAAAACTTGCCAACAAATTAAATTAAATTAAATTTTTAATGAAAATAGTATACTTATTTTTGTTACCTTTATCGAAAAAACTTATTTGCTTTATTTTTCAAAACTGATCGATTTTATCTTTGTGACTTTAAATCGTAGAAGTAATACATGGTTGTAAAGGTGATTCTTTCCTCTTTCTACATATATCATATTTGGAAATGAAAATCGATTTAAAAATTCCAGAGTTAAAAATAATTATATGAGTGCACCTCCAGAAACATTTTTTTTGTCCTAACTCCAGATTTTGGAGGTGTATTGGATATTCGTATAATGGTATTTCCAAAACCTACAACCTATGCCTGGTCCCGAGCCGAGTGTTTTTTCACTGTGACACAGTGTTATAGTAGTCGATTTCCAGATTTACATCAGATTCCAGATCAGTACATTTCATCGCTTTTTTCCTCACATCATGTCATATTGTTTTGTAAATATTTTAAAAATATGTTTTTTTAGTTTGCAAAATTTTTTATTTTCGTATACAGAAATTTTAGAGCCCTATAAAGCATTTTTGAGTATGTCGAAGTTTATTAAATGCTAATAACTAATAACATTACATTCACATTTAGTACCAAAATTTGTTTGTGGAAATTATATAATTTTTTTTGTATTAAGTAGACTGAGAAGGAACCAGAGCCACTTACTTACAAATATATTCACACATATATTTTGTCTTATAAATGTTAGCCGCCCTGGTGAGGTATCGAACCCACAACGCAGTGATTGTAAGTAAGATGATGTAGCGAACTAAGCGCCTTCTCACCAGAGCCACTAATGCTCATACAATACATTTACCTAATATCGATTAACTTCATCAAGCCGCATGCAAAACGCTTTCATGTATATACACACACAAAAAATCATCTTTGATATATAAACGAAAAAAGCTTCGACTTAAAGCTGCCACCTTTAAGAAAATAACTACCGTTTCCACCTAACACTATCTAATACACCACCTATTACGGTGGTGTATTAGATTTTCATATTACACATTACACAAAACAAATGATTTTTATATGTATATATAGATTATGGAGTTCACCTAATCGCCAGTAGTTTAAATTATCTTATAGCTGGCTGTGGTCTGTTGGTTAGAGCTTAGGCCTATGACTGCGGCAGTCATAGGTTCAAGCCCGCCGCCTGACTTTGTTTTTATTTTTTTAATTCCATTGCTTCATATTTATACCCCCACACTCACTGTGGCAGGGTATACTCACTTTGTCACAACGTTTGTAACGCCCATAAGGAGGCGTGTCCGGTATGGAAAAGTATATATATTTTTGATCAGCATCACCGCCGGAGTCAATTTAGCGATGTCCGTCTGTCTGTCTGTCCGTCCGCACGATAGCGGTCGCAGTTTTGAAGATATCGACTTGAAACTTTGGGTACATGTTTTTCTCGTGAATACTGAGATCAAGTTCGAGAATCAGCCAAATCGGACAAAAACTGGGCGTGGCTCCCATACACCGAAAAAAAGGTAAACATTTTTTATTGTTGTATTCGATTGGAAATGTTTAGAAACGTATTTTGGACATGGTCCGAGGTTCCGAAGCCACATATATAAGGGTCTAAATGGGGTCTTGAGACCAATTTTTTTTTTTTTGTGGATTTAATTGGAAATTTTTAGAAATGGATTTTGGACATGGTCCGGGCTCCAAAACCACCTATAATTGGCTCAAAATAGGGTCTTGAGACCACATTTTTATATGTTCGAGGTACTTCTTCCTACTGTGTGGGGGTATTTCAACTTCGGTATAGCCGAAGATAGTCCACTCTCTAGTTTTTCTTTTTTTTAATCTTTCTTTTTTAATTCTTTTTTAATGTAACAGTTCAACTTTAACCATTAGGCGACAATTACATCATCAAACAAAATTTCTTTCTATTCTTTACAAAATTTAATGAAAGTTCAAAAATTTTAAACAAAAAAAAAAAAAAAAAAATAAAAAAGAGTAAAAAACAAGGAGAAAATAAATTTCCTTTAAAATTAAAGGTTTTTGGCGACTTTAAAATCTGAAATGATATTAGGAACAAAGTAGCCAAAAACCCTTAATTTTAAATCGAAATTTAGGAAATTGATTTAAAGGAAATTTATTTTCCCCTTTTTAGTCGGTTAAAGGGTTATATTTTAAAAAACTTGTTATACCCCCACACTCACTGTGGCAGGGTATACTAACTTTGTCACAACGTTTGTAACGCCCATAAGGAGGCGTGTCCGGTATCGAAAAGTATATATATTCTTGATCAGCATCACCGCCGGAGTCAATTTAGCGATGTCCGTCTGTCTGTCCGTCTGTCCGTCTGACCGACCGTCTGACCGTCTGACCGTCTGACCGTCTGTCCGTCTGTCCGTCCGCACGATAGCGGTCGCAGTTTTGGAGATATCGACTTGAAACTTTGGGTACATGTTTTTCTCTTGAATACTGAGATCAAGTTCGAGAATCAGCCAAATCGGATAAAAACTGGGCGTGGCTCCCATACACCGAAAAAAAGGTAAACATTTTTCAAGTCTTTTTTATGGTTGTATTCGATTGGAAATGTTTAGAAACGTATTTTTGACATGGTCCGAGGTTCCGAAGCCACATATATAAGGTCTAAATGGGGTCTTGAGACCAATTTTTTTATGATCGAGGTACTTCTTCCTACTGTGTGGGGGTATTTCAACTTCGGTATAGCCGAAGATAGTCCACTCTCTAGTTTTTCTTTTTTTTAATCTTTCTTTTTTAATTCTTTTTTAATGTAACAGTTCATCTTTACACATTAGGCGACAATTACATCATCAAACAAAATTTAATAAAATCAAATTTCTATAAAAAAAATTACATATGAAAACATAGAAAATATTTTTGCATCTAAATTACACAATAAAGTAAACATTAATTTTTTTAAATTAATGTTTTATTTTCACATGGCATGGCACGGGCAAATTTACTAGTGTGTTATAAAATCACAGACACTAAAAAGTGTATTAAGTTGTGTACTAAAAAAGATTTAAGAAAAATGATGACCTTATTGTTTATACTTATAAGTTGTTATTCTATGTAGCATAAAAAAGATTGTATCTTAATTGCGAATACTCACTTAAATAAATGGAAAAAATACAACTTTTCATAGAGGACGAGAAATTATTATGAATTAACTTTCAAATTAATATGACAAATTTCTGCAAATTGTATAAGAAAAATCCAAAGTTACAAAAAATGTAATACGATCAAATTTTGGTTGGAAGTAAATAAAATACTTACTAAATACTTTTCAATAAAGGTCTTTATGAAGAATGCACTTACAAAAATTACACTTACAAAAATTAAGATCTAGTACATATAGTTAGATCATAGTAAAACAAGTGAGCAAGTTTCAGTCGGGCAAGCCGACTTATATATACCCTACACCTACTGGGCCATATTGGATCCGCCATCTTGAATTTGAAAATGCGACATCAAATTCGAAATCAGCGACCCCAAAAACCTCACTATACAAAATTTCGTACTGTTTTGATGAAATCTTAAAATTACGGTAAAAACACGATTTTCACTTATATGGGAGGAATTTACGTCGATCCGTATGAAGAGCGTAGATTACCTTCGAGGTCAAGGGATGAGTTTACTGCCATATATCCGCCCAATGCTTTCGAAAAGTTCACATTTCAAGACGACAAAGCTAAAATTCAAAAAATATTGAATTATAAAATGGGTATTCTGTTCCCGGAATCGATGTTTTGGACTTGTCTGCTTGTTCTTCGAACTGTAATTCTGTCGAAAATCTATAGGGTACTTTGTTTAGTTAAACTTACCGTGAAAAAACCAGGATAAAACAGATTTAGAGTTAAAATTCGATATTTTATGAGAATTAGTGGTAATTTAATAAAAAAAACCTGGTTGTTGATATGTAAACTCGTGTTTTTAATGTCATTCGAAATCAATGCGATCACTTACAAAAATAACTTTTACCGGTTTTCATGTTTGAGAACAGAATTTCCAATTTTTTCAAAGTGACCTTATAAGTATCTTCTTCTTCTTCTTTGATTCCTGTAACTCCTTCAGGAGCATATAGCCTTACCTTATAAATATGAAACACGTAAAATATAAAAAAAAAAGTTTAGTTTCAACAACAACAAAACTGCAACAGCATATTTAGAGATTACTTTTAGATAATTTTTTATGAACATTTTAAAAGAAATTATCCATTGTATTCGTAGTATTTCAAAATTTAAGTTGACCTTATAAATATGAAACGCACCTTATAAGAGAGACGTGTATGTTTGTTACCAGTAGACGTGAAAACTACAGCACCGATTTTCACCAAAATTTATATATGTGTTCTAGGGGTCGTGAAAACTATCTTTGAATTTTGAAGCGAGTACACGTGAATTTAACAAAAAAAATCCACGCGAGTGTTTAAAAAAAACAGCACAAAAAACCAAACAAAATCAAACAAAAAACCAAACCAAAACCAAATATCAAACAGCTAAACAAACAAAACAATAAAATTGTAAGTACATTTGATCTATTTTTGTCGCTTTGCAAGTGAGCGCATACTAGCGGATCAGTTCGTTGAAAATCGAGCGAGTTGAAGCTCAATTTAGCTGAATACGCTCTTTTTCTTTACACAAATTGGTTTTGTGGGTGTGTGCACACGGGATTCCTGACTGAGCCTGTCTCTTCACTGTTGTTGTATGCGTACTCGAGATTTTAGTGACCTGACAGTTTGGAATCCATAGTAGAGCGATTACTCAAAGACAGCTACTTCAAATAAATGTCTATAAGGGGTTTTTTCTATAGAAGAAAACTCATAACCTATCCATTATATCCTCTTCTTTTACTACTCTACATACATAAAGGGTCAGGGGCTTTTTGTTTTATATAAATACCAAATATAATAATACGCAAGTGAGTACTCGACATACTCGGGACATATTTGTAAGACGTTCCGTGCTGGGAGAAGGAATCATATCTAAAGCTATTTCTGAAAGAGTCTAGTTCCAATATGGTTCCGAACAAGTTATGCAGTAGGGGGTACTGGTTAATATCTCGAAAGCGTGTTTTTTGTCATAAAGCCGGTTTGCATATGAAAAATAATATTTTTTTGGAGAAATGGCATTCGTTTTGTGTAAAGTGAAATATTTTCAGATAATTGAAAATGTTTGAAAAAATTTTGAATTTTCTAAATAAAATGTGAAAAAATAAACAAAATTGTGAAAAATAGCGATTGTGAGTGATTTAATGATTTAAATTTTTTTCAAAACTACTTAAGC
>OX596012.1:29733639-29978286 GCA_951394025.1 Heteromyza rotundicornis
AGACAGACAGACAGACAGACAGACAGACAGACAGACAGACAGAAGACAGACAGACAGACAGACAGACAGACAGACAGACAGACAGACAGACAGACAGACAGACAGACAGACAGACAGACAGACAGACAGACAGACAGACAGACAGACAGACAGACAGACAGACAGACAGACAGACAGACAGACAGACAGACAGACAGACAGACAGACAGACAGACAGACAGACAGACAGACAGACAGACAGACAGACAGACAGACAGACAGACAGACAGACAGACAGACAGACAGACAGACAGACAGACAGACAGACAGACAGACAGACAGACAGACAGACAGACAGACAGACAGACAGACAGACAGACAGACAGACAGACAGACAGACAGACAGACAGACAGACAGACAGACAGACAGACAGACAGACAGACAGACAGACAGACAGACAGACAGACAGACAGACAGACAGACAGACAGACAGACAGACAGACAGACAGACAGACAGACAGACAGACAGACAGACAGACAGACAGACAGACAGACAGACAGACAGACAGACAGACAGACAGACAGACAGACAGACAGACAGACAGACAGACAGACAGACAGACAGACAGACAGACAGACAGACAGACAGACAGACAGACAGACAGACAGACAGACAGACAGACAGACAGACAGACAGACAGACAGACAGACAGACAGACAGACAGACAGACAGACAGACAGACAGACAGACAGACAGACAGACAGACAGACAGACAGACAGACAGACAGACAGACAGACAGACAGACAGACAGACAGACAGACAGATAATAATAAATAATAATAAATAATAATAAATAATAATAAATAATAATAAATAATAATAAATAATAATAAATAATAATAAATAATAATAAATAATAATAAATAATAATAAATAATAATAAATAATAATAAATAATAATAAATAATAATAAATAATAATAAATAATAATAAATAATAATAAATAATAATAAATAATAATAAATAATAATAAATAATAATAAATAATAATAAATAATAATAAAATAATAATAAATAATAATAAATAATAATAAATAATAATAAATAATAATAAATAATAATAAATAATAATAAATAATAATAAATAATAATAAATAATAATAAATAATAATAAATAATAATAAATAATAATAAATAATAATAAATAATAATAAATAATAATAAATAATAATAAATAATAATAAATAATAATAAATAATAATAAATAATAATAAATAATAATAAATAATAATAAATAATAATAAATAATAATAAATAATAATAAATAATAATAAATAATAATAAATAATAATAAATAATAATAAATAATAATAAATAATAATAAATAATAATAAATAATAACAAAAAATAACAAAAAATAATAATAAATAATAATAAATAATAATAAATAATAATAAATAATAATAAATAATAATAAATAATAATAAATAATAATAAATAATAATAAATAATAATAAATAATAATAAATAATAATAAATAATAATAAATAATAATAAATAATAATAAATAATAATAAATAATAATAAACAGACAGACAGACAGACAGACAGACAGACAGACAGACAGACAGACAGACAGACAGACAGACAGACAGACAGACAGACAGACAGACAGACAGACAGACAGACAGACAGACAGACAGACAGACAGACAGACAGACAGACAGACAGACAGACAGACAGACAGACAGACAGACAGACAGACAGACAGACAGACAGACAGACAGACAGACAGACAGACAGACAGACAGACAGACAGACAGACAGACAGACAGACAGACAGACAGACAGACAGACAGACAGACAGACAGACAGACAGACAGACAGACAGACAGACAGACAGACAGACAGACAGACAGACAGACAGACAGACAGACAGACAGACAGACAGACAGACAGACAGACAGACAGACAGACAGACAGACAGACAGACAGACAGACAGACAGACAGACAGACAGACAGACAGACAGACAGACAGACAGACAGACAGACAGACAGACAGACAGACAGACAGACAGACAGACAGACAGACAGACAGACAGACAGACAGACAGACAGACAGACAGACAGACAGACAGACAGACAGACAGACAGACAGACAGACAGACAGACAGACAGACAGACAGACAGACAGACAGACAGACAGACAGACAGACAGACAGACAGACAGACAGACAGACAGACAGACAGACAGACAGACAGACAGACAGACAGACAGACAGACAGACAGACAGACAGACAGACAGACAGACAGACAGACAGACAGACAGACAGACAGACAGACAGACAGACAGACAGACAGACAGACAGACAGACAGACAGACAGACAGACAGACAGACAGACAGACAGACAGACAGACAGACAGACAGACAGACAGACAGACAGACAGACAGACAGACAGACAGACAGACAGACAGACAGACAGACAGACAGACAGACAGACAGACAGACAGACAGACAGACAGACAGACAGACAGACAGACAGACAGACAGACAGACAGACAGACAGACAGACAGACAGACAGACAGACAGACAGACAGACAGACAGACAGACAGACAGACAGACAGACAGACAGACAGACAGACAGACAGACAGACAGACAGACAGACAGACAGACAGACAGACAGACAGACAGACAGACAGACAGACAGACAGACAGACAGACAGACAGACAGACAGACAGACAGACAGACAGACAGACAGACAGACAGACAGACAGACAGACAGACAGACAGACAGACAGACAGACAGACAGACAGACAGACAGACAGACAGACAGACAG
This sequence comes from Heteromyza rotundicornis, assembly GCA_951394025.1. NCBI lineage: Eukaryota > Metazoa > Arthropoda > Insecta > Diptera > Heleomyzidae > Heteromyza > Heteromyza rotundicornis. The sequence goes on from OX596012.1 coordinate 29,736,469, forward strand.
ACAGACAGACAGACAGACAGACAGACAGACAGACAGACAGACAGACAGACAGACAGACAGACAGACAGACAGACAGACAGACAGACAGACAGACAGACAGACAGACAGACAGACAGACAGACAGACAGACAGACAGACAGACAGACAGACAGACAGACAGACAGACAGACAGACAGACAGACAGACAGACAGACAGACAGACAGACAGACAGACAGACAGACAGACAGACAGACAGACAGACAGACAGACAGACAGACAGACAGACAGACAGACAGACAGACAGACAGACAGACAGACAGACAGACAGACAGACAGACAGACAGACAGACAGACAGACAGACAGACAGACAGACAGACAGACAGACAGACAGACAGACAGACAGACAGACAGACAGACAGACAGACAGACAGACAGACAGACAGACAGACAGACAGACAGACAGACAGACAGACAGACAGACAGACAGACAGACAGACAGACAGACAGACAGACAGACAGACAGACAGACAGACAGACAGACAGACAGACAGACAGACAGACAGACAGACAGACAGACAGACAGACAGACAGACAGACAGACAGACAGACAGACAGACAGACAGACAGACAGACAGACAGACAGACAGACAGACAGACAGACAGACAGACAGACAGACAGACAGACAGACAGACAGACAGACAGACAGACAGACAGACAGACAGACAGACAGACAGACAGACAGACAGACAGACAGACAGACAGACAGACAGACAGACAGACAGACAGACAGACAGACAGACAGACAGACAGACAGACAGACAGACAGACAGACAGACAGACAGACAGACAGACAGACAGACAGACAGACAGACAGACAGACAGACAGACAGACAGACAGACAGACAGACAGACAGACAGACAGACAGACAGACAGACAGACAGACAGACAGACAGACAGACAGACAGACAGACAGACAGACAGACAGACAGACAGACAGACAGACAGACAGACAGACAGACAGACAGACAGACAGACAGACAGACAGACAGACAGACAGACAGACAGACAGACAGACAGACAGACAGACAGACAGACAGACAGACAGACAGACAGACAGACAGACAGACAGACAGACAGACAGACAGACAGACAGACAGACAGACAGACAGACAGACAGACAGACAGACAGACAGACAGACAGACAGACAGACAGACAGACAGACAGACAGACAGACAGACAGACAGACAGACAGACAGACAGACAGACAGACAGACAGACAGACAGACAGACAGACAGACAGACAGACAGACAGACAGACAGACAGACAGACAGACAGACAGACAGACAGACAGACAGACAGACAGACAGACAGACAGACAGACAGACAGACAGACAGACAGACAGACAGACAGACAGACAGACAGACAGACAGACAGACAGACAGACAGACAGACAGACAGACAGACAGACAGACAGACAGACAGACAGACAGACAGACAGACAGACAGACAGACAGACAGACAGACAGACAGACAGACAGACAGACAGACAGACAGACAGACAGACAGACAGACAGACAGACAGACAGACAGACAGACAGACAGACAGACAGACAGACAGACAGACAGACAGACAGACAGACAGACAGACAGACAGACAGACAGACAGACAGACAGACAGACAGACAGACAGACAGACAGACAGACAGACAGACAGACAGACAGACAGACAGACAGACAGACAGACAGACAGACAGACAGACAGACAGACAGACAGACAGACAGACAGACAGACAGACAGACAGACAGACAGACAGACAGACAGACAGACAGACAGACAGACAGACAGACAGACAGACAGACAGACAGACAGACAGACAGACAGACAGACAGACAGACAGACAGACAGACAGACAGACAGACAGACAGACAGACAGACAGACAGACAGACAGACAGACAGACAGACAGACAGACAGACAGACAGACAGACAGACAGACAGACAGACAGACAGACAGACAGACAGACAGACAGACAGACAGACAGACAGACAGACAGACAGACAGACAGACAGACAGACAGACAGACAGACAGACAGACAGACAGACAGACAGACAGACAGACAGACAGACAGACAGACAGACAGACAGACAGACAGACAGACAGACAGACAGACAGACAGACAGACAGACAGACAGACAGACAGACAGACAGACAGACAGACAGACAGACAGACAGACAGACAGACAGACAGACAGACAGACAGACAGACAGACAGACAGACAGACAGACAGACAGACAGACAGACAGACAGACAGACAGACAGACAGACAGACAGACAGACAGACAGACAGACAGACAGACAGACAGACAGACAGACAGACAGACAGACAGACAGACAGACAGACAGACAGACAGACAGACAGACAGACAGACAGACAGACAGACAGACAGACAGACAGACAGACAGACAGACAGACAGACAGACAGACAGACAGACAGACAGACAGACAGACAGACAGACAGACAGACAGACAGACAGACAGACAGACAGACAGACAGACAGACAGACAGACAGACAGACAGACAGACAGACAGACAGACAGACAGACAGACAGACAGACAGACAGACAGACAGACAGACAGACAGACAGACAGACAGACAGACAGACAGACAGACAGACAGACAGACAGACAGACAGACAGACAGACAGACAGACAGACAGACAGACAGACAGACAGACAGACAGACAGACAGACAGACAGACAGACAGACAGACAGACAGACAGACAGACAGACAGACAGACAGACAGACAGACAGACAGACAGACAGACAGACAGACAGACAGACAGACAGACAGACAGACAGACAGACAGACAGACAGACAGACAGACAGACAGACAGACAGACAGACAGACAGACAGACAGACAGACAGACAGACAGACAGACAGACAGACAGACAGACAGACAGACAGACAGACAGACAGACAGACAGACAGACAGACAGACAGACAGACAGACAGACAGACAGACAGACAGACAGACAGACAGACAGACAGACAGACAGACAGACAGACAGACAGACAGACAGACAGACAGACAGACAGACAGACAGACAGACAGACAGACAGACAGACAGACAGACAGACAGACAGACAGACAGACAGACAGACAGACAGACAGACAGACAGACAGACAGACAGACAGACAGACAGACAGACAGACAGACAGACAGACAGACAGACAGACAGACAGACAGACAGACAGACAGACAGACAGACAGACAGACAGACAGACAGACAGACAGACAGACAGACAGACAGACAGACAGACAGACAGACAGACAGACAGACAGACAGACAGACAGACAGACAGACAGACAGTAAGGTATCTCATCAGATATTTTCGATATTTGTAAATCTCTGTGGATGTGTTCATTTTTTATAAACCATGGCGCTCCAAGTATTTGTCGCAGAATTTTTGACTGCATCCTTTGCAGTTTCTCAACATTTGATGGAGATGCTGTTCCCCAGAGCTCGATCATATATGACCATATGGGTTTAATTATACTTTTGTATAAAAGGATTTTATATGTGGTGTTGAGTTTTGATTGCTTCGAGAGGAGCCAATTTAATTCGAGTTTTTTTAATTTGATTTGTGTAATTTTAGCTTCGATGTGCTTTTTTCATGTGAGTCTGCGATCGAGATGCATACCAAGATATTTGGTTTCAGTACATTGTGGTATTTCACTATTATTTATTGTATGCATGGAGCAAGTGTCTTTCCTTAGGGTGAAGGTTATATGTGCACTCTAAGACTCGTTGACTCAAATTCTCCACTTTGATAGCCGATTCTGTAAAGTGTTCAAATGTTGTTGCACGTGTTGTGATGCCATTTTAGCGTCTGAGTGCGAGCACAATATTGCGGTGTCGTCGGCAAATGTTGCGAAGAGGGTCTGATCATAAATGGGCATATCATCTGTATAGAGTATATACAGGAGGGGTCCGAGTACGCTGCCTTGGGGTACACCGGCAAGAATATCAAATCTACTAGAAACGAAACTTTTATGTTTAACTACAAATTTTCTGTGGGTCAAGTAGTTGTCAAGCATAACGTGCATGCTTGCGGGTAATAGTTTCTGTAGTTTTGATATCAATCCTCTATGCCATACCTTATCAAAGGCTTGGGTGATGTCGAGGAATACTGCTGAGCAGTATTGCTTTTTCTCGAACGTTTTTTTGATCAATTCAACAATGCGATGAACCGGTTCAATTGTGCCATGCTTTTCTCTAAATCCTAATTGGTGATTGGGTATTTCACCTTTAGCGAGTATTGTGGGTAACATCATTTTTATCAGAATCTTTTCAAAAAGTTTTGATAGGGTAGAGAGTAAGCTTATTGGGCGATATGAACTCACGTTTGTAGGGTCTTTTCCCGGTTTTGGGATCATCGTGATCTGCGACAGCTTCCAGTCAGTTGGGTAGTGACCTATTCGTTTTTTTGATCAATTCAACAATGCGATGAACCGGTTCAATTGTGCCATGCTTTTCTCTAAATCCTAATTGGTGATTGGGTATTTCACCTTTAGCGAGTATTGTGGGTAACATCATTTTTATCAGAATCTTTTCAAAAAGTTTTGATAGGGTAGAGAGTAAGCTTATTGGGCGATATGAACTCACGTTTGTAGGGTCTTTTCCCGGTTTTGGGATCATCGTGATCTGCGACAGCTTCCAGTCAGTTGGGTAGTGACCTATTCTTAATATAGCATTACATATATGCAATAAGTGAGTAACAGCAATTAGTGGCAGCTCTTTCACCATTTTAGCCGTTATTAAGTTATGTCCTGGAGCTTTTCTTGGGTTCAACTTGGCAATATCGTCCATAAGTGCTTTTCTTGTGGTGAAAAGGGGGTAAAATTTGACCTGGTTGCGAGCTGTGGTAACGGGTAATTTGCATTTGGGGGGTTTGGAGTAAATACATTTTGTAGGTGACTTGCAAAAGCAGTACCTTTTTCGGCATCACTTCTCGCCCAGTCTCCGTTTGGTAAACGAATTGGCGATTCTGCAAGGGTAAAGTTACGCACTGCCACATTGAGTTGCTCCTCAGTTTTCAGTGACACATGTAGGGTAATGTGTGAACTTACTGTGAGTTTGTCGGGTGGGTTGACTTCTGAATTTGGCGCATATTTTACAGTGATAATAGTGGGTGTGTGATCAGACGAGAGTTCCACTGAAGACTCAATGGTTAGTTGAGTTCGTTTAAGGGTCTTGATTACTGCAAAATCAATAACATCTGGAATTTTGCGTCTGTCCGATGGCCAGTATGTTGGCGTGCCTGACGAAACCACATCAAGGCCGAGTTTGCTGGTAGTATTCCATAGTAGTCTTCCTTTGGGTGAAATCAGACGAGAGCCCCAATAAGTGTGTTTGGCATTAAAATCTCCAGCTACGAGAAATTTTGGGCCAAGGGTTGCAACAAATGTCTGAAATTGTTGTTCAGTTATTTTGGAGCTGGGTGGACAGTATATTGCAGATATTGTCAATCCTTTTATGTACTCATCAAGACAAATACTGGTGGCTTGCAAGTACTCGGTGCAAAATTCCTGTAAAACATAGTGTTTGATTCTGTCCTTAATTAGAATCTCTGATCCACCTCGTGCTTTACCACCTGGGTATTTAGTGTCATACAACTTGTATCCGGGTATGTTAAAAATATGTTTTTGGGTCAAATGAGTCTCTGAAATTAGCATTACATCTATACAGAATGAATTGAGGAATTGAATGAGTTCCAATTTATGTTGGCATAAGCCGTTCGCGTTCCAGAAGGATATTTTTATCGCATTCATGGCTTATGTTTTAAAAGGGTCTGGATTAGCAGGTTTTGATTGTGTATCATTTTCTGCATCATAGTTTGCATGCCGTTCATAAACTGCGACATGTTTTGCATAAACATCTGTAGTGATTGTTCAAGGCCAATGTTCTGTTGGGCGGGTTGAATAACTGGAGGGTCTTGGGTATTGCCTTTGAGTACATTTGCGTATGAAAATTGATGCGGCGTTAGCACCATTTCCTTGGGGTGGTGGGTATGATTTTGTCTGCGCAAAATTGGCTGGAGTAGGGTTTGACCTCTTTGTAGCTGTTGCGCTTAAGAGCTTCGGTTCGGTAATAACCTTATTTTTAAGGGTTTTGTAGACTGAACACCCTCTGTAGTTGGCAGTGTGATTTCCATCGCAGTTACTACAATGTCTAACATTTACGTCTTCTCTCGATTTTGGGCACACTTGGGTCTGGTGAAGGTCACCACACATAACACAAACACTGGGAAATGTACAATATTTTTTCGAATGACCAAATTCTTGGCAGTTTTGGCATTGTATTGGGCCACGACGTTTATGCGGCTCCTCAACACTGACTCTACGGTGTAGTAAATATCGCAAATTGTATATAGGGTGGGTTTCACTTTTTTGCAGAGTCTTAGGGTCAAATTCCAGTTCAATGCTGAAAAGTGGTTGGGGTAATTTTTCCTTGTTTAGAATGTTAGACACAGATCTAACTTGGAATTTTAATGCAATTAATGCTATTTTACATCGCCACATTCGACAAACGAGTCTAAACCCTCTTAGAACAACCGATAGACCTTTGCTACTTTTGAGCTGGTATGTGTAATAGCTCTTTTTACACTTATCGAAATGATCCACAATTTCGCGAAAATCTGCCTCATTATAAATTTATATTTTTGTTTCATGGATGGCGCCCTTGAGAATAGCCATCACATGAAATCTATTGGCACCTACAATTTGTGTTATCAGAGTCACAAGGGAATTCGAATTCTGAGATAAATTGGTGGCGGCTTTGACGTCTTGGGTTTAGGGTCTGAATTATCCTCTTCATATAATAGGGAGTATCTATTTTGCCCAAGATTTATGGCCTGTATACTTGGCTTTGTCTTTAAAACCTTAGGCGTATTCGTATTTTTGGGAGGGGTCATTTTGCGCTTTTGCAATGTAGGGTCTGGCTTTTGCAGGTAGCGGTGCATACCAGTCTGCACTGCCGCACGTGGAGTGTTTTTCTCTGTAGTGTTTGCGCCAATTGCATTACTCGTATTTGCCAACTGAGGCTTATACAAAGGGTTTTTGTTCTCAAAGAACTTATTTGCAGGGTCTTCATTTTCAGTGAATATCTTAACAGGGTCTGTCCTAAGAGTATTAGTAGTAATTGTACTTGCCAAATTTGTTTGTGATGCTAAAAACGCCGTCATATTAGCTGCCTGCTGGGTGTAGGGTGTTGGAGTTTGACACTGCTTGCTCCATGAGAGAGAGCCCGATGGCGATGCGGGAGAGTTAGCAAAGAGTACCTCTGCAGATCGATTCTTTGCTATAGTTGTTTCTGCACTATTCATGGCGGGGAGGGTAACAATGACAGGTTGCGATGCATTCGCACTGCTCGCATGGCAAAAGCTTTTATTTGTGAATTTGCCGTGTTTTTACTAGCACTAGCTGATGCTGATTCAAGCTCTTGTTTTGAGCGGGATGTTGAATTCTCTGTAAGAGAATTCCATGTTTTTTGGGGAGAATGATTCACTGACATAATTTTTCACACAAATCTTTTTTATTTGTTTGCTTTATATGCCGTGGTTTTGATACGCCACTTGCACTCTATTTCTTGAAATTGTTTTAGCGTCTATTTCGCGTAATTTTTGGAGGGTTTCGTTATTGTTTCACAATGTTATTTATTATTTCTGCGGGATCGATTAAAACGGCCATTGACAGCGGAAAAGTACAAAATCTGTGAGACAGACAGACAGACCTGGACAAATATATATATTAATGGTAATACTGCTCGCATGGCAAAAGCTTTTATTTGTGAATTTGGCGTGTTTTTACTAGCACTAGCTGATGCTGATTCAAGCTCTTGCTTTGAGCGGGATGTTGAATTCTCTGTAAGAGAATTCCTTGTTTTTTGGGGAGAATGATTCACTGACATAATTTTTCACACAAATCTTTTTTATTTGGTTGCTTTATATGCAGTCGCTTTGATACGCCACTTGCACTCTTTTTCTTGAAATTGTTTTAGCGTCTGTTTCGCGTAGATTTCGGAGGGTTTTGTTATTGTTTCACAATGTTATTTATTTTTTCTGCGGGATCGATTAAAACGGCCATTGACAGCGGAAAAGTACAAAATCTGTGAGACAGACAGACAGACCTGGACAAATATATATATTAATGGTAATACTGCTTCCCACCCACAAATTCTTTTTTCATATTCGGCCATTCCATTTTAAATCGGCCACAAAAAGTGTAATTCCGGACTTTAGGTCTCCAATGTTTCCAATGAAATTTTGTCAGTTAGTTCGACTCGTCAATTTAAGATACTAATTTGAACCGTTTTGTAAAAAACCACTTCTTGACGGATTTATAGTGATTTGAATTTTAAGAAATTTTGGCGAAAATTTAAGTAGCAAACAGAGAAAAATCCCCATAACTTTGTCAAATCTCAACCGATCTGAAATTGTTTGATATCGTTAGAAAGGTAATAATTTACCTTTTACCGTTATCAGATACCGAGAAAACCGTACGCTTCCAAAAGGGAAATTTTGTTGTAGGTTAGGTTAGGTTAAGGTGGCTATCGGCACGCCGATACACTTAGAACAAAAGCGGTCCATTGTGATACCACAGGATCCATATTCCCTTCACCTATGCCCCAAGCCAATTGGAGTTCAAGATGAACCTGTGAAGGCCTGATATGCTAGCCGTAGAAAGATCACCTAGACTGTCCAGGAAGAATGACCCCAACTGGGTCCTCCCTGCTCGAGACAGTGCCGGGCAGGAGCAGAGAAGACCCCAAGCCTTACCGCATGGCGCCCAATCAAACAGTGCCCAGTGATCACACCTACCACCTTCGAGATGCTGGCCCTAGGCAGTACGATGAGTCTCTTAGAACGCTTCAGATCCAGCATCGGCCAGATCTGTCTTGTTATGTTACAAGTGGCTCCAGAGGCCCATCTATCGTTAGTCTTGGCGATAGAGTCAAGACGAAGCAGTAGCTTGCACGTGCTGAGCGGGATACCTAGCTTTTCCTTATCTGGAAGGAGCTGTATTGTGGTACCTTGCTTTGCGAGTTCATCAGCTTTGCAGTTCCCTGGAATGTCCCTATGCCCCGGCACTAAGGCATTCAATCCCGGGATCCCGAATCCCGAAATCCCGGGATCCCGGAAGTTTTCTCAATCCCGGAAACCCGGGATTTTGAGTCCGGAATCCCGGGATTCAAAAATGCATTTCTTATGCATTGTTTAAGATATTTTTGACTTTTTTCCACAAAAATACTTTCGTTTAATTGGTAAATTTAAAAAACCCACTTTTGTAGATTTAGTGCTGCAAACACACAAAAATTTACAAGATATTTGTCAATAATGGTTAAAAACAATTTTTATCAATCTAAATAAAATTTTTTCAATTCAAAAATTTTTTTTATTAAAAAAAGATAAGTGCTAAAATTATTTTGTTGACCGCATGTAGCATGAAATTTAGCTGGCAGAATTTTATGATTATATTCGGATTCAGCGTGGCAAAAAAAATAATTTGTTCGATCAATCTAATTTAAAAAGAATAACTTTTTGTTTGACTATATTTATTTAAATATTATTTGTTTTGTTTAATGTAAGATTTATTAAATATGTTTTCTTTGTCGAATTAAACTTAAAATGTTGTTGCAACAATTTTTTCTTTAATTTTGTATTAATTATTATATTTAATTGGAAAATCCCGAAAATCCCGAAAAAATCCCGGGATCCCGGGATTGTGATTTCAAATCCCGAAATCCCGGGATTTTCAAAAACACTTCGGGATTGAATGCCTTACCCGGCACCCAGACGAGGTGGATGTTAAACTGCTTAGCCATCTCGTTAATAGATGTACGACAGTCCGAGGCTACCTTTGATGTTAGGAGGACAGATTCCAAGGATTTGATTGCGGCCTGACTGTCTGTGAAAATCGAAACATCCTGAGCAGATATTACGTTCCGCCGCAGCCAGTTCATAACTTCTTTAATAGCCATCACCTCTGCTTGGAATACACTGCAGTGGTCGGGAAGGCGAAATGAGAGACCTACATTAAGTTCGTCAGAGAAGACTCCTCCACCAACTTTGTTGTCGAGCTTGGAGCCGTCCGTATAGAAGTGAATTTGATCCCTCTTCCGAGGCCACTGCTCCCCCCAGTCGGACCGGGACGGAATAGTGGTGCGGAAGTCTCTTGTGAAGGAGATTTCGGGAAGAATGTAGTCAGTTGTCCCAGGAATGGATTTATTTCCAACTAGAATTGAGGAGTGCCCCTTAGTAGAGTAGCCCCATTGATTTGTGGATCTGAGCCTGACCGCCGCCATAGCAGCCATTTGTTTGGCAAGAATATCTAAGGGTATCAGATGTAATAAAATATCTAATGCGTCTGAGGGAGTGGATCTCAACGCCCCACTGATAGATATGGAGGCCATACGCTGGACTTTCGTCAACAACTTTCGATATATGACTTTGTCCAAAGCTGGCCACCATACAAGAATTCCGTATAGTAAGATAGGCCTGACAATGGCCGTATAGAGCCAGTGAACTACCCGAGGTGACATACCCCACGTTTTCCCAATAGCTTTCTTGCATGAGTAGAGGGCAACTGTGGCCTTCCTAGCTCGTTCGATAATGTTAGGTTTCCAGCTAAGTTTCCTATCCAAAATTAGACCTAAGTATTTGGCTTGATCTAGAAAAACTAACTGTGTACCATTGTATTTCCTAGAGAAGAGAACCAATTCGGTTTTATGGGGATTGACCCCCAGACCGCAGTCCGAGGTCCAAGTTGAGAGCTTTGAGAGAGCATGTTGTAACAAATCTCTCAGGGTTTCGAGGAACTTGCCTCGCACAGCAATCGCAACATCATCCGCATAGGCGACTACCTTGCACCCCTCCCCTTCCAGTATTAGTAGTAGTTCGTTAACCGCTACATTCCATAGAAGAGGAGAGAGGACACCACCCTGAGGTGTGCCTCTACTGACAAATCTCCTTGCTTCCGCATCACCCAGCTTTGCATTGACGATTCTGCTCGTGAGTAGCTGAAATATCAATTCTCTGAGTGAAGCATCGACACCTAGATTTGTTAGTGCCCTGGTGATAGCTGGGGGGGTGACATTGTTGAAAGCGCCTTCTATGTCGAGGAAAGCTACCATGGTATATTCCTTGCCGACAGAAGTTTGCTGTCTATGCTTCGACGAAGATGATTGTCGATGAGTCTCTCTAAAGTTTTCAGAAGAAACGACGACAAGCTAATTGGTAACAATGACAGGTTGCGATGCATTCGCACTGCTCTCATGGCAAAAGCTTTTATTTGTGAATTTGCCGTGTTTTTACTAGCACTAGCTGATGCTGATTCAAGCTCTTGTTTTGAGCGGGATGTTGAATTCTCTGTAAGAGAATTCCATGTTTTTTGGGGAGAATGATTCACTGACATAATTTTTCACACAAATCTTTTTTATTTGTTTGCTTTATATGCCGTGGTTTTGATACGCCACTTGCACTCTATTTCTTGAAATTGTTTTAGCGTCTATTTCGCGTAATTTTTGGAGGGTTTCGTTATTGTTTCACAATGTTATTTATTATTTCTGCGGGATCGATTAAAACGGCCATTGACAGCGGAAAAGTACAAAATCTGTGAGACAGACAGACAGACCTGGACAAATATATATATTAATGGTAATACTGCTCGCATGGCAAAAGCTTTTATTTGTGAATTTGGCGTGTTTTTACTAGCACTAGCTGATGCTGATTCAAGCTCTTGCTTTGAGCGGGATGTTGAATTCTCTGTAAGAGAATTCCTTGTTTTTTGGGGAGAATGATTCACTGACATAATTTTTCACACAAATCTTTTTTATTTGGTTGCTTTATATGCAGTCGCTTTGATACGCCACTTGCACTCTTTTTCTTGAAATTGTTTTAGCGTCTGTTTCGCGTAATTTTCGGAGGGTTTTGTTATTGTTTCACAATGTTATTTATTATTTCTGCGGGATCGATTAAAACGGCCATTGACAGCGGAAAAGTACAAAATCTGTGAGACAGACAGACAGACCTGGACAAATATATATATTAATGGTAATACTGCTTCCCACCCACAAATTCTTTTTTCATATTCGGCCATTCCATTTTAAATCGGCCACAAAAAGGGGAATTCCGGACTTTAGGTCTCCAATGTTTCTGAAATTTTGTCAGTTAGTTCGACTCGTCAATTTAAGATACTAATTTGAACCGTTTTGTAAAAAACCACTTCTTGACGGATTTATAGTAATTTGAATTTTAAGAAATTTTGGCGAAAATTTAAGTAGCAAACAGAGAACAGAGTCAAATCTCAACCGATCTGAAACTGTTTGATATCGTTAGAAAGGTAATAATTTACCTTTTACCGTTATCAGATACCGAGAAAACCGTACGCTTCCAAAAGGGAAATTTTGTAGTAGGTTAGGTTAGGTTAGGTTAAGGTGGCTATCGGCACGCCGATACACTTAGACCAAAAGCGGTCCATTGTGATACCACAGGATCCATATTCCCTTCACCTATGCCCCAAGCCAATTGGAGTTCAAGATGAACCTATGAAGGCCTGATATGCTAGCCGTAGAAAGATCACCTAGACTGTCCAGGAAGAATGACCCCAACTGGGTCCTCCCTGCTCGAGACAGTGCCGGGCAGGAGCAGAGAAGATGCATTACAGTCTCCTCTTCCTCCTCATCCATACAACTCCTACAGAAGTCATTAGCGAAGACCCCAAGCCTTACCGCATGGCGCCCAATCAAACAGTGCCCAGTGATCACACCTACCACCTTCGAGATGCTGGCCCTAGGCAGTACGATGAGTCTCTTAGAACGCTTCAGATCCAGCATCGGCCAGATCTGTCTTGTTATGTTACAAGTGGTTCCAGAGGCCCATCTATCGTTAGTCTTGGCGATAGAGTCAAGACGAAGCAGTAGCTTGCACGTGCTGAGCGGGATACCTAGCTTTTCCTTATCTGGAAGGAGCTGTATTGTGGTACCCTGCTTTGCGAGTTCATCAGCTTTGCAGTTCCCTGGAATGTCCCTATGCCCCGGCACCCAGACGAGGAGGATGTTAAACTGCTTAGCCATCTCGTTAATAGATGTACGACAGTCCGAGGCTACCTTTGATGTTAGGAGGACAGATTCCAAGGATTTGATTGCGGCCTGACTGTCTGTGAAAATCGAAATATCCTGAGCAGATATTACGTTCCGCCGCAGCCAGTTCATAACTTCTTTAATAGCCATCACCTCTGCTTGGAATACACTGCAGTGGTCGGGAAGGCGAAATGAGAGACCTACATTAAGTTCGTCAGAGAAGACTCCTCCACCAACTTTGTTGTCGAGCTTGGAGCCGTCCGTATAGAAGTGAATTTGATCCCTCTTCCGAGGCCACTGCTCCCCCCAGTCGGACCGGGACGGAATAGTGGTGCGGAAGTCTCTTGTGAAGGAGATTTCGGGAAGAATGTAGTCAGTTGTCCCAGGAATGGATTTATTTCCAACTAGAATTGAGGAGTGCCCCTTAGTAGAGTAGCCCCATTGATTTGTGGATCTGAGCCTGACCGCCGCCATAGCAGCCATTTGTTTGGCAAGAATATCTAAGGGTATCAGATGTAATAAAATATCTAATGCGTCTGAGAGAGTGGATCTCAACGCCCCACTGATAGATATGGAGGCCATACGCTGGACTTTCGTCAACAACTTTCGATATATGACTTTGTCCAAAGCTGGCCACCATACAAGAATTCCGTATAGTAAGATAGGCCTGACAATGGCCGTATAGAGCCAGTGAACTACCCGAGGTGACATACCCCACGTTTTCCCAATAGCTTTCTTGCATGAGTAGAGGGCACCTGTGGCCTTCCTAGCTCGTTCGATAATGTTAGGTTTCCAGCTAAGTTTCCTATCCAAAATTATACCTAAGAATTTGGCTTTATCTAGAAAAACTAACTGTGTACCATTGTATTTCCTAGAGAAGAGAACCAATTCGGTTTTATGGGGATTGACCCCCAGACCGCAGTCCGAGGTCCAAGTTGAGAGCTTTGAGAGAGCATGTTGTAACAAATCTCTCAGGGTTTCGAGGAACTTGCCTCGCACAGCAATCGCAACATCATCCGCATAGGCGACTACCTTGCACCCCTCCCCTTCCAGTATTAGTAGTAGTTCGTTAACCGCTACATTCCATAGAAGAGGAGAGAGGACACCACCCTGAGGTGTGCCTCTACTGACAAATCTCCTTGCTTCCGCATCACCCAGCTTTGCATTGACGATTCTGCTCGTGAGTAGCTGAAATATCAATTCTCTGAGTGAAGCATCGACACCTAGATTTGTTAGTGCCCTGGTGATAGCTGGGGGGGTGACATTGTTGAAAGCGCCTTCTATGTCGAGGAAAGCTACCATGGTATATTCCTTGCCGACAGAAGTTTGCTGTCTATGCTTCGACGAAGATGATTGTCGATGAGTCTCTCTAAAGTTTTCAGAAGAAACGACGACAAGCTAATTGGTCGGAGGTCCTTAGAACCAGTATGAGATATTTTACCCGCCTTCGGGATGAAAACAACCTTTACCTCCTGCCATTTCAAAGGAATGTTGGAGAGTTCAATGCAGCCACAGAGGATCACCTTAAGCCAGGGCATGATGATCTCCAAGGCGTTCTGCATTTCCGCAGGAATAACTCCATCTGGGACCGGCGATTTGAAGAGCTTGAAGCTATTAATTGCCCAATTTATTTTGGTTTCAGATATTAATTCACTGGAGATACCCGATATACGGGTATCAGGAATGCTCCTCAGATCTGATCTAGAGCATCCTGGGAAGTGAGTGTCTAACAATAAGTCGAGAGATTCCTCACTAGAGCTAGTCCAAGAACCATCTGACCTTTTCAGATAGCCCGTGGGACATGGATTCGAAGCAAGAACTTTCCGAAGCCTAGACGCCTCAGATGTGTCTTCGATGCTGCCAACGAAGAGTCTTCAAGAGTCGCGCTGAGCTTTCCTTACTACTTTTTTAAAAATCCTGAGACTATTCTTATAAAGGTCCCAGTCACAAGCAGCTCTTGACTTCTTTGCCTTGTTGAAGAGCTTCCTACACTGACTCCTAAGAGCTTTGACATCCTCAGACCACCATGGTGGTCTGCTCTTGCCCCTGGTTTTACCTGCAGTGCAGGATTTATGGAGGGCTTTGTTTAAGACCGATGTTAAGGTATCCACCATACTATCAAGGTTTGATGCTCCTCAATAGGTGGAGAGGGAGGTAGCATTTCCGCCACTATTAATTTATATGTTTCCCAGTCCGTTATTCTAAGATTCCTAAAAGGTGTTTGGACTGAGGGGAGGTCGTTTAAACCGAATTGCAGATATCGATGATCAGAAAAGGAGTGCTCGTTGGACACCTTCCAATCCGTAACCTTATCATACAGAAAGTCAGAGACAAGTGTTATGTCCAAAACTTCCTGTCTATTGGAAGTAATAAAGGTTGCTTCGTTACCCTTATAACAGATGAGTAGATTAGTGCATATAATGTCATCAAAAAGTGACTCACCCCTTTCGTTAATGTCCGTGCTACCCCAGACAGTGTGGTGTGCGTTGGCATCACATCCGAGTATGAGCCCGCGCCTAAGTCTGCTCGCTTCATCGATCAACCTTCCCAGTAGGCCTGGAGGGAGGGACCCTTGATGGTCATGGGCCAGATACGCCGAGGTGACCCAGTAGCTGGTTGAAGCCAGCTCCAGGTTTGCCACGACGATGTCTCGATCGCTGTAATTAGAGAGCATAAAAATATTAAGACTGCTCTTCGATAGGATACAGGATCTTGGAGTACCTTTATCCAGTGAAGCATGCAGTCTGTAGTTGCTTGCCCTTAGTCCAAGTATACGGTCTCCACAGACTCACGGTTCTTGGATAAGGACAATATCCTCTCCTCCTGTAGCCAGGCGAAGAAGAAGTGGGCCGAAGACAGTTTGGAGTGGTGAAGATTAATCTGCAATATTCTGAGCATCCTCAAAATAAGCAGACTTCTCCACCACAGTATTATTGGCCTCGTCTTCAGTATCAGAGGAAGCCAGTAGCTCTTCCTCCTGATACAGGCCAAACATCCCCCCCAACATGTCTGAATCAGAAGATTCCTCGCCACTGTAGAGATCGTCGGGTACCGTCGAAGTGCCCGTCCCCTCCTCCATGACCACATCAGTAACACCGACTGCAGTCGTGGATTCGGTTGGAGCACACTTGTCCTCTGTAGCCTCGTCCTTTTTGTATATCTTAAGGACTACATGAGTGAAGCCATAATTTCTCCACAGAGTATCCCTCATCGTCATTGCTCCTGTCAATGACGGCCATAAAGAGACTGCCCTTCGCTACCTCGCTGTAGGACCGCACAGAAGTGTTGTGCGTTTTAGTCCTTTTGGTCATCTTGAGCGACTCCTCCATTGACCGCTGTCTTTTGGAGGTAAGGTCGCCCTTGACAGGAGGCCTATCCTGGGCCAGGATTCCTTTAGCCCAGAGAAGAGAAGCTTTCTGCTTCGCGGTCAGCGTATCTTCTGGAGCCTCTCCGACGCTGGCCAAAACTTTGGCAGCAGAGCGGCGGTCTTGATACGCCAACTTTGACGGAGCAACACTTTTTTTGGTCGAAGCCCGTTGCCCCCGGGCCTTTGAGGTGCTAGGTCTGGGCTCCTCGTCCAACCGCCCAACTGCCTTGTCACACAAAGCTGCAGATGAGGATCACCCACGACCCGCACGGGCCCCCCCACTGTCCGTCCTACTACATCGCCTCCGGTCGCCTTGTCACACAAAGCGGCCGGAGCGCGACCACCGTCCTTTTTGGAAACCGTGTTTCCTGCCGGCTTTTTGAGAGTGACGATCTCTTTAAATTTTTTTGAAAAATTTGGAGCACTCATAATAGATCCCACGAGTTGCGGAGAAGGGAAGGGTACACCCGCACAGAGATCCGCATTGTGCGGGCAAGGCTGGCTAATCCGAAGGGCGCCTGGTATTCGGATACTCCGTTAGCGACTGAGCTATTTAAATGGGCCCCCAGCCATGTTGATCATCGGCCCGGGTCGTATGACACCTTGATCCAGCCCATGATTATCTCTTGGTTTCAGGACACTTCTGGGACACTTCCGGAAATCATTGACCCTACTCAGCTCCCACACCACGACAAGGTGGATAATCCTCTCGAGGGAAATTTTGTTGTAACTTTGACTCGATTTTTAGTGTCCAAGGGTATATTGTTCTTGTCACACCGTTTGTAACGCCCATAAGGAGGTGTGTCCGGTATGGAAAAGTATATATATTCTTGATCAGCATCACCTCCTGAGTCCATTAGTCCATGTTTTTGGCGAATGATTGGACGGTATTGAAAATGGGCAACATCGGATAAGAACCACGACTACCTCCCATACAAAATGACCGCCAATTTTATATTATTTTCGTTTATCTTGAGAAATACTCAACCGATCGCCTCCAAATTTTGGGATTCCTCTTATTTTGGCGAAGGATTGGACATTATAGAATAGTGGCAACATCGGATAATAGCCACGCCTACCTCCCATACAAAATGGCCGCCAATTTTATAGTATTTTCGTTTATCTTGAGAAATACAGAACCGATTTGGATGCGGTTTTTTGCATTGGGTTGAGGTCGGGAACGAAATGGAAATGAAACCGAAATGAAATGGAATTGGACCGGAACAAAATGGAATTGGAACAAAATTTTTAAATGGATCAGGAAACTAAAATTGTCGATAAATATTGGAAAATTATCGATAAATATTGGAAAATTTCGAAAAATTATCGATAAATTATCAAAAAATTATCGATACACTCAAAGAAAATGGGCAACATCGGATAAGAACCACGACTACCTCCCATACAAAATGACCGCCAATTTTATATTATTTTCGTTTATCTTGAGAAATACTCAACCGATCGCCTCCAAATTTTGGGATTCCTCTTATTTTGGCGAAGGATTGGACATTATAGAATAGTGGCAACATCGGATAATAGCCACGCCTACCTCCCATACAAAATGGCCGCCAATTTTATAGTATTTTCGTTTATCTTGAGAAATACAGAACCGATTTGGATACGGTTTTTTGCATTGGGTTGAGGTCAGGAACGAAATGGAAATGAAACCGAAATGAAATGGAATTGGACCGGAACAAAATGGAATTGGAACAAAATTTTTAAATGGATCAGGAAACTAAAATTGTCGATAAATATTGGAAAATTATCGATAAATATTGGAAAATTTCGAAAAATTATCGATAAATTATCAAAAAATTATCAAAGAAAAGATTACTCAAAGAATTTTTTCGTTGGTAAGAAACGAAAAATTAGACAAAAACATTTCGTTTGTTGTTTCGTTTTCGTTTTCGTTTAAAATCGAAAAATTATCGATAAAAAATCGATAAATTAACGAAAAATTATTGTTAAAAAATCGAAAAATTAAGAATAAAATATCAAAAAGCTATCAATAAAATACCGATTTTCGATAAAATTACTAACATATGGTCTCAGAATGTATCGTACTCGCATGTGCAGGTTTTTATAGCTTCGGTCAGACCGAAGATAATTCTCTTACTAGTTTTTAATGATTTTTTTTTTCCAAGAAAGGACATTCAATTACCTTTTAAAAATGGACGGATTTCGGATGGACACAGAAGTTATGGCCATTTTTGTAAAACCTAAATTTAACGTTTTTTACTGCTGTATTGAGAACAAAATTCGTTTTTGACATCGCCACTAGTGTCCGACTGAAGGTGGTTTATTCTGCCAAAGCCGAACTTCCGTTTTTTTAAACTATCGGCCAAAACCGAAGTTGAAGCCATAGCTCAATATGAATACAAAATTTAAAAATATTACATCGTACGGACCACATTGAACACGCCCATTGTCCCGCCCCTTGACGTTTTTATAATCCATAAATCAAAAGTTGCATTTCTTATAGGTTTCAAAGCTGATTTCTCAGACATTTTCTATCACGTCAGGTTTCTGAGAAATTCAGGATCAAACAGTAAAAAAATGTTGAAATTGACAAAATTCAGTAATTTATATTTTAACTCTAAGTTACAATGAAAAATACCGTGGTACTCCAAAAAGCAAACCTATAGATCCTTAAAGATTTTTTTGATACTAAACACGATGGCGTCCACAGAATTGCTCTATCTCGTCTAGTTTTCTAAACAAGAGAATTATGCAAATATGATTCATTACCAATTCTTGTGTGCAATCATTGATTTAAATAAAATAAAAATTGTTTACCTTTTGCATATTTTTGACATTCGGCTTCGGCCTTAATATTGGCCGAAGACGAATTCAGGTTTTCATTTTGCGGGTATTCTCAACAACCAACTGTGTTAAATTGTATTTTGAGCATTTTAATTTTCTTTCGCGAGGTTGGATGTTGTGTATTGCGATGTCAAAAACGAATTTTTGTTCATAATACAGCAGTAAAAAACGTATATTTTAGGTTTTACAAAAATTGCCATAACTTCTGTGTCTATCCAAAATCCGCCCTTTTTTAAAAGGTAATTGAATGTCCTTTTAAAATTGAATGTGAAAAAAAAAATTTGGAGTGTTTTTTGTTAAAAATTGAGTCAATATTACAACAAAATTTCCCTTTTGAAAGCGTACGGTTTTCTCAAAAATAACGGTATCTGCCAACGGTAAAAGGTACAATTTATTACCTTTCTAACGATATCAAACAATTTTAAATCGGTTGAGATTTGACAAAGATTTTTCTCTGTTTGCTACT
Organism: Heteromyza rotundicornis; assembly: GCA_951394025.1. Lineage (NCBI taxonomy): Eukaryota > Metazoa > Arthropoda > Insecta > Diptera > Heleomyzidae > Heteromyza > Heteromyza rotundicornis. The sequence goes on from OX596012.1 coordinate 29,756,261, forward strand.
ATAAATCCGTCAAGAAATGTTTTTTTGCAAAACGGTTCAAATTAGTATCTTAAATTGACGAGCCGAACTAACTGACAAAATTTCAGCAAAATTGGAGACAAAAAGTCAGGATGGGTGGCCGAATTCACATGGAATGCCCGAATAACTTTTTTTTTTGCAAACAATTGTTACCTATAGTTCCTTTTAAAACTAATATAGGTTCGGACCCTGTATTATCGACCAGTTAATTCTTGACCGATTTTAATATTTCTTTTTTTAAAAGGTTCGATTTGTCGTAAGGACCCGATTAAGCTCTGAAATTTGTGATTCCGATCATTAATTGTTGAGATATTTAACAATGAAATTTTCACTTTATGGCCAGTGTTGCCACACTTTAAAATTTTTTTAAATACATTTTTTTTTTTTTTATAGTAATTTTATTCAATTGAATCTCCTAATAATAACCTAGGTCTAACAATGATTTTTCAAAAATTCAGAAATTCCGCTTATTTTTATAATATTCAGATTAAAAATATGGGGAATATATTAGTTTCGTTTGAGACGTGAGGGATTCAGAGGTCTCAGTAAATTTCTAGCTAGAATGTTTGGGTGAAACATGAGCTTCTGCTTGTACTTCGAGGTAAATTTCGGAATTTCGTCTTTTAATGCAGGTATATTCAGGTCTCTGTGGATGTTAGTATTTTTTATATACCAAGGGGCTCTGGCAATTTGTCTCAGGATTTTAGATTGGACTCTCTGGAGTTTTTCCACGTTCGAGGGAGAGGCAGTGCCCCAGAGTTCAATTCCATATGTCCATATGGGTTTTATTATACTTTTGTATATTTGGACTTTGTATGTGAGATTTAGCTTTGATGCCCTTGAGATTAGCCAATTTAGTTCCAATTGCTTTAATTTGATTTGAGTGATTTTGGATTCAATATGTTTATGCCATGTGAGTCGGCGATCGAGATGCATTCCAAGATACTTGGTTTCGGAACTTTCAGGTACGACTTGGCCGTTTATCTTTAGAGCAGGTCACGTGCCCCTTCTTAGAGTGAAGGTTAAGTGACAGCTTTTGGATTCATTGACCTTGATTTTCCATCGATGTAGCCAATTACTTAGAGTGTCCAAGTGTTTTTGCACGTATAGAGATGCCATTTCTGGGTTTGAGTGAGAGCACATGATAGCAGTGTCATCAGCAAAAGTCGATATGAGAGTTCTATCACTTTTGGGCATATCTGCAGTATAGAGAATATATAGCAGGGCCGCGAGGACACTGCCTTGTGGTACTCCGGCCAGTATTTCGTATTTTCGGGAGACAAAGCTTTTGTATTTTACTACAAATTTTCTATTCGTGAGGTAGTTTTTGAGTAGACAGTGCATATTAGCGGGAAGAATATGCTGTAGTTTGTAAATAAGTCCTTCGTGCCAGACTTTATCGAAGGCCTGGGTGATATCGAGGAAAACAGCGGAGCAATACTGTTTATTTTCGAAAGTGCCTTTTATTGAGTCAACAATGCGGTGCACTTGCTCAATAGTGCCATGCTTTTCGCGGAAGCCAAACTGGTGATCGGGAATCACTTGTTTTTCTAGAATTTTCGGTAGAATCAATTTTATTAAAAGTTTTTCGAAGAGTTTCGATATTACAGAGAGCAAACTTATAGGCCGGTATGACGTCACATTACTGGGATCTTTTCCAGGTTTGGGAATCATTGTAACTTGAGATAGTTTCCAATCATCTGGGTAGTGACATGTTCTGAGAATCGCGTTAAATATGTGCAATAAGTGGGTTATTGCAACTGTTGGCAGTTCTTTTATCATTGTTGGCGTTATCAAGTCCGGTCCTGGTGCTTTTTTCGGGTCCAAGCTTTTGTTTATTGCCTCCATAAGTTCGTTTTTTTAAATCGCGATTGTACAAGAGGTATTATGTGGGATTAATGTTGGTATTGGGATATCACCAGCTGTCGTGTTCGGGGTGAACACGGTTTTTAGGTGGTTGGCAGGAGCTGCACCCTTTTCTGCATCGCTTCTGGCCCAGTTTCCATTTGGCAGCCTTAGAGGGGGTTCTGTCAGTATTGGTTTTTTCATATTTTTGCAGCTCGCCAGAGCGAGTAGTTTGTTGATTTTGTGGGTGCGAGATGTTCAACAAATAGCTGGAATTCTCTTTCGGATTTCCTCTCAAGCTGCTTTTTTAGAATTCGAGAGACATCATTAAGCTGTTTTTTCAGATTTGGGGATCTGTTGTTTTGCCAATCGCGACGTATTTTCCTTTTATTTTGTATTAACTGCTCTATGTCCTTTGGAGTACACTTTGCATAGCTGCGAGTTGAGCTTTTTGGGATTTGGGCGGGAGTGGCCACTGCAGCTGCTTGGGAAAGCAAGAGTGTGAAATTACTAACGGCTGTGTGTATTTCAACTTTCGTTTTTAGTGACACAATAGGGATAATGTGGGAGCTTATATACTTTCAATATTTGAGCCAGTTTGTGAGTTTGCTGGTCAGTTTATCTGGTGGATTGGCAACGAGATACTTTTGTCCAAGAGAATGGAAAAAAGTCTGGAATTGTTGCTCAGATATTTTGTGTCTGGGCGGGCAGTATATAGCTGTTAATGTTAGGCCTTTTAAGTATTCATCGAGAGAAATACTTATCGCTTGAATATCTTCTGTGCAATAATTCTGGAGAGCGTAATGTTTTATACGACTTTTAATGAGAATGGCGGTTCCACCTCTAGCGTTTCCGCTTGGATGCTTTGTGTCATAGAGTCTGTATCCTGGTAAATTGAAAAAGTGTTTTTCAGTGAAGTGTGTTTCAGAAATTAGCATAACGTCTATGCTGGACTCTTTCAAGAACTCGAGAAGTTCTAGTTTGTGATGACACAGGCCGTTTGCATTCCAGAATGATATTTTTAAACCATTCATGGCTTAGACATGAGATGTTGTAGTAAAAGACTTTGATTCTTTATCATTTCTTGCATCATATTTAGCATACCAGACATAAATTGAGACATATTTTGCATGAATATTTGTAGAGTTTGTTGAAGGCTACTACTAGGAGGAGCAGGTTGCGCGTGCACAGTGGCAGAGTGACCGCTTTTTAAGGCACTGGCGTAGGAAACGCCTTGTTTTGTAAGTGGGTTTGCGAAGGATTGTGCAGCGGATAGCGGAGGAAATTTTTGGATTTACCATGTTTCATGTTTTTGCGTCACATTTTCCGTCTTTTTTAGAAAGCTTTGATAGACTGCACAGCCTCTATAGTTAGCAGTGTGATTGCCACCGCAATTACTACATTTTTTAATAGTGGAATCCTCTTTTGTTTTTGTGCACGAACCTGTTTCGTGCAGGTCTCCACAAATTACGCACACGCTGGGAAGAGTGCAGTAAGACTTTGTGTGGCCGTATTCTTGGCAGTTATGACACTGAATCGGTCCACTGCGCTTGTGAGGCACTTCAATTGTGATTTTGCGATGTAGCAGATATCTGAGCGAGTATATCGGGTGGGGTTCACCTTTTTTGAGCAATTTTGAGTCGAACTCTAGTTCCACACGAAAAAGGGGTTGTGGGATTTTTTTTGGATTCTGGATATTGAATACGGACTTTATTTGGAAGCCTTCATCGCTTAGTGCAGTTTTGATTTCGTCGCATTCTACGAAAGGCTCGATACCTTACAGTACGACTGAGAGGCCTTTGGAACTTTTGAGCTGGTAGGTGTAGTAGCTCTTTTTGAGTTTATCAAAGAGATTGACAATTTTTCTATAATTGGATTCGCAGTAAATTTGGATTTTTGTTTCGTGTACTTGTCCCCTGAGAATAGAAATCACGTGGAAATTATTAGGACCAATATTTTGAGTTATATCTTTGATGAGCGAATTAGAGTTTCGCTCACGCAGGTAGATAGGTGGGGGTTTTTGCGATTTCGGCTTGGGATCCGAATCATTTTCTTCAGCAAGAATCGCATATCGATTTTGCCCAAGCTCGAGAGATGGTTTAACGGGATTCGTCTTTTAAATTTTTGCGGAATGCCTATTCCTATTAGGGGGGGACGATAGTACTCGCTTTGCGAAGTAAATGTTGATTCCTGTCTGCACTGCCGGCATTTTGCTCTTTTGACCTGTATTAATGGAGCGAGTAGCGACCTTTGTTATGCGATTAACGATTTCAGAAAATCCGCTATTCGTCTCACTTGAGTCAGGAATGGGGGTAAGGCCTACGGGGATTTCAATATATTTGCTAGGGGTATCAACCAAAGAAATTGACGATACAGAGTTACCTGTGTTTGCGTGTGCAGTATCGCTATGGGAACTCCACTGTATATCTGGCGTGGGAATTTGAATAGGTTGTTGTTGTTGTTGCGGAAGCTGTTGCTTCGCACCGTCTTACTGTGGAAGCTTTTGCTGCAGGGGTTGCAAAAGTTGTTGTTGTAGTTGCAGCTGCTGATGAGCTGTACCATTTCGTCCACTGTCTACTGATGACGGAGGGGTACGTTGCATGACGAGCGGTCACAGCTGGATCAGCTGATTATATTTTGTTTATAAAGAATGTGTAATGTTTTAGCAGATATGTTGCGCGGGATAAAGTTTTTGTTGATGAAGCGAATTCGAATTGTGATTTTATTTGGCAAAAATTTTTGGTTTGGTTTTTAATTTCACAAAAGTGTCCAAGCAAGTGATCGCGAGACCTATGCAAACGCGTCACTGTACTAGCGCACGAAGCCTCGGGGCTGTTTCAATATTTTTAGAGTAGAATTTCCGATATAAAAAATTGATTTTATGAGAGCAGATTTTTTATTCGCACAACCGATTGAACTGACGTTTCCAAAAAATTATTGTGGTCGCAAAAATGTTATCTCTCACAGAAAGGACCTGAATGCAGAAGTACTTCTGACAGCGTAGCCGCCGTTGGACATACTAAGGGTTTTAATCCTTGATATCGAATAAAAAATATTTGTTTTAGGTGAGAAATTTCATAAAAACAAATTAAAATGTATATCATTTTTAAATTTTGTTAGGACGAACGAACTATCGCATTTTCAAGAAACATTTTCGAGCAAGGTCGGCGGCGTCTGCGAAATTTCGGGTTGATGTGTGGGGACTAGGGATGTCAATTTTTGAGACCTTTGCCAATCCCGGGATTTTCGGGATTTAAAAATGTTAAGATAGTAAAGAAAAGGCACCAGTTTAAGAACTGCCTTCTCAAACTATGAAAATCGTGCTCATATCCTTGGGAATTGCACTCACGATGTTTTTTCGATCACAATTTTTAGCTGAAAATATTGAAATTACACTTACGATTTCGGTGCATTGGTACAAAATATTGCAAAATTATGGGAAACCCCTCGGAAAGCATGCAGATGTGTAGTCAAAACATATGAATTTTGAAATATTCGCGAGTAGCTCCGGTTTTTTTACCCTAATTTTAGCAAATTGTGCGGAATAGACCTTAACTTAGCTATCGTTCGATTATCCATATATTAGGGTGGACCAAAAATTGTTCGGGGATTGAAATGGAATGTGAAGTTATCCCATTCTTAAAAGTTATGTTTGCCTCTTATTTATGGGCTTATTCCAACCTCCGGGAACGAACAGGTGGGACCTCTACAAATTCTTTTTCTAACTTTTTTTCTTGTTCAAAGCATATTTAAATATTGTTTAGATATTGTAATTTTGAATAGCCTTCTGTAGGCTGATTCCGTTGTCATCAGAGGCGGTAGGTCAGAAGCGCAGACCGGCTTCAGCAAGAGCATTCAAGTCAGTGGTTACATCAGACCAGAAGGACAAAAAATGCAGCTCATGCAACTCAATGTCACAAAGCGCCTACAATTCTTGAAGGCAAGGAAATGCACGAAATATTACCTTAGCAGATCCACAATTCAATTGCCCTGGGAAAATCGACATGCTTATAGGAGCAGAATTTTATCACAACCTATTGGCATCGGGGCAAATAACGTAAAAAAATGTACTCCCCACTCTCGTTCAGCACCTTACCTGGCCACAAAATGCCTGCAACAGTTAGACCAATACCCACTTGGAGCTGAAACTATTCTAAATGATTTTTATGTGGACGATTGCCTAGCTGGTTCCGACAGTTTAACAACGGCAGTGGAAATCCAAGGACAGCTGACAAAGATTTTACTCAGCGGAGGCCTAGTCTTGCGCAAATGGTGCGCTAGTCACCCAAAATTACTTCAAGCGATTCCAGCAGAAGATCAAGAAGTCAATCTTGATTTCGACAATAACATCAATAATTCCGTCAAAACATTGGGACTGACATGGTTACCCAAAACCGACAAATTCTGCATTAAAGTAAACCTCACTGCATCCACTCAAATCACATCGCTCGAATATACGATCCGCTAGGAATGTTAGCACCAGTAGTGGTAAAAGCCAAAATCCTTAACCAATAACTGTGGCAGATAAGGCTGGCATGGGACAATGAATGCCCGTGGAGCTATATACCAAGTGGGTAACATTCCGAGAATGCTTAAAAGAACTCAACAATACAGAATTATACAGACATGTTTTCCAACAAGGAAGAAAAAGTTCACTGCAACTGCGTTCATTCGCGGATGCATCAGAGAAGGCATACGGTGCAGCTGTATATGTAAGACCTATCTGCGAAAACGGAACCACTTTTGTGCGACCAGTTGTTGACAAGAGTTCGGGAAGATCTAAAATTAAGGGATGTCCCAGCGTAATTGTTGGACTGATTCACAAATCGTGCTAGGCTGGATAAACTCACAGTCGACGTCATTTCAAACCTTTATAGCCAACAGCAAGGATTCAAGAGCTGACTTTGGTTCCCTGATGGCAACATGTCCGACCCAAGGACAATCCAGCAGATGTGCTATCCCGAGGACTATTACCATCGGAATTAAAAACCTGCAATTTATGGTTTTACCGTCCCTTTTTCCTCCACGGAAATATGAACGGTTTGCCAGGTGCCTTGAATCGGCCCATTAGGTAAAAAATTCTTGATATGGTTACATGAAGAACATCGCCATTGCGGACCACAAGCACTGTTGGCTCACACTCGTCAAAGTTTTTGGCCAATTAAAGGGAAATCAATGACGCGGTCAACTGTACAGCACTGTGTTCGATGCACAAGAGCAAGGCCGAAATTATTCCACCAAATAATGGGAACGTTACGCTCTAAAAAGTGCATGTAAAAATGCTATACTACAGTGTTTACTTTTCAACAGAAAAGTGTGTAAATATGTGCAAAAAATGTTTGAAATTGGACTTTGAACATTAGGTGTTTAACATTGCAGAATTTTTTGATAAAATTACAAACTTTGGTCGTTTTTAAATACATTTAGTGTAAATTTAACCCAAAAAAGTAAAATTAAACATACATCGCGTAAGTTTCTTTGAAATTTACTATCAGAGTATGTAGCTTCGCAAACAACAACATGTAAAAACTTGAAAAGACGCCACCCGTGAAATCGTGAAAAATTGCAGCAGTCGCATAAATTCTTCATTCGGCATTAATTAAACAATTTAATACATTTCATATAATCCGGAGGATCCTCGTCAGCAGTTAATTATTCTAGTGCAAGTAATAAGTTATTATAACTAATAGTGTTTAAGAGCAATGCATAAATGCGAAATATGTGGAATAAAATTAAAAGAATTAAAATTGTATTAGAAGCATTTATACAACAAGCATAAAAACAAAAAAAAAATGTAGATTTTAAGTGTTTGTACGAGTACGAATGCTCGGCATGCATTTTCCAATCGGAAAATGTACCAAAAATTGGTTGTTTGATTTTTTTCTTTATTATATATTTTTAAATGTTCACGTATATATATAAGATTATGTAAGTTACAAAATGTATAAATTGGAAAAACAAATAAAGACAAAGTGAAAGTACTTAAAAGTAAACTACTTTGAATTAATTTAACTAGGGTTGGATTTAAAATTACACATCCAAAGAGTACTTCTCAAGGTAAATTTAAACATTTGGTTCTTAGCTTTACACACATAACGTTTCGACTATTTAAGCATTTGGTGTGGAAGTTTACACATAACGAATACACATATGATGTGTACAATTAACATGTGTGTAAAATTACACTCATTAAACTAGGTTATTAGTTGCCTTGTTTAATGAGTGCAAAATTACACAAATATTTCTAAGAGTGTACCTGCCACCAAAGTTCATCCAGCGAGACCATTCATCAATTCAGGAGTAGATTTCTGTGGGCCTTTCTGGGTTCTGGTTCTGGTTTAAATTCGAGGAAAAAGGCCACAGAAGGCGTATGTCACGGTGTTTTGCTGTTTTTCCACCAAGGCCATACATCTGGAAATAGTGGGCGACCTTACAACGGAAGCGTTCATCGGATGTCTAAAACGTTACATTGGACGAAGAGGGCGCTGCCAGAATTTGTATTGCGACAATGCGACCAACTTCGATGGAGCCAAGAACCAATTGGTAGACCTAAAAGAAGCAATACGTACAGAACGGGCCAAACAGGCAACCATGACGACATGCAGTGACAAAGGGATTGCATTCAACTTTATCCCTCCACGAGCTCCACATTTTGGCGGACTGTGGGAGGCAGCAGTAAAATAAGCCAAAATCCTGTTCGTCAGAAGTGTGACAACCGCATCATTGACATATGAAGTGTTGGAGACTACAATGGTGGAAATCGAGGCAATCCTAAATTCTCGACCATTAACCCCAATGTCAACAAGTCCAAACGATTTCAGCGCCCTAACTCCTGGACATTTCCTGATTGGCGAACCCCTGACATCACAAATTGATACGGCTGCGGCACCACGCAAGGCTTCGTTGCTGACAAGGTGGAAATTAGTATCACACCTAAAACATGAATTTTGGAACAGGTGGTCACGAGAGTACTTAAATGAGCTACAATACAGGCACAAATGGAAAGAGCAATCAGACAATGCTCAGCCGGGGATGATGGTGATAATTAAAGAAGATAACTATACACCTCTTGAATGACAGTTGGGTAGAATGAAGACCTAACCGGGTAGTGACAACGCTGTTCGAGTAGCAGACATCCAAACGGCAACTGGCATACGGAAGCGTCCAATACATCGGCTTGATCCTCTTCCAATACAAGAGCATGCTACTGAAGAAAACACATTGTCTCAACCAAGCGACCACCACACGAAAACGCATAAAACTCAACCGGACAGCAATGAGCCAGCATCTAATAAAAGAAGACAATTATCATCACAGATCAACCTCATGACCATGATGACAATCTTGTTACCAATAGTACTGTGCAGTCCCATAAAAATCGTAAAATGTAACCCAACAGCAGGGATTCATTTTTAACATGTTGGATCCACTAAAATTATTATGAGCAAATGGAATATAATCACTTACTGTTACCGCCACTGGTTAAATCGATCCAATCTTTTACAATTTAGTTATTTCCTCGTCTTTATGTCACCGAAAAAGGAGATAGGAAAAATCAAAAAGGCGGCATTTATTAGCCGGCAGAAGGAAGGAGTTAACAGCGTCGTTTGAGTCGTTTTAATTAAGTTGTTTCTCAAAATTTAATGTATTAATTTAACTATGTCTACACTGAAAAAAAAGTATACTCCAGTTAAGGAAAAATGCCTTAATCCAAAGAAAAAAGGGGAATGAAACAACACTAAAGTCATGATAGCTTTGAAATTAGGGAACACTTTTACTTTTACTTTTACTTTAAATTTAATACTTATTTCTTTCATAACAGGAATATTTCTTTGAATTTAGTAAAAAGTTCTTTAATTCTAAGAAGTTTTTCTTCGTTTTTAAGACAAAAATTTCTCCAAAAAATTTTTTTTTTATTGTATTTGTTAATTTTTTATATTTTCTTTTTATTTTATATTTTTTTCATATTTCATTTTATTAACTTAAATTAAATTTACAATTTATAGTGATTACAAATATGTCCTTACGATTTCACTTCGGTGGGATTCGAACCTGCGACCTTTGGCGTTATGACAAGACCAATCAACAGACTGTGCTATACACAGCATAATTGCGCTGGCGTCTAATTTTCACTACGTTTCACACCAGCGGCGGCCGTGGTGCAGTGGCTAGGACCTTTGCTTCCCGATCAAAAGGTATCAGGTTCGACTCTCGCCTGGGACAAGCAGAAATTTATATTCATGCCAAATATTTTTTTTTATTTATAATAATTCTATTTCTAGAAATTTCTAAAAATTTGGAAAACTACGTTAGACGTATACAAAAATTTTTTTTTCCTTGTATTAAAAACGAACTTCTTTAAATAAAGTTAAAATTTACTAAAATTAGTAAAATCAGACATATTAGCAGCTGCTGTGGTGTAGTGGTTAAGACCTCCGCTTCACTATCAAAAGGTATCGGGTTCAACTCCCGCACGGGGTATTCAAAAATTTATATTTATGGGAAATATTTGTTTTTTATTATTTAAATCAATTCTATTTTTAGCAATTTCTATTTTGAAATACTCACTTTTTAAAAAAAACCTGAATCTTACTTTCAATTTATAAAAATATCTTCAATTTCAATTTATAAAAATATCTTTCTTAAAAACAAAGATTTTTACTAAAAGTTAGTAAAATTTTCTTTGAATTTAAAATAGGAAAATATTTATTAAAATTGAGGAATAAATACTAGAATTGAGGACACGTATACTCAAAAAAATATTTTTTCCATATATTAAAAACGAATTTCTTTAAATAAAGTTCAAATTTACTCACAATTAATAAAATCAGCTGTCTTTAAAATAAAGAAAAATGTAAATTTGTTTTAAAGAGGCGGTGATTTCCGTTTTAAGGTACTTTTACTTAAATTCAAGAATAATTCCTTAAAATTAGGAAAAATTCCTTAAATTAAGGAAAAAATTTGTCCTTTAATCAAGCACCAAATTTATTTGGTTTAAAAGCTGTCTTTTTTTTCCAAATCCTCCAAACGCCAATATGATATTATGCAGTCGCTGATATGATATGATATCATACAAGCTGCGTAAATATCGTTTCTGAACAACCGAAAGCTAACTGGAATTGTAAGTCATGCTCAACTTCGCAATTAAGAAACAATTCACCCCACTCCGTAATCAGCCATTCTAGCCGTGCATCTACATCTAATACATCTCGTAGAATGAACCTTGAACTGCAGCGCTTAAAAGAAGAACGTCAACTTGCCATCGCTCGCGACAGTCAATATCTCAATCAGAAATATGAAATTCTTCAGCTAATCGAAGATGATTTATATGAAGTCTACTCTAATCGCTCTAGTACCAATGACTCCGTTCGCGCATGGCTGAAGTACCAACTTAGTTCTGCATTTGAGACTGAAAACTCCACATGCCAAAATAACTTGAGCACTCAAAATGAACAACAAATCTATAGTCGTAATTCTAAGATTCAAAACATCAGTTCTTACCTGCACAAACGAGACTTCTTATTTTACTATGCCAACAAGAATTGTAATGCCAACCCTTCCCGCTTCAACAATTGATTCGACAACTCATCAACCGATAATGTCTGCGTTCATTCCGTGCAATACTGCAAACAGAAATATAAATCCTCTTCCAGTTACTACTTCCGCCATTACTTCCCTGACATCGATTTCGGAACATCCACAAGCTCAGAACTCTATCCATAGCATTGGGCCGACATCGGCGCAAAATACTCTGCAAAAAGAAATATATATGGACTTTAGCACGATTCGAAGTCAGCAGCATTGCACTCCTACTAACTTCACATTGCATGACACCGCAACGCGTATAAATTCTACTGCCCATTCAGAGTTTATGCCCCAGCAAACTGCAGACTGCCACTTACATGCACCACATGCTCAGCCCCGCACTCAGTTTCATAATCAAAACACTTCTTCCACCACATTTAATCCATCAGCAACATCACAGTCGCATTTAACAACTGAACAAATATACCAAAAGAGTTACCTATATTCTCTGGCTATCCAGAAGAATGGCCACTGTTCAGTCCTACACTCGACTGGTCTACCAATATTTCACTGATGCTGAAAACCTTGTACGCCTACAGCGATCGCTTCGCGGCGAAGCATTGCGTTCAGTTCAGCACATCTTAGTGCATCCATCATGTGTTCCTGCAGCTATATCCACTCTAAAGCTCTTATTTGGTCAACCTGATAAAATTCTCCATTCGATAAAAAATAGAATTAGATCTACACCACCGATTAACGCAAATAAGTTAGAAACATTTACCTCGTTTGCTGTCAATGTCAAAAGCTTACAGGCAACAATCGAAGCATGTGGACTGTACGATGAGCTCAATAATTCATCTTTGCTCCAAGAATTAGTAGATAAACTGCCACCTCGTTTCCAATTATCTTAAGGTACTCATAAATTAAACTTTCTTAAAAATAACCAAAAAAACAAATCTTCTAGACTTTTCAAATTGGATATTTGATGTAGGAGTTTCTTCAAATAGTATCACTGTTCAAAACAATTTGACATCGATCGTAGAGAAAACGTCAAGAAATAGCGAAACTAAAAGAGCATTCATTCATATGCACAGCGAAGAGAATAGAAGTAGGTGTTGCGTTTGCAAAAATTTCTGCAACAATGTTGCTAGCTGCAAGCAGTTAAAATCATTAAGCCGTGGAGAGAAGTGGAACATAGTGAGATTAAATCATTTATGTAAGCATTGTTTATGCCAGCATTCAAATTTATGCAAGAGCACAAAACTTTGTGGAGTTGACGGCTGTCAATTTAAGCATCACTCTCTACTACACCAGTTTACTCACAATGCTCAAAAGCCACAATAACAAAATATATCAGTTTTTTTTTTTTTTATTAATAATTTTATTCAATTGAATCACCTAATAATAAATTAGGTCTAACAATGATTTTTCAAAAATTCAGAAATTCAGCTTATTATTATAATATTTAGATTAAAACTTTTTAAAGATTTTTTTTATTAATAATTTTATTCAATTGAATCACCTAATAATAACTTAGGTCTAACAATGATTTTTCAAAAAATCAGAAATTCAACTTATTATTATAATATTCAGATTAAAACTATTTGCCCTATATCCATTGATTTAGGCAATGTGGAGTAATCTTAACTAATATATGGGTAATATATTAGTTTCGTTTGAGACGTGAGGGATTCAGAGGTCCAGTAAATTTCTAGCTAGAATGTTTGGGTGAAACATGAGCTTCTGCTTGTACTTCGAGGTAAATTTCGGAATTTCGTCTTTTACTGCAGGTATATTCAGGTCTCTGTGGATGTTAGTATTTTTTATATACCAAGGGGCTCTGGCAATTTGTCTCAGGATTTTAGATTGGACTCTCTGGAGTTTTCCACGTTCGAGGGAGAGGCAGTGCCCCAGAGTTCAATTCCATATGTATATATGGGTTTTATTATACTTTTGTATATTTTGACTTTGTACGTGAGATTTAGCTTTGATGCCCTTGAGATTAGCCAATTTAGTTCCAATTGATTTAATTTGATTTGAGTGATTTTGGATTCAATATGTTTATGCCATGTGAGTCGGCGATCGAGATGTGTTTAGGCCAAACGTCATTGTGAATTTTGGAATTGAGTTACACGCAGAGAAAAAATATGGTTGGAGCATGATTGCAGCGATCATATTTACTTGCTACAATAATACTATGATTATAAAGACCATAGTTGGTTGGGGTAATCATGTAAATTATATTTTAATGATTATAGAGACGACATTATGATTTCAGAGATCATATTATGATTAGATTCCAACCATGCCAAAAATATGCTGGAGGCAATAATGTATATGATTGGATATTTAATATTAATAAGAGTATTCACGATCCGGAGCACTTGGGTAGATTTGTACTTTTCTGCAAACATAAGCACCAAAATATACAAACAAAATGCATATAAATGCTTAAATTCATTTCCAAAAATATTTCGTAAAAAATTAATATACACATAAAAATGGCATATTGATACCTTAAAGCGCAACACATTAAAATTCCTTCATTTTTATTTTCAAACTGTGAAATTTGATTGTTTGATATGAAAATACACCAGCTCCATCTAGTGTTTCAAGCAATAAATTATTTTTGGTTTGTGTTTTTGATAAATAAACAAATTCAATTTCAAAGTTATACTATGTCTCGAAAATTGTATTGGACATAGTATAGTTGGGCCTCTTAGAACTCAAAATAATGAAATTTTGTATGAAAACAAATTTGAATGTCACAGAAGAATTCCATTTAATTTAAAACCATGACGAGTTTTCACTCAAACTTTTTTTCAACTTTCCAAAGATGGATTAAGCTACATAAGAAAAATATTGGACCCAGAAAACAGAACTGCAATAATAACGAAAAATTTATTTCAAAACTTGTTTTGCGTTTTCTACAGTTTGGGAAAAATGGACATAAGATGGTTATGCTTTAAGGTATCGATATGATTAGTATATGTATGCATTTAGAACAAAAGAAATGCAAGGCAGTAGTAGCTAAACGTGCTAACGCGCTTCGATAGCAACCCAAGAATCCCAGGTTAAAATCTCGGCACGGCCAAACGTAAGTAAGTAAAGAAAAATGTATATGAACTATTATTTCTTAAATAACAATCAGCTAATATTACATTGAAATATTAATAATATAATTTAAAACAATTGAAAAGTAGATGTTGAAATTCAATTAAAAGTTGAATAAAAATTGGTTAACATGATTGTAACCATCATGCAAATTTTTGGCTGCAATCATTACATGTTTATTTTCAATCATGTAAATGGTTAGCTGCAATCATGTAAATGTTTATTTTCAATCATGTAAATGGTTAGCTGCAATCATGTAAATGTTTAGTATACAATCATGGCATGGTTGGTGCAATCATTTCGCCAATCATAATATGGTCCCCTTAAAATATGATCAGGTCAACCATGTTTTTTCTCTGCGTGTAGAATTAAGATACTTGCATTTTTTAAAGATAGAGGGCGTTTAACTCACTAGGAGTTCTCCCGAAGCAGCGACTTCGGCATAGCCAAAAAGCGCCAAATACTTTAAGTTTACTCGCTGTTTATAACTACCATAAGTAAGATCGTCGACAAATTCGTACGAGAACAATTTTAGAAAATATATATATATTATAACGTTTTGGAAATCATCATTTTTTCTTTTCAAATTCAACGCAATTTTCATTACGGAGACTAACGAACCTTCTCGACTTAAATTTCATTTAAAGCACAGGGCTTTTGAAATATTTATTGGTCCATCGATCCAGGATTCGGAAAATTTAAAGTGTTGAAAGCAGAGACGACGACATATTCGCCATCTCCCCCTTCATCATCATCATCATCAACAGCTGTAGCAGCAAATAAATCAACACCAACAGCTGTAGCAGCAAATAAATTTGAACGTCATTATTATCAAAGTAAGTTGCATTCTATAATTATTTGGTACCTTATGTATAAAAGTGCATTCAACTTAATTTAAGTTAAATAAAATACAAGAAATAGATAGGAAAAGAAAACGAACGAAATTTCGCTCAATTTAATTTAAATTCACTCTCCCGCTACACCAAATCATCTTCGTTAAATTCGACCAATTCCTCCCACGCACATATACAAATAAAGTTACAAATTCGAAGCATAGCTTGAATCCCTTGAAGCGAATTGGCGCTCCCGAAATTTCCAGCATTGGCAACGAATTGGCTCTAGCGAGTTTCTGCTTCGGCTTACTAATAGCCTGGCTTCTTTTTTCCGACGGCGGCTTCGCGCTTTTGTTTTGCAATAAGAAATTAAATTCCGTGTTTTAATTTAAATATAAATATAATATAATTTCTAATAGTGAAGTGAAAAGTAAAGTGATAAAAAGAAAAGGAAAGGAAAAAAAAGCTCCAACAGAAATCAAAATCTAAAAAAAAAAGTGTCAAAATACGAAAAATACATACATACATAGAAGGCACAAAAAGAGAGCAAAATATTGAATAAACTAAAAATAAAGTGAAAGTGTGAATTTTATATTTTATTTATTTGAAAAAGTGTTAAAGTAAAGTGAATTATAAAAGTGAATTACATTAAAAGTGAAGCAGAGAAGCAGAACAATAGTGAAAGTAAAGGAGATAGTGACGAAACAAACATCAACAACAAGAATTCATAAGGAAATTTGTTGGTAAGCTTCAAACAGCTGCTTTTATGTACAAAAGCTCAAAACCTACAGTCGGCCTATCTGACTTATACATATAAAATTTTCAACAAAGTTATATTATCGGCACTTTTTATTTGTTTAAATCAAATATTTAAACATTGCCGTATATTTTAATACCCTACAGTCCACATTTGCGAATTTGTTTGAATTTTTTGTAAATATTTTTTTAAAAATAAAAGGTGTTAGTATAAGAACGAAATATTTTGGTGTTTATTACAATTTTTTTTAGGAATTTCTTAATTGCAGTGCGGTTTTGGTAACTAGGTCAATTTACAAATTTTTTTTTAATATCCCTTGTGTTCGCTCGTATTTTTTTTTTTAATAACTTTTAAATAAATAAATTACAAATATTGTACAAAATGACCGCGGTGGAAGATTTCGTAAATTTTGCGGACGCCCTTTTAGAATTCGAGCGTGACTTCAACGAAACGGGACAGGAAGATCACAGCATATTTTCTATGGAAGTGCAGCGCGAAGAATTAAAGTCCCAATGGGTGCAGTTGAAGCAGGTGTACGACATAGGTCTGAAAGCAGTGATGAAGACTTGTGGCGAAAATAAGGGCGCGATCGACATAATAAAATTAAAATTATTAACTTGTTACAATGCGTACATTGCGACAGCGGCACAAATGGGTGAATTCGCGCATAATTTAACGGCGCACCATACTTCAGCCCAAAGTACTCCAAATATTCAAGGCGCTGAGACAATAGTCGATAATACACCTGGACACCATATACGCTTGTCTCCTTGTGATACTGAAGTATTTTATGGTGATTATGCGACATGGCCATCGTTCCGTGACTTATTCTCTGTCATTTATATTACCAACTCGCGTCTTACACCGGTCGAGAAACTTTTTTATTTAAATCAGAAGACAAGAGGGGAAGCAAAAGATATTGTAAAAAAATCTCCTTTGACTAACGACGGGTTCGCGCAGGCATGGAACAATCTTTCGGACCGGTACGAAAATAAACGTATTCTGGTCAACAGCCAATTAAAAGTACTTTTCAACTTACCGGCTATTAATTGCAATTCGGGCGCCTCTTTGAAAAAATTACAGCGTGACATAAATAATTGCATTTCAACATTACAATTATTTGACATCGATGTCAGGAATTGGGATGCAATTTTTACCTACTAATGCTCAACTCGATTGCCTGAAGCTACGCTTTCCTTATGGGAGCAAAGCATAAACAATAAGTTTGAGATTCCAAAGTGGAAAGATTTGGACACTTTCCTAGCAAATAGATTCCAAACTTTTTTAAACAATTTCAGATCTCCGATCAGTATCAAACAAATCTGAGAGGAACAAATCATTTTCACCACCTCAACATGCATTTTCAAATAAAAAAGTGCAATCCCACCATACGACTGTTGGTCCTAATTGTAAACTATGTCCAACACTACAGCATTCCATTAGAAACTGTCCTACATTTCTGGGCATGAGCATAACCGGAAGGTTAGCAGCAGTGCGTAAACACCAGTTCTGTATAAATTGTTTAGGATATTCACATCATGTGAAGGACTGTAAAAGCCAATTTAGTTGTGCGACCTGTAAGAGGCGCCATAATACCCTTTTACATAGGGAATTTGTAAATCCACCTGCTAATCAGGCTGGAACAGCAAAACCCCCTCAGTCCCCTAAGTCAGACCATCGAGCACTATCAACTCAAGTAACCTCAAGTCCTTCAGAAAATATTAATGTACAAGCTTGCTTTGCTATGAATAAGAAAAATGTGCTACTAGGAACCGCTATGGCGACTATTTGTCATTTAGATACGGTGTATTCAGCCAGAGCGCTTATCGATTCGGGCTCGGAATGCACCTTTATTTCTGAGAGACTGCAACGCTTACTGAAACTTCCGACTGAGAATATAAACGCTCAAGTTTCTGGTTTAAACAAAGTTGTTTCGGCACATGTTCAAAAGGCATGCAGCTTTGTAATAGGATCTCGAATAGATTCAAATTTGAGGATAGAGGTAAAGGGTCTCATCCTGCCACAATTAACCCATTAATGACGAGAGCGAAATAATAGGAATTTTTTCAAGATTTTTTCAGGATTACCTAGAAATGACCTAAGAATCGAATTCCAAACTTTTTTTTTTTGGATTGCTTGCTGTTTGCCCACCTCTGCCCGTTACCATATGGTTACGCTCGTCACAACCCTAGCAAAATTACCTAATTTAAGATATTATTGTTTATAACTATTTTTTTTAATTTTTGAAAGTTTGGCAATGTGTAAACATTCATTTTGTAAACAAAATTATTAATCGCCATTTTTTTTTAAATTGTAAAATTTTTTTAAAAAAATTTATTTAAATTAAGGATAGTTTTTGATTAGAAAAGATTCTTCAGGAAAGTAGTTTGTTTTTAAAAAACACACATTTTTGCATCCAAAAAAAACTTTATTGTCCCCAGGAAAAAAGTTAGAATAGTAGGTGAGTTTTTAACTAGGATTTTCTTGATAAGTGTCCTGGAGCCACTCAAAATTAATACAAAAGGTTGGCCCTAATTACCAGTCCGCCATTGTATATAATATGTATAATTCCGTACACCAATAATACTGTTCAGGTTTTCAATAACATTAGAAATATCTTCATATGGACTGAAATTAGAAAGGTCCTCGTCATCATTTGACATACACAATTTACATGGCTGTAAAAGAGGTGTTCGATGAAGACCATCGGCAGTACCTCCGTCATCTTCCTCATAATCTTCTTCTCCAGCCGGATAAATCGAGGAAAATTGTGCTCGCCAAAATGTCTTCATCGTAATGCAAATTTGCTAAAAAAACAAGTGAGTAAGTTTCAGCCGGTCGAAGTGAATCTATATATGCCGTACACCTTTCCATCTGATATCTGGTCGCCATCTTCCGCTCATTCCACCGACGGTACTCACAGCACTATGTGCTCCATTTTTTAGATGTAGTTCGGCATGACCTAGCCATCTCAGCTCGGCAACACCTATGTAGCTATCATGATGTCATGTCGTGATCGGGGTATTGCTCATAAAGCTTTTGCGGCACTCACCACCGACGCAAAGCGGACAATAGATCTTACGGAGAATTTTCCCACCACAATTTCCATGAAATTGGGTTATATTTGTTACTAAAGACGATTTCCACTTGTAGGTAGGCGTGGCAGTAGACCAATTCAGCCCATTTGCAATACCATATGGTAACAGCAAAATGCAAAGTGATAAAAAAGTAATAAAAGATTTTTTGAAATACGTTTTATTATACTTTGATATTCTCCTCAAATGATAGAAAACAAACATCCGTAATATATAACTTTTTGTAACACTGAAAAATATTCTTAGCGGAATGGTCGCGCCATTTCCCGGTTTTTTCTCACTTTTTTAAAATACTACTTTTCAATCATACACCACGGTCGCTACTGAAGTGCGATTGCTTAGAGTTATATATCAAAAGAAAGATCTAAGCATGCTTTATTAAAATCAAAAAACAGATTAGTGATATTTGTTCAAATACTTTTTTAATTGAATATACCGTGGAACGCTATCAGCGTTACCATACGGTAACACTCGTCGTGAATGGGTTAACCGGGAATGTGCCATCACATTCTATTGATTCAACTTCTATTCGAGATTTGCCGGATCTCCAATTAGCAGATGTCAATTTCCATAGAAGTGGACAAATTGACTTATTGATAGGAGCTGACCTTTATCCTATCATTCTGATGCGAGGTATACGTCATCAAATACTAGGATCTCTCATCGCTCAAGAAACCGTGTTCGGATGGATATTATCGGGCCCTCTTCCACAGCCTGAGATGTCAACTTTTACTACTTATGTTGCTTTTCATAGTGAGGTGGCATTGTCTCAGCAGCTAACACAATTCTGGGATTTAGAGGAAATTCCAAAGAAGAATTTTTGGTCACATAAAGATAGTTTATGTGAAAGTAACTTTGTAGAAACTACACGCCGTAATAGCGATGGTCGATATGTAGTAACTTTGCCTTTTAAGAAGGAGTTCCCTCAGGAAATAAGTCTTGGTCAGTCGCGTCTGGCAGCAAGCAAACAATTTACTAGAAACGAAACATCACTTTGTAGGCGTCCGGAATTTAAAATTCAATACGAACAAGTTCTCAAGGATTATTTTGAATTGGGCCACATGAATAGAGTGCCAGCTCCAAGATTCGAAGAGTCACCTGCCCATTATTATTTACCCCATCATTCGGTAATAAAAGAGGAAAGTACTTCAACAAAACTGCGAATTGTGTTCAATGCGTCATTTCTCACATCAAATGGTGTTAGTTTAAATGATGTTTTGTATACAGGCCCAGTGTTGCAAACATATTTGACTCTTTTGATTTTGAAATGGAGATTATTTAAGTACGTTTTCAATGCTGACATCGAGAAAATGTATAGGCAAATCCTTGTAGACTCTAAACACACTCCTTATCAGAGGATTTTGTTTCGAACTTCACTTGAGTCAGACATAGAAGATTTTGAGCTGAATAGGGTCACCTTCGGACTTAATTGTGCCCCGTTCCTTGCAATTAGAACCATATTACAGCTAGCAAACGACGTTCACAATGCCGCTGGCAGCCGCAGTGTTAAAGGATTTTATGTACGTGGATGATGCATTAGCAGGCGCACATGAAGTGGAAACGGCAATAGAGACGCGGAACGAACTCATTTCGGCATTAAATTCCGCGGGTTTCCCCCTACGTAAATGGACTTCAAATTGCAAGGATATAATTTCAGATATTCCCAAGGAGCATTTACTTAATGAGGATTTTTTGGAACTAGAAGACACTAGTATGGTAAAGACGCTGGGAATTCGCTGGAACTCTAGTTAGACCTCTTTTATTTTACTGCCAAACCATTAGACAACAAATCAGTATTTACGAAGAGGGAAGTGCTCTCAATTATAGCGAAACTTTTTGATCCAGCAGGTTGGTTAGGCCCAATTATAATCGCAGCAAAAATTCTAATGCAGCAAATCTGGCTGGAAAAAACGGATTGGGACGACAATTTAACTAGTGAAAGTCTGCATACGTGGAAGTAATTTTTAAGTGACTATTATTTCATAAATGATATCAAAATTGATAGGTGGGTGTATTTCCCTCCAGGAAAATTGAATTCCACACCTTTTGTGATGCATCGGAAAAGGCCTATGCAGCAGCAATTTACGTTCGCGTTGAGGCATCAGATTTCACCCGCTTGTTGACTGCAAAAACTAAGGTCGCCCCTGTAAAAACAGTTTCGCTTCCTAGATTGGAACTATGTGGAGCGGTTTTAGTTGCAGACCTGGTTGAGTCCGTGGTATCTCAACTGAATGTGGAACAATATACGGTATACTTTTGGACAGATTCGACAATTGTTTTGGCTTGGCTGAAAAAACCCCCTTGCGCTTGGACTACCTTTGTAGCAAATCGCGTATCGAAAATTTTAGATAAGGTAGGCAACACAAATTGGTATCACGTCGATTCTGGAGATAACCCTGCTGATTTAGGTAGCCGAGGTGTTTCTGCGCAGAATTTGATTCACAACCAATTGTGGTGGAAAGGGCCCCTATGGCTCTGCAAAAATAAAGGGAAATTGCCGCAGACTTCTGGTAATGGAGAATTTTCACCGTCGCTAGAAAGCAGGCCGACTAAAACCCATTTTGCGTACTTCAACCAATTTGAAGATATTTTAGATCGATTTTCATCACTTCCACGAGCATTGCGTATATTTGCATTAGTGTTTAGATTTTACTATCGCGTTTGTCCCAAGTATAGCAACCAGGACCGGGTTCAGTCAGCGCAGCTAACGAAAGAAGAACTTGACCATGTGAAAAATAGGCTGGTCGGGTTATCTCAAAAGGTACATTTTCCAAATGAATATCATGAGATTTCCGAAAAGAAACCCCTAAGCAATAAAAGCTCGATTTTGACATTGAACCCTTTCTTGGATAAACAGGGCGTAATGCGGCTTGGTGGGCGATTGGCATTAGCGCCATCTCTTTCATATAAAGAGAAACATCCTGCTATTTTACCCTACAATTGTCAATTTTCACGACTTATGGTTCAATTCACCCACGATATTTCATTGCATGGTGGTAATAATCTGGTATTACGGTTATTACAGATGGAATTCTTCATTATACGCGCAAAAAATCTAGTAAAAACCGTTATACACAATTGTAAAGTATGTGTAATAAATAGGAAAAAGGAACATTCCCAGCTTATGGCAGGCCAATCGCAGCACTGAGTTTTCGCGACCGTTCGCGACAACTGGTATCGATTTCGCTGGTCCTAATGATATAAAAAATTATACTGGTCGTCCGTGCCTCATAACCAAAGGCTATGTGTGTCTTTTCGTGTGTTTTTCTACGAAGGCAATACATTTAGAAGTCACAAGTGACCTATCTTCGGTTACGTTTTTAGCTGCCTTTGCTCGTTTTGTGTCTCGTCGCGGTTGTCCAGGAGATTTATATTCAGATAATGGAACTAATTTTGTAGGAGCGTCCAAAATTATTAAACGAGAATTTCGTGAATTTTTGAGTTCTGCGCGAAATGTAGTGGTCGACAGTCAACTGTATCAGGGAATTGTTTGGCATTTTAATCCTGCTGGAGCTCTCCATATGGGAGGACTGTGGGAATCAGGAGTCAAAAGTTTCAAAACGCATTTTCGAAAGGTAGCAGGAGCAATGAAATTTACATTTGAGGAGTTCACCACATTGCTATCGCGCATTGAAGCATGCCTAAATTAGAGGCCAATTAGTGCAATGTCAGAAAATCCTGACCCCTTTAACTCCAGGTCATTTTTTAATCGGTAGTCCGTTAATAGGCATTGCAGAGCCAGAAGTTACTGATTACCCAATGTCCATTGTAAACAGATGGCAAAAAATTAAAGCTATGCATCAGTTGTTTTGTAAACGATGGAAGTCTGAATATTTATCTCAGCTTCAAAGACGGTATAAATGGAAATTTCCCCAAAGAGATTTGGAAATTGATGATTTGGTTGTAGTGAGAGAGGAGAATTTACCTCCAAATGAATGGCGACTTGGTAGGATAACGAGAGTTTATGCAGGAGAAGACAAAAGAGTCCGGGTGGCCGATGTACGAACCCAAAGGGGGTCAATTACGCGGCCTATTGTTAAATTGATTGTCCTTAAAATAAAAACCGTACCTTGTAACCCCATTTTCAGCCAATAACTACGATATGCCACGCTTTAGGGTCAAGGCGGAACAACGCGCCAAACCCAAATTCGAATGTCCGGTGTGCCATCTCGGACACGCTATGCAGTTTTGTTCTCTGTTTCGCAACATGACGGTGGAATTTCGACTGCGTGAGGTGCTAACGCATAAGTATTGCTCTAACTGCTTATCGAGGAGCCATGTACTCGTTGGTTGCAATAGTGAGGTGAGGTGTAAGTATTGCCAGGAGAAGCACCATAGTATGCTGCATGATGAAGACGTTGACAAACCGGTCACAAAAGCATCTAAGCAAGGCCCTCGTCAGTTTGGCGACACTGTGTCGGAAGAGGGGTCAACAGAGGAGGAATATCGAGACGACATGAGCTCGTCAGCAGAAACGGTCATCGAAGTGCCGCAGCAATCATCGCGTACCCCGTCTCTATCGGAAGCTAATGCTGTTCAGGGAAGTGAAATGGGCAACGATTTAGAGGAAATCGCCCCACCGAGGGAACAAGCTCGTCGATTACGACCAGTTTTGCAAAGTGACGGAAAGCCCCAAATGGATGCCCGGGAAATTAACGATTCATTGAGGGCTCGGTATAGCAACACTGGCGCTCGACCACGTCAAATCTCACGTAACCAATCGGGAGTCCGACCTAGATCGTCTGACCTCGAGAGGAAACAACAGCGTCCGGGAGTCCGACCTAGATCGTCTGACCTCGAGTACAATCGTCGTTCGGGAGCTCGACCACGACTATCGGTCCTCGACCAATACGAAACGTCTCGTCAGCTCTGTCATTGGAGTGATCATCGCCAAGACCATCGTCGCCAGGAGCATCGTCGCCAAGACCATCGTCGCCAGGAGCAGCGTCGCCAAGACCGTCAGCGACCTGAACAAAGGCAACCCGAGTATCACTCTCTTGATTTGGTACCAAGGCATGCCACACAGAGCATAGCGCTCATATACCCAACTGCAAGAGTGAGGATCATCAATGACGGCAGGTGTGAGAAGGTGCGCCTGATTATAGATCAGTGCTGCCCCGTGTCGGTGGTCTCACGGTATTTGGTGGATCGATTGAGGTTGAAGACTGTAGGGAGAGGATCGGATGAGAGGTGTACCATCACATTGGGTGGTAGATTTGGGCGCTTGGATGTATACGCAGAAGTCCGTCCGAATTTTTGCAGATTTTCAACGTAGCACTCGATCGGCGCACAGGTGCGTGACCAATTCGAGGAGTTGCAGTTGGCGGACGAAACGTTTTATGTGTCGGATCCGTCGTATTTTTGTTTGGGAGCGGATGTGTTCCCCAAAATTATTAAAAGAAGTTTAGTGCAGGGGATAATTGGGCAACCAGTTGCACAGCACACTATATTTGGGTATGTGATTTCGGGCTCATGGGCGTTGTAAGGATAGGAGTGGGGTATGGACTAGGATTTTCTATGGAATATATTTGGAATTGACGCTTTGGAATTAAAAAATGAATTAAAATGAATTAAAATGAATTAAAATATGAATTTTATTAATTTTTTATATATGCACTAGTACTAATTATGAATGCAACGTACTCATTATTTTCTATTTTATATTTACGTAGGATTAAGAGAAATTTTGCAGTGATGCTGCAAGGCGGGCGGCAATGTTTAAACAAAACGTCATTTTTGAATTGAATTAGAATTAAGATACTTGCATTTTTTAAAGATAGGGGGTGTTTAACTCACTAGGATTTCTCCCGAAGCGCCAAATACTTTAAGTTTACTCGCTGTTTATAACTACCATAGGTAAGATCGTCGACAAATTCGTACGAGAACAATTTTAGAAAATATATATATATTATAACGTTTTGGAAATCATCATCTTTTCTTTTCAAATTAAACGCAATTTTCATTACGGAGACTAACGAACCTTCTCGACTTAAATTTCATTTAAAGCACAGGGCTTTTGAAATATTTATTATACTTGGTTTCGGAACTTTCAGGGACGACTTGGCCGTTTATCTTTTTGAAGACTACAACTTTCAGCGAAACTAAGTGCGTTTCCCATTATTCAAAATCACCGTGAAAATCGGGAATCAATTGACCGAGGCGAATTTCCTCAACACTTACTATGATCTACAGCCACTGATGACGGAAATTCCATCTCTCGTGAACGGCAAAAAACACTCTGTGAGGATCTGGTTTTACAATTCCAACATACTGAATCCGAACCAGCTTGTTGTCATCTCACCGCCAAAAGAGAGGAGCAATCAATGTTTTAGGAAATTTTGCTAATTCTTTATTTGGTGTATTGGATTCCGAGTATGCAGAAAAAATGACGGGAACGATCACAGCAATTCAGACCAACAAAGAATACCTCCTTAGATTATTAAAAAACCAGACATCTATCATCAACTCCACCATCAACATCATCAAACGCGACCAGAGCACGGATATGAAGAATTTTGAAAAAAAAACTAACTGAAATGGCAAACCGAGTACATGCCAACGAACAGTCAAACTACAATGAAAAATAATTCCAAATATTCATATCCTTGGCACTACAGTTAACAATAACGCCATCAAATGTATAGAGGATTCAGTCATCAATCATCAATGTACTGGTCAACGTTCATCATGGGCAATCAGCCCACTGTTGTTGTCACCACAGCAACTCAAAGTTGAGTTTGACAAAATCATAGCACACTTACCACCGACGATGCAGATTCATGGATATCACGAAGACCTTCTGCATTTGTACAAGCTACGTCGTTAAGGGAGGCATCACATCCAAACACGCCATTTTTAAAATACCTATTCCCTTAATGGGAACAGACCAGTTCGAGTTGTATCGATTAATACCAATACCAACTATTGTAAACAACACCATAGTTGCGATTAAACCATCGACTCAAATTCTCGCCATCACGTTGGATCGTGACAAATACTTTCCAACTAGCACAGAAATTCTCCAATCATGCTCAGTAGTCGGAGATCAGACATATCTCTGTCCAAATTTACAACCAATTTTAAACAAAGAAGCAGCAAGTTGTTCCTGTGAAGTAAGTCTATTCAATAACGACACTAAGCCGCATTGTGATTTCAAGAAAATGGAAAACCAAGTTTGGATTCAAAGAAATTACAAAAATCAATGGAATTTTGCTTTGGCTAAGCCGATTCAAATCACAGCAGTATATGGCACAGAAGTATCACAACTTTCACTGGACGGTTCTGGATTTCTTTATGTTGCGCAAAATTTTGTAATTAAACATGAATCGCTTACACTAATTGGGAATCCCATACTGTCTTCGGTGTTGAACGGATCATATACCAGTTTTGGGGGTATCTCGGAACTAGCAAATCCACAGAAACCTAATTCAGCATTTTCAAATACCATCGAGGAACAATATAACACACAAGTAAAAGAGCTCACTGCGTTACAAGACGCCATCAACACACAAAACATCATGGATCTTCCAAACCGAGTTCAGTCAAGCAGTCATCATAGTTTCGCAGTCGGATACTCTGCATTGATATTAGTGGCCGTCTTAATCATCATCCTAATTGTAAGACAAAAGGTGCTCCCGAGGACACACACAATATCTCAAGCCCCATTACCAGCACCGAGGACGCGGACGCAGGATCCAGATGCAGATTCTAATTTTGAAACCATCTTCCCACGTAATTGACCGTCAGTTAATGCGGGGGAGAATGAAGAATTAACCTCGGCAATGCTCGAGTACATTGACTTCGCTCCAGACGGATATATGATATTCAGTTTGAAGCGATCGCCAAAATATGCTGAGACGACACAAAGCCGTGATGCCGGTGCATTGCCAGCAAAATATGCTGAGACAGCAATCTCCTGCGTTAGCGAAGCAATGCCATAGGTTAAGTCTACTCATAATTATTTAGAGTATATAAGAAACCAATATTTGATCACTAAAGTAGTCTTCTTTTATTCGTACTGCTGGTCTGGTGTTTACTTTCGTAATTGAACGCGTTATAATTGCATTAATTTACAGAGTGCCATTGTTTTACAGAATAGATTTAAACAGAGTAGATTCCGATCCGTCACACCTGGTTCAACTGCCTGTGTGACATCCAAGCTAGGAATCCAACATTTTGATCCAGTGTCCAGAGTCCAATGTAAGGATTTTTTGCATTTCTGACGAATAAAAGCAATAATTTCATAAACTGCAATTGAAGAAACATGTCGGAGCATATTTGGATGTCAAAGTGAAATAAAACCATTTCGAAAAAACTGTTGGGTACGACGTTTTGCCTGTAAGGTATATTATAAAACTGATTGTGTGTATGTCTGTCTGTTTGACCCTAAATCACGGATAAACGGATGTACCGATTCTCTTGAAATGTTTAGGATAAATTCTATAGCTATCGACATGTAAAATAGGATATATGAGATCGGGATTGGACAAAGGGGCGTGGCACCTCCCATACAACAAAAAATATGCCAACAAGATAATTTAGTAACTATTGAATTGAATTCAAATTGAATATTGAATATATAATGATGAATTTGGAGTTCCATAATAATTCCCAATCTTTGTGCCAAATATGGACATAATGAGACAAGGGGCGTGGTTGTTATTTTGCTTTGTTAGCTTATTACTTAACAGCTTCGGCTTATTATTTAGAGCATCACGTAGATCTTTCACTTCTCTTGAGAGGGAAGCAGCATAATTTTCGCACATTTTACCTTTCGTAAATAGGAGCTCTGAATGTAAACTTTATCATTTAAAAGTTTCTTTTCGTCTATTAAAGAGCTTATCATTGTGAGCGCACGGGCATTTTCGGATTTAAGAGACACAATTTCGCCAAACAGCAATTGAAGAGTTATTTCCCTTTCATTGTCATTTGCCAAAGCTTCCTCATTTCGTTGCTGAGATGAAACCGGTTAGGATATTGTTGTAATAGCTGAACGTTAGAATTAGCATCACTTGTTGTAGTAGCATTTCACAGCACTTGTTGTTCTTGGAGTCTTTTTCATTTAGAGAGATGAGAGCATTATTGGTAACAGCTTTATGAGAAAGAGTAGCTGCCGGAAGGGGCGAGCGTAAAGAGTTTCGCCTCACAACCGAACAGGCGACGCAAAAAAATTGACTATTGGAATTTTGATAATATTCCAAATCACGTTCTACCAAATTAACACATTCCAGATGAAAGAGTTAATTGCACTTTGCGCACTGCACCTTAGGTTGTCCACGATCAACCTTTCGAGTACAAACACAGGGCATTTTTACAGATTTATTTATTCTCTCTGTTTTAAGTCGATAATAAAATCAAAATAGTGTCCAAGTGAACGATCACAGCCGAAACGAATCGCATCACTCTCGCACTCAATTATTAAAAATCAATTCAAACGTAGACCGCTAACTACGCGTGCATACACTTCGAAGGTTACACAATGTATTGATATTTATACCCTTCACACTAGTGTCCAAGGGTATATTGTTTTAATCACACCGTTTGTAACGCCCATAAGGAGGTGTGTCCGGTATGGAAAAGTATATATATTCTTGATCAGCATCACCTCCTGAGTCCATTAGTCCATGTCCGTCTGTCCGTCTGTCTGTCATTTCGCACGATAACTTTCGTAGCTTTTGAGCTATCGACTCCAAATTTTGGGATTCCTCTTATTTTGGCGAATGATTGGACGGTATTGAAAATGGGCAGCATCGGATAAGAGCCACGCCTACCTCCCCTACAAAATGGCCGGCAATTTTATATTATTTTCGTTTATCTTGAGAAATACTTAACCGATCGCCTCCTAATTTTGGGATTCCTCTAATTTTGGCGAATGATTGGACGGTATTGAAAATGGGCAACATCGGATAAGAGCCACGCATACCTCCCATACAAAATGTCCGCCAATTTTATATTATCTTCGTTTATCTTGAGAAATACTGAAGTTGGAGGTTGGAAATGAGGTCGGGAACGAAATGGGAATAAAAGCGGAACGAAATGGAATTGGACCGGCACAAAATGGAATTGGAACAAAATATTTAAATGGATCAGGAAACTAAAATTATCGATAAATATTGGAAAATTATCGATAAATTATCGAAAAATTATGAATAATAAATCGAAAAATTATCGATAAATTATGGAAAAACTATCGATAAAATATCGAAAAATTATGAATAAAATATCGAAAAAATATCAATAAAGTACCGATTTTCGATAAAATTACTAACATATGGTCTCAGAATGTATCGTACTCGCATGTGCAGGGTATTATAGCTTCGGTCAGACCGAAGATAATTCTCTTACTAGTTTTATGTAGTTTTGTGTAAAAACTAATTAACTTAGTAACTATTGCACATTTGGACATTTTTTCAGTGAATAATGCCGGGTGGGATTACAGCTGCCACCAAGTGCGTCCTTGGACATTTTTTGGGTGAATCATACCGGGTGGGATTACAGCGGCCACCAAGTGCGTCCTTTGATATTTTTTGGGTGAATCATATAGGGTGTGATTACAGCTGCCACCAAGTGCGTCCTTAGACATAATTTGGGTCACGGGGGGAATTGACCACAAACTGCAGCGTCCATTGAAGTTGTCGCAAATTACTACATATATATATTTTTTTAATTGTATACAACCCATGCAACGCCGGGTATGTAACAGCTAGTATGTAGAATAAAATACTGAGTGGAATCGAGTTGGTCTTTGGAATCTTTGGTCAGAATAAGACCATTTTAAAAATTTTTCGTTTGATCCACATTTCTCGACCAACCTTTGACCTGGATATTTTGTAGAACATTTTAATATACGGAACTGGAACTTGTATTTCATGTCCCGAACGAAGTTCGAAGTATTTTTTTATCCGATTTCTATTTAAATAAAATGGATTTCAGTGCTTTATAGTCTACTAATTTGCAAACAGTTTGGAAATATTTTTTGCTTAAATTTTTTGATGTAATGAAAGTAGTCCTTAATTTCCTGCATGCATTGATAGAAGTATCTGCAATGCGTACTGTATATTTTTGTATAACTCATATAGTATATGTACGAGTATATCAATCAACCTTTAGCCCAATCTATTTAAATTTTTTCATTAAAACAAAATAAATAATTTTTTCCAAACCAGTAAAATTAAATGAAACAATGAATGATTATCAACATTTTTTGGATGAAAAATTATGGTCCTTGCTAAGACTAAATCAAAGAAATTATTCATGATAGAAAAAGTTCCTGAATTTAGAATTTTTTTCTAAACAAATAGAACTTAATTTTTTTCCCATTATAAAAGCACGCTTGCCAACAGGGTCATTTTGACCCGGAGACTCCGGGTTTGGAAGTCAATCTCCGGGCTCCGGGTTTAGCAGAACTTTCTCCGGGTTTCATAAGTTTTCATCTATTTTGGGAACATTTTTTTTTTTAATTTATGATTTAGAAGATATTAATCAAATAATGCATTTAATTAACTCTTCTGTCGGCATTTTATATTGCTGCAGTTTGGTTTGTTGCTGTTCAATAAATGCAAGTTTTAAATTATCAGGGTATTAATGATCTATTCGCCTGGGGTTCTAAAATGTGAAAAGATTATGTTCTTGCAAAAAACCGGGGACAATAAACCCTCAATTTGTTTCTATGGTGGATAATGTGTATTAAGCTATTGACCTGCCAGGATGACAGGTCTATATGAGGCAAATCTCCAACACTTTAGCCTAACCTTGGTCCACACAACATTTGTATTGGTTTGGGGCTATTTCAAAACACGTAACACCTTGTACACCTTCAAAAATATGTTAATTTTTTCGACACCATTGATTTAAATTTAATTATATTGCACAAAGAAGAACTATAATTTCAAAAATGTATGGGATATATATATGATGCAATAATCAGAGATTCATGTTACAATAACATGAAGTATTTTTGGTATGTCTACATGACAAAATTTGCTTTGGAGTAGTGACTATTTCAGAAGGTATAATTTTAGAATGGTAGGTAATTTACGAAATAAAGTTAACGTACACAAATACGACGACTGACCATTTTGAAAAATGTTATCACAAAATTGGTTGAATTTTGGTTAATTTAACAAGATTTTTTATCTGGGTGTTAGGTTAGGTTAGGTTAAAAAGGCTGTTTGCTGTTGTCAGCAAACTCACCCAGAGGCCGTAGGCCCATTGTGATGCCTTTATTATACGGATCCGAACCGTTAAAGATGGGAGAACCATCCTGATATAAGAGAAAATCGTGCAATATCGTCCAGAGGAACAATTACTATTTCTGCCAGGCTATCGAAGAACCGTTTTCCCAATATTCGTAGACGACGTTCTTGTAGTGCTGGGCACTTGCATAGAAGATGATCAATGGATTCAATTTCTTCCTCGTCCCAGCAACTACTACAGAAGCCACTCCTGGCGATCTGCAATCGGTCAGCCATTAAGCCGATGATGCAGTGTCCAGTCAGTACTCCTGTATATACTCTTTGTTCTCTTAATGTCTAGTTTAGGCCACAGAGTCCGAGCTATAACGCAATTTGTAGTGTTAGACCACCGGTAATTCGCTTGCATTTCGGATATAGAGTCTATAAGGCGATAAACTTCAGAAATGGGAGTGTGGATACTAGTATCAGAGTATTGTAATTCCATTTCCGATCCCTTCCTAGCTAGTTCATCTGCTCTCTCGTTCCCTTCCACCCCTTGGTGTCCGGGAACCCAGCAGAGCTTGATGGTGTGCGGATGGAGTAGAGTGAGTTACGGCACTCTTTCACACATTTTGACTTAATAAATTTCGAGCATAATGCTTTAATGGCGGCCTGACTATCGACACAGATCCATATCACAGAGGGATTAAGGCCTCTCTCGTGAATGGTGCGTGCTGCTTGGTCAACCGCATAGATTTCCGCCTGAAAAACACTGGAGTTATCGGGAAACTTATACGACTTATTGATATCGAGAGATTCAGAAAAAACCCCCGCACCTGTACCAACCTCCATTTTCGAACCATCCGTGAAGATGTGTATCTCGTTAGCGACAGTGGCGATATTTGATACCCAGTTTTCTCTCGATGGAATTGAAATTGTATGGCTGATGTTAAAGTCGTGTATAGGAATAATATAGTCGGTCACAGCGGGTGGGCCGTTAGTACCATATTGGTCCAGTATTGACGAGTGTCCTAGTGAATTTTGCTTCAACAATTGAGATTGTCTTAGTCTGAGAGCTCCTTTTGCTGCTACATTCATTACATATAAGTCAATTGGTAGCAAATGAAGAATCATTTCCAAACCGGCTTGGGGTGTGGATTTCATGGCACTAGTCACACCCAGACTAGCCAATCTTGATTTTAACCGTTTCCCACCAGGTCAAAGCTCCATAGGTGAGGATTGGTCTTATAATAGCGGTGTACATCCAGTGTACTATGTGAGGTTGTAAGCCCCATCTTTTCCCAAAAGCTCTTTTACATATATAGAACGCGTTGAGCCCCTTCTTCATTCTCTCCTCGGAATTCCGTTTCCAAGATAGCTTAGAATCAAGAATTACAGTGAGGTACTTAGCTTTTTTTTTTAGATTTAAGGTGATGCCATCCAGTTTTGGTATGTCGAACTTTGGTATCTTATATTTCTTTGTAAACAAAACCAGTTTTGTCTTAGAGGGGTTAACTGCAAGACCGTTTTCTTTTGCCCACATTGATAGGTCCCCAAGTGCCGATTCCATGAGACTACTAATTGTAGATAGAAACTTACCTGATATTAGTAATATCACATTACCACATCGTCGGCATAGGCTACTACCTTGATTCCCTTATTCGTGAGTGATGAGAGAATTTTGTTGACTACTAGGATCCACAATAGTGGAGAAATTACCCCCCCCTGTGGAGTCCCTCTAGTAACAGTTTTCCTGACGTTTCCCACTCCAATTTCTGAGTTTATTATTCTATTATTCAGCATACCGTTGATCCAGTTGATCAGCAATGAATCAACGCCCGCTAACTCCAAGGAGGACTTTATTGATTCTATTTTAACATTATTGAAAGCACCCTCTATGTCCAGAAAGGCCGCAAGGGTGTATTCTTTTGTGTTAAGGGATTTTTCAACTGTACTAACTACTTCATGTAAAGCTGCGTCCACGGATCTACCTTTAAGATATGCGTGCTGCGCCCCACTGATGTTAATTGTGTTGATTTGGTTCCTAATATGTAGGTCAATCAGTCTTTCCAGTGTTTTTAATAAAAACGATGAGAGACTAATTGGTCTAAAATCTTTGGCAGTGGAATGGTTAGACTTCCCCGCTTTTGGGATGAAAACGTGAGAGTGGTTTTTCTTTCCATTTGTCCCGAAGCATCGACATTTTAATTGGAGCTGGCCTTTTCTACTCATCACTTTGTGCTGGGCAAATAACATTGGGACATGGATTACCAACACTGCAAAACCCTCTTTTTGGGTGGATAGTAGGTGGCGAATACAATAATCAGAACAACATTCTTACACCCCTAACATGTGGAGTCAGCACCGAGGACGATACTCCATCCAAAACTCTAGAGAAATTCTGGCGCTTGGAAGAATGCGAGACGACAAAACAATTTCACTGCTGCTAAAAGCCGTTGTGAAAATATGTTCATGCAAAACACTCAGCGACATACCGATGGGCATTTTGTAGTGCGACTACCATTCCAACAAAATCCGCTGGGTCTAGGAACCTCCAAGGACGTAGCTCTTCAGAGATTTTACGCCATGGAACGAAAGCTCCTGAAGAATCAAGACATCAAAGAGCAGTACGTGAACTTCATGCGTGAATACGAACAACTCGGCCACTTAGATGAGGTTTCACTAAATGCCATTGAAGGTCCGCACTACTTCCTTCCACATCATGCAGTTTTCAAACCCGACAGCACAACAACGAAATTAGGGTGGTCTTTGACGCCTCCGCCAAAACATCAACAAACCTGTCATTAAATGACAGATTGGCTACTGGACCAACTATTCAAGATGACGTATTCACCACACTCATTTAGAGCCCGACTGATTAATCGGCTTCGGCATTGGCCAAAAATGCACATTCGGCTTCGGTTTTTCCATAAAATGGCCGAAGTTTTAACCGAAGCTTTTCAAATTTTTTTTTTTTTTGCGACACCGAAAACAAAAAGTAATTTTTTACGATACTTTCCTAGCCCACATCACTACTAAACGGTCTTACTGATTTTCTTGAAACTTTTATGTAAAATTGTGTAAGTGATGGAATTTCCAATGGGACATAAGACGCCCATTACACCAAAAATATTAATAAAATTGAACTTAGTTTAAAATATAGGGGTAGGAGGCTCACGGAAGGATTCTGACTTTGTAGCCCAAATTGCTGCGCCAACATATATGAAAAGTACTTAGTTCTGGTGCCGGGAAATACGGGACCGATTTTGCTAAAATTTTACATTTAAAGTTAGAAGCTGCACCGGTTGTATTTGCCATCAACTACATCATCCTTTGTCCATAACCTGATGGGGTTGGGGAGTCCTTAAAAAACAGCCACTTAGAGGGATTTATTCATTGACGAATTCTCTACCATGTCTACTAAATTTCCATAATTTTATGCTTTACTCCAAATTTCTAAAAATGCTTTTCAAAAAATACAATTTTTCCTATACGTGATATATGGGATAATTCGAGGAGGCCCAAATTTGTTTGTGAATTCTTTTGGTTACTTTTATTATTTGCTTAAATAAAAACTTCGTTCCGTAAAAAACTAAATGTGTATTTATACACTCGAATTTGAATGAAAATACACGAAAAAACAAGTTTTTAATGGCTTTTTATTTAAGTGTCGGCTTCGGCATAGGCCTTCGTCGTCGGCCGAAGTAATAGAAGTAATTGACAATCGGCATCGGCTTAGGCTTCGGCCTGAAAATGATTATCGGTCGGGCTCTACACTCATTCGCTTCCGCCTTCCTCGTTATGCGTTCACTGCCGATATAGAAAAAATGTACCGACAGATATGGATGGACAAGGATGACCGAAAATACCAACTTATTTGGTGGAGGGAAGAGCCGTCGAAACTGTAACGTATGGGACAACATCAGCTCCTTACTTAGCAACGTGTTCCCTTCAAGCCATTGTTGAAGAGTACACTCAGATATATCCACTAGCAGCAGAAGTTGCCAAAACTAATTTTTATGTAGACGATGTCCTGAACGGCTCAGACCTACTCTCCACTGCACTGGCAATTCAAGAGCAGCAGCGAATAATGTTGGGTTCAGCAGGATTCAAGCTTTGAAAGTGGGGTGCACATCATTATTGTACGTTTTCTGTGAGAAAATCAAGAGTGGCATCAGTAAAACAAATAACTCTGCCCAGACTTGAATTGTGTGCCGCTAATTAGCAGTAGAGGTTCTGCAGAAACTTCTGGAAACCCACATCTTCAAGGGTACTTCCGTATTTTTCTGGTCTGACTCCACGGCAGTTCTTGGTTGGATCAACTCAGAACCCTCCCACTATCATACCTTCGTAGCCAACCGAATACCTGTTATTCAACAAATATAATCAGCAGCAATGGCGACACGTTAGATCTCATATCAAGAGGCCTGACACCAGACAAACTAATAAACAACAACTTTTGGTTTTATGGTCCAACATTTCTACATGGATCGATAACATCATGGCCGTTGCAACCACCGCTTGAGAAGAACTGTTCGGAACTCAGACAGAAGATAGTGTCAGCAACTGCGACAGAAGCTACAATGACAACAGCCATATTTGAGACCATCAATCACAAGAACTCTTTCCGTCGTCTGCAGAGGGTCGTTTCTCGGAGTCCCACTACAAAACGAAACGAGTCAACAATACCAAAGGCAGATGAAATGGAGGATGCCTTAATT
The DNA here is from genome assembly GCA_951394025.1 of Heteromyza rotundicornis. NCBI lineage: Eukaryota > Metazoa > Arthropoda > Insecta > Diptera > Heleomyzidae > Heteromyza > Heteromyza rotundicornis. Next base: position 29,792,342 of record OX596012.1, read on the forward strand.
TATATCATAAGGAGCATAGAGCTTCAAAATTTTGCTGATGAACGGGCCTAAATATAACGCCATTCTTGAGTAAAAAACAACAGTTCGATTAGCAGCTTAACTCCTTTTATCGGCGAAAAAGGTATCTTGAGAGTAGGAGGACGATTAAACGATTACAAAACAATTATTAGAAGAGCTGCATAAGGAACATCTTCATGCGGGTCCCCAAACACTAATATCTATCGTAAGACAACGTTTCTCAATCGTTCAAGGTTGCGTTCAATGCAACAGAGCAACAGAGCATTTCGGTAAAGGTAAAATCTGTTATAAATAGGGAAATTAGAATAATAAAAACCAGTTATTAATTATAATTTGAAGTGTTATCAATATCGACGAGGATAAGCTCCAATTCTGGTTTAAGTGTCGGAATTTGGAAATTCAAGGAAAAAGCAATTTAAAACATCAAATTCTGGTTGAAGTGCCGGAATTTGATTGAACATTCAGCAAATCCACTAAAAACGTCAAATTCTGGTTTAATTACCGGAATTTGACTGAACACATTTAAAAGTGGAAGTTGAGCACTTGCGCAGTTGGAAAAATGCAGTTGTCGGTTTGAAATTTCGCAGTGAGGTATAATGCACTTAGATACACATAGAACACTAAGGCGCATATTCATGTCGTATTTAGTATGATACTAAGTATGGAATTTACCTATGCTGTTAACTATGTCATTCATAGTCGATATAGTATCGACTTAGCTACTTAGTAGCTGCTAAATATTTAGTAACAGCTACAGCCATTACTAAGCCGATACCAAAGTGACATTTATACGTCAAAAAAGATAAAAATGTTGGAGCAAATTCAGCGCGATTACGAGATTTTGGATGATTACGTGATTATAGACGACGTAACGAGACTGAATAAAACCTACAAGGAGCGTATAGACCCATTCCAACTGGATGATGGCGACTTCTACTCACAGTACAGGTTGGACAAAGACACAGCTCAGATCTCTCATTGACATGTTGGAGATGGATGAATCAGTGAACAAAAGAGGACTGCCCGTTCGTAAGAACTTGCAAGTGCTGTGCACCTTACGGTTTTTGGAACGAAATGTCCACCAAATTGATATCGGCATGTACAAGCAGGCCTCATCCTAACTTCAAAACTTACATCAACATTTGTGCAGCTGATCTTCATGGCTTGTCGCAGCCAACCGTGAGCAGAATTGACAGTCACAAACAAAATGAAATCAAATGAGAACTAGGAATGCATTTTGTAACGTCGCAAAGGCTGTGGTAATGACTCGTCGCATGTCCAGGGCTTCGTACACTGAAATGAATTTATAATTTACTGAGATTATACTAAAACAGTGACTTTATTCAATATATATAAAAAATAGGATTTTTACAAAATTGGATTGGAAAGTTGGTTGGGCGAACAGTGGCGTTGGTCGTCGATTCTATGGCGTTGCAGCTGGTCGGCGGCGTTTGCAATCAGTCGAGTGATCGCTGATGGTTCACGATGCGTGGAAGAGTGGCGATGGCGATGGCGATATAGGCGTTGCGTTGCGATGCGATGCGGCACGTAACGATGGCGATGAAGACGTATTTCACTCAAAATATACACTCTAAATTATTTGTTGAATATTCCTATCAAAATTTCAGTAAATTTTTGCTGAATTTTCAGTGGTTGTCTAAAATTAGTGGCCTTTCTGCTCATTGAATTCAAAAAAGGAGAAAGAGTTTAAATATAGAACCAAAATATTGCAAATTTAAAATATGCAATCAAAAATATTTAACTTTCCACAAAAAAGCTGATAAAATATGTAGACATTTCAAAAACGCAAAAACTTGTGTAATTTTCTCCACACAAAACAAAGCGAACACAGTTTCTATCAGTTCTCAGCTGCCTTCTTTGTGCGTGGATGTGTTATTTGTGGTTGCTGTTTGTATAAAATGTATTTTATATTATTTATTGATAGTTTTTATTAAAATCTTTTATAAAATGTATAAGAAAGTTTAGTGAAAAAAACCATTTGAATTTCTACGCCAAAGAGCCAATAATTTTTGTGAATCTGTAGTGTTTGTTTTGGTTTGTTTGCATAAAGAATTTGGAAAATGTACAAATGAAATTAAGTACATATGAATTTGCAATTATTGTATCATTTCTTTTATCATTTATCATGTTACTTTCTTAATAATTTATTACTTAATCATGTATAGTACTTGTATCATTTTCAATTAAAATACAAAAATAAAATACAAAAATAATACAAAACAATTAAGCAAATCGTTTCAATCACACATTGCAGTTAAGTTATGTATAAGAGATGGGGAAATGAGAGCGCATTTTGCAAATATTTAAATTTACACATTTCTTTGCCCAATGCCTCTCTCTCTCTAAGAGAGCATAAATGTAAAAAATGCACTTATGTGAATTTAAGCATTTTCAATCGGAAATGTGTTGCCGACGATAGTAGAAGTAAAATTCAGCAGAAATCATTTAGAGTGTAACAAATGTTTATGTATACAAAAATAAGGGGAAAAAGAAGGTTAATTATTTATTAGAATGCTGAAACAATTGTTAGCGATGATGAAAATAAAAAAATGAAAATTGTCAAAAATCTGGAAGCAAAGGGTGAAATGTTTGACGAATCTGACGCCCCCCGATCCTGCCATTATTTCCTTGAACAAATCCCCATACATGAAAGAATGACTGGATCAGTGGTGAAATGTCTGAAGAATCTGATGACCCCCGATCATGCCATTATTTCCTTGAATAAATCCCCCTTTACACGAAAGAATGATTGCATCAATAGTGGAATGTCTGACGAATCTGACGGCCTCCGATCCTGCCATTATTTCCTTGAACAAATCCCCCTATACATGAATCAGTGGTGAAATGTCTGACAATCTGACGGCCTCCGATCCTGCCATTATTTCCTTGAATAAATTTCCTGTTTAATATTCCTGACTGGAAAAGCGGCGGACCCCCAACCCTGCCATCATTCTAGTTTACAAATTCTACGAGCTACTCAAATTTTTTCACCACTCACCAGATCTCGGAATAAATACAATAGGCCGAAATCTGCGTGAGTGTTTTGCCTTTTATACCCTCGCTACTTCACCAACCTGCGTTGGTGTATTGTTGCGTTTGTTCTGTGGTTTCACGTGGTGTATTGTTGCATACCTAGGAGATTATGTTGGTGGTCTGTTTGCCCACTCAAAAAGTTGAGAATTTATTTCCGTCAAAAAATTCAACTTAAAGGTTGAAATTCTCAACCAAGAAGTTTAAATTTTAAGCCCTGTGGTTTTAAAACTCAACCCAAAAAGTAGAGAGTTTATTTCCGTCAAAAATTTCAACTTAAAGGTTTAAATTCTCAACCTAAAAGCCTAAATTTTAAACCCTGAGGTTGAAAATTTCAACCTAAAAAGTTGAGAACTTATTAGTGTTTTTGGGAACCCGGGTTCGAATCCCCCACGGCACGAATTAGATTTCCGTTTCCTATTTTTTTTTTTCATATTCCTTTTTTTGTAATTGGTTTTGCACTATATGTGTCATTAATAAATATATATATAGATAAATATATCCTCAAATCTCTGGCAAGCCTTTTTCACACACTATTTTTTTTGGGCAATTTCTATAAAAAATGGATTTTGATAAAATTTTATTATGTATTAAAAAAATATTTTTCTTTTACTTCTTTAAATCTTTTACGAAATTAACGTACAAAAGGTACAATCATATAATATATGCAGTTAGAACATTGCAAAAGACTAAGAGGCCTTCGCAACGTGAGCGTTTATGAACGGAAATGTCCAGGGTTCAAATCTCGACAACACAAAACATTCCGCAAATATAATATAATTATAACTTACAACAAATATAACATTAATATATCCATAATGTAATCTAATAAATTTTCAACCATCAAGGTTGAAATTTTTAGCTTTGGTCAAAATTTTAAACCACGAAGGTTGAAATTTTTAACTTTGGTTCAAATTTTCAACCAAGAAGGTGAAAATGTTCAACCATTTTAGTTTATGTACCTATAATTTCCGCAATATTTTCAACTTTAAAGTTTAAAATTAAAACTTTTTTTTTTGAAAAACTCTTATATACTTAATTTCAACTTTTAAAGTTGAGATTCTCAACCTGTTTTGGTTATAATAAATATGTTAACTTAAAATGTTGAAAAATTAAACCTGAATTTTCGACCGTGTGGAAGAGTGTATGTTTCCGATTTCTCCGTTAGACATGCATCATATTGCACTCGTCCTCCAAGTTGAGTTTTATGAGTTTTTAAATTTGTCTAAAATTTCAAACAAACTAAACCATAATTTTAATCTATGTAATATTGATAATATAAATGCTATTATTGAGAGTACTGATTGGAGCTATATATTTTCTAAAAATTACACTACTCCCCTCTATGAAAAAACACATCGTAGTCATATAATGCGTTTTTCTTTTGGATACATTTTCTGAATCTTCAATGTCCATTTGATAGTTCTGCATCAAAACTTTTCCTAAATCTGTTACCATCGCGAAGATATAAAATAGGAAAATGCATTATATGTATGCTTTTTCCCAATGTTACAAAAAAGAAACACATTATCATTTTATAATCACTCTGAAATTTGTATGTCAATGAATTTTCATTATCAAAAACAAAAAAGAAACACATTATGGTTTTATAATGCGTTTTTAATTTGGAATGTGTAGAATATTATGTAATCAAAAAAGCTTCACAAAAACATTTCAAAGACGTATAATGTGTTTTTGCTTTGTAATGCTGTATTTTGATTTCCATAAAAACAAATAAAAAGACTAAAAATGGAATTTCTTCCGCCACAATGGATCAATTTGATTCCTTAAAGACAGTACATATATCCCATGAAGCGATCTTACTATTCGCATGCTTGTTTTTACCAGTATTGCTAAAATTTGCTTAAATTCAACAATTTCCAAACAAACAAATTTTTCTAGAAAACATAATTTTTTCTATAATGTGTTTTTGCGTTGCAGGGGAGATTACTGGTTGTTTTGACTTGTTTTGTACTGAAATTAACGACATTTGCATACAATAGGGGTATTCACGATCATGAGTATTTGGAATATTTGTAGTAAATTTTGTAAATTTTTACTATAGATCGTGAACGCACTTGTAGTAAATTTTAGTATTTTGAATATTTCGATGTATCAGAAAAATTCTTGCCTTCAAATCAAAATTGTAAAAATCCTAACAAAAAAAATTAAGTGGCAGTGTCGCATTTTCTTGACAGCTCATTTATGCAAATACACAAATACAATACCAAATAAACAATAGGTTCGGACTGTTGCAAATGGAGTATTTCTAGTATTTGCAAATTGTACGTGTTTTTTTTTTGTAAATCTGTCAAATTTACTCCAAATACTAAATTTATCAAAAATACCGAGTACAAGGCCAAATACTCGTGAATACCCCTAATATGTTCCAGTGGTGCAGCATAAAGTATACAAGCTAGCTTGGTATAACAAAAGCCTTAAAAAATTAAAAATTTGAGAAACAAATTTTTCAATAAGTACAAAGCCACAAATGATATGACAATTGATAAAAACAAATATCTGTATTATATGAATGAGTTTAGTGTCATGGAAAAATTCTTGTACAAGAAATACATATTGAATTTTGAGAATAATATAAAAACTAATCCAAATTTGGCTGTTCGTCAAATCTAAGAAATCACGTTCAGATATTCCAGCCATGATGACATTCAATGAAAATAATTCGAAATCTGCTGTTGGCATTTCAAATCTTTTTGCAAAATTTTGCATGTCAAACTTTGAAACTGATTCCGATTCATTCGACAGTTCTTCTTTTAGTAATATTAGTTCATCGATTGATTTTGGCTCCTTGAGCATTTGTGAAAGTGATGTAATGAGAGGCATTCAAAATTTTAAAATGTCTGCTAAAGCCGATTGCGATGGTTTCTCTCCGTTGTTTTTGAAAAACTGTGCTTCTACAATTTGTGCCATGTTTTTAATCTGTCTTTGTCTACTGGTGTCTTCATTGATAGATGGAAAATTGCGCATATTACCCCGATTTTAAAAAGTGGTAGTAAATATTATATTTCTAATTATCGCCCCATTTCTAAACTCTCATCTATTTCAAAATTGTTTGAAATTATTGTGAAGGAAAGTCTGGTCCACCTTAAAGAATTATTTCTCCCCAACAGCATGGTTCTGTTGTTGGACGGTCGACTGTTACTACTTTAATGGTTTTCTCAGCGTATCTTTTTTCAGCTTTTGAAGAGCGGATCAGGTTGACACTGTTTACACTGGCTTTTCAAAGGCATTTGATAAAGTTTCGCATAAAATTCTTGTGCTAAAACTGGGGAAATCAGGTTTTCATTCAACTTTTTTGAAATGGATAGAATCATACTATGCCATGTTCTTGTGGATGGTATTAAATCTTAATCATTTGTTGCTATTTTTTCTCCTGTTTATTAATGATATTGGATCATGTTTTCAAAAATGTAATTATCTTTTATATGCGGATGATCTCAAGATATTTTTAAAAGTTCATTGTGAATCCGATGTGTATGATATACAGAATGATTTAAATAGACTACAAGTAGAAGTACATGGTGCCTTACAAACTGTATAGCTTTAAATGTTAAAAAGTGTTTTCACATCACTTTCTCTAAGCTCAACAGCAATATTGCATCGCCTTTTTTTATTTGGAGTTCTCGCTTAACCCATTAATGACAAGAGCGAAATTTTCGGAATTTTTTCAAGATTTTTTCAGGAATACCTAGAAATGGCCTAAGAAACGAATTTCTAACTTTTTTTTTTTGGACCGCTTACCGTTTGCCCAGCCCTGGCCGTTACCATATGGTAACGCTCGTCACAACCCTAGCAAAATTACCTAATTTAAGATATTATTGTTTATAACTACTTTAATTTTAAATTCTTGAAAGTTTAACAATGTTTTAAGATTTATTTTGTAAAAAAAATTTTTATCGACCAATTTTTTTAAATCTAAAAGTTTTTTAAAAAAAATATTTTGTTAAAAAAAATTCTATAAATTCAGGAGCATTTTTGATCACAAAAGTTTCTACAGCAAAGTAGTTTGTTTTTAAAAAACGCACATTTTTGCATAAAAAAAAAAATTTTATAGCTCCTAGGCAAAAAGTTAGAAAAGTAGGTCAGTTTTCAACTAGGATTTTCTTGATAAGTGTCCTGGTAGTGATCATTGAATGGGGTCCAATAAACCTTTTCAATAGTATTCAAGTTGATATTCTTACAATTTTGGTAGTCGTTCAAAATTACTACAAAAGGCTGGCCTAATTATCTGTCCGCCACTGTACATATTATAGTATCTCCGCCTACACCAAACTACTGCTTAGGTTTTCAATAACATAAGAAATATCTCCATATGAACTGAAACTGGAAAGGTCCTCGTCATCATTTGACATACACAATTTACATGGCTGTAAAAGAGGTGTACGATGAAGACCATAGGAAGTACCTCCTTCATCTTCCTCCTAATAATCTTGTCCCTCCGGATAAAATTATGCTCGCCTAAATGTCTTCATCGTAATGTAAATTTGTTAAAAACCAATTGAGTAAGTTTCAGCTGGTCGAAGTAAGCCTATATATACCATACACCCTTCCATCTGAGACCTGGTGGCCATCTTCCGCTCATTCCACCGACGGTACTCACATGTGCTCCATTTAGTAGTACTTTTTTACATTCATCAGTAGTACTTTTTTACTCGGCATGACCTAGCCATCTTAGACGTGGATTTTGTATGCGTCACGATGTCATGTCATGATCGGGGTATTGCTCATATAGCTTTTGCGGCACTCACCATCGACGCAAAGCGGACAATATATCTTACGGAGAATTTTCCTACCACAATTCCCGTGAAATTGGGTAACATTTGTTACAAAACTCGACTCTCACTTGTATGGAAGGTAGGCGTGGCAGCTGATCGATTTCGCCCATTTGCAATACCAACTCCTTCTAGGATTTCCAAAGGATAAATTCAATGTTTGGACCGCCTAGCTTTCATTTAGCTCCTTCAATAGCCCATACCAATCAAAATAACGTACAGACATACGGATATGGCTAAATCAACTTAAGAGGTGCTGCTAATTTTTCATAAGTACACCAAGTAGAATTTGTAGATAAAATATTTTTAACTTTTCATATAAAGTTAAAAAGTTTAAAAAAAATATATTTCAAACCAATATATAGAAAAAATTTACTTCATTTTACAAAAAATACTCGAATATGTACGCTAATATGTATATAAACACGTACAAAAAATTATTTTAAATCTAAATATTAAAAAAAAAATTTTTTTTAATTATATTAAGTACACAAACACACTTTCAAATCAATATACAAATAAAATATATTTAATTTTACATAAAAAAAGCTCATACAAAAATTTTCAGTAAGAAAATTTAAATTTGCTAGGGTTGTGACGAGCGTGCCCATATGGTAACAGCAAAATTCAAAATGATAAAAAGGTAACACAGAAGTTATAAATAATTTTATTTTATACGTTTTCTAATACTTTGATATTCTACCCAAATGCCAAAAAAAAAATATTTAAAATATATAACTTTCTATGGCAATGAAAAATATTCTTACTGGAAAGGTCGTGACTTTTCGCTGTTTTTGCCCACTTTTCAAAAACACTACTTTTCAATTATCCGCCACGATCGCTACTGACGAGCGATTGCTTAGAATTATATATCAAAAGAAAGATCTAAGCATGCTTTATTTAAATCAAAAAACAGATTAGTGATATTTGTTCAAATATTTTTTTAATTGAATATACCGTGGAACGCTATCAGCGTTACCATATGGTAACACTCGTCGTGAATGGGTTAAAGGTTCTGAAATATTGGACCTAGGAGTTTTGTTTGAATCTAAGTTAACTTTCGTAAATCATTTAAGTTACATTCTACTAAAAGCATATGGAAGTTTAGCATTTGTACGTCGTAATAGTTCCGAATTTCGAGACCCTTTTATGTATAAACTCTTTTCACAACATTTGTTCGATCAAGGCTGGAATACGCTGCAATTGTCTGGAACCCGTTTTATGCTATTCATACAAATCGCCTGGAAAGGGTACAAAAGAAATTATTAAAATTTGCGCTTTTTTCCCTTAATTTCCAAGAACCGATTCCTTCATATAAATCGCGCTGTTTACTCATCGATTTGTAATCTTTAGTGAGTAGACGCATTATTAATTCATTTATGATTGTCTATGATATCATTTGTGGCAACATCGATTGCTCAATGTTGTTGAGCCAGATACATTTTTTTGTTCCAATCAGAACTACGAGTCCGAATACAATATTTGCTGTTAAACTCTATAAAACAAATTATGCTGTAAATCAACCGCTTATTGAATTCAATGAAGCAGCTTCAAGTATCGAAATTGACTTTTCCTTGCCAAAAAACTTGTTTAAAAATCTTGTAAATATTACTAAAGACCGACCGAAATAGCTTTTTTTAATTTCGGCCGAAGCCAAAATGGCCAAATTTTAATTTATTTAATTTCGGCCGAAAAAATAAAAGAAAAAATTGTGAATTTAAATGTAATAAAGTTGTACATAATTAAGCGTAGTAGGCTGAATCAGGGACGTAACCAGGGGGGGGGGGGGTTTGGGGTGTTCGAACCCCCCCCCCGAAATATATGAAGTAATAGAAAAATGTATGGAATTGTTATGAAATTCAACAGAATTTAAGAGAAACTTCCGTATACTCCTTGATATTTTATTTTTGTGTACCAAGAACTGGAAAATTCGAGTTCCAGCATTCGTTATTAAGCATCCCAGTTTACATTTACATCAAAGTGAAACACCTTATGAAAGTTTATAGTTATTCGAAATATTGCTGTGAATCAAATGAAAGTGTTTTTAAAATGAAAGCAGGGACGTACCCATGAAGGGGAGGGGGGTTTGGAGGGGTTTAGGGTGCCCCCCAAAATATATGAACACAATACGTCGATTTTTTCATAAATTCCCATTCGGGTTTTTTCCAAATTTTTGTAATCTACTTTTTTTATGAAAAATCAAAAGATTTATTTTGAAAAAAAGCGATCTGTTGTTGATTTTAATTTGGTTTGCATTTTCTAGTTTTTTTCTTAGTATAAGTAAAAAAAATTTTATGAAAACCCCCCCCGAAATTTATTCCTGGTTACGTCCCTGGGCTGAATCAATCATTTTTAGTTCAGATCATGAATTCGATGAATTTAGAATCAAACTATCAAATGCGTGGAAATCAATTGAAGGGGCAGGGTTCTCACTTTTCGCTACAGTGAGAATTGTAGATATTCGATTTTTGGGGAGTAGATTTAATTTTTTTACGTAGAGTAGTATAAATTCTACGAGAGTAGTAGAACTTACTGCCAAGGTGGCAGATTTCAAGAGAGGGGAGTACATTAGGCTTTCTCCGTAGAGTAGTAGAGATTCTACAAGAGTAGTAGAAATTTCTGTCATGGTAGTAGATTTGTATAAAGAGTAGTAGTTTTGCATTGTATGAAACTCACATAATTTTTTGAGGAGAAGACTTCTTACAATAGTAGTATAGGAGTAGAAATTTAAAAATCGTCGCGAGAGTAGTAGATCTGCTATTTTTCTTCTTTCAATACAAATTGGGGACTTGTCTTCTTTGTCGCTTCTGATTCTTCGAAACTATGATCAATACTTAAATTTGTGTTACATACCGCTTTTATCCACTTGGTTGTTCGTTATGTATTTTGCCACGCCAAATCTAAAAATAATAATGAAAATTGCACAAAAATTAAATTTTTGGTGCGAACTGTAAAAATTTTATTATTTTTTCGTATTCAGAGTGCCAAAATACATAAGAATTTGTCTATCAAGTATATTTAACACACAAATTTTTCAGTTTTGTCGATCAGTGTAATCTTTGTTATTTATTAGTTACATTTTTCGTATCAAACCAAAATTTTCGGCGGAAATATCGAAATTTCGGCCGAAAACGAAATTTGGTTAAAAACGATATTTTATGTTTCGGCCGAATCCGAAACACGGCCGAAACAGTTTTTTTTTGGCCGAAAAACCGAAACCGAATTTCGGTCGGTCTCTAATAATTACTATTAGTGTTATATATATATTTTTAAATTTTAAGTGTAATATATTTTATACTGTTCATTTGATAAAACAGCATCTATCGAACAGAGTTAAAAAGTTTCAATGGAAATAGTAGTTACATCTATTTGACAAAACAACCTCTCCCATTTAACGCAACCCAATTTACTCCAAATTCCTTTTCACAAAACCACTTCTTTCGAAAGAAGTTCATTGTCAAATGCGAAATTAAAAGTTCCCCCTTAGCAAAACCACTTGACATAAGAGAACAAAATTAAATTCTTTTTCATTCAAAACTATTTTGATAAAACAACGTGCTATGTATAAGCTGTATTTTTTTAAAAAAATACGTTTGACAAAACATCTTGTCTATTTTGTTTATTATTTTATAAAAAAAAACCTTTGCTCTTAGGATATTTGGTACGGAAGTTTTTCTTGTTTATTGATAAATTTCATAACAATTTTATAAATTTTTCTATTATTTCAGATATTTTGGGGGGTTTGGGGTGTTCCCTACATTTACCCCCAGTGTATGGATTTTTAGTGATGTATATCAAGTGCTTAATATGCGCTAAAAGAGTAGTTTGTTGTACCCACTTAAAATCAAATTAATTTTGCTGTTGGTAATGGTTTCCCAGGCCAGTTAACTCCATTCTTTTGGGAGAATGAGATAATGTTATTTTATTGGGCAAATTTGGGGAAGCGGGATTGACAATATGCCTTTCCCAATGTTATAAACGTTTATTAATCTGCTCTCAATCCAAAAGTTAATGTAGTACCAATGCATTTCTGTCTTTGAAATTGTATCAACAAAAATCATGCCTACATTTTACAAATTACATTGTACAACAGTAAAATACACATGGGTTTTCACACATTTTTTCTAGTATTTTCTCCGTTTTCTCGGGTAACCTCTAGTTTGGTCAAAAATTACTTTTTAAAATTTCATCCTTTAATAACCTGAAAGTTTTTCTACGAAACATTTTGAAAAAATATATCTTTAAGACATAAGTATGCACCAACAAATTATAAAATTTCATCATATTAGCTTCATTAGTTTGCTTATACAATTTTAATTTACTTAATCTATGTACAAAATAGTTCTTACGACTAATTATGAAAACCAGTTTGGTCTTTTTTTAATAAAGGAACTAACCGGGGGTGCACTTGTTCAATATCGAAAACAAACCCCCTCTAATGTATATATGTACTAATGTGTAATGTGGTGTGTGAGTATGCACCAAAAGTTAAACCCATCTAGGCCACACCACATTGGTGAGCGCTGAGTGGTGATTTCGAGTTGGTACTTAAAAGTGTATGCATTGTTACGCTGTGTGAAAATGCCATCCTCAACAGCCATTGTCATTGTTGCGAGCGACAGTTAGAGTAGACTGCATAATCCTCCCTATAGAGCAATTCTACACGACTTTCAAAGTAACGAACCGTGCTTGCATTTTATCGTCATGAAAACCAAAATGAAACTGCTGTGAACTTAAGGGGAGGTAGCCTGTACTGTTTGCTCAATTTCATTCAAAGAGTTTGTGAAACAAAGACAATGCGATTGACGAACAATAGTGCCTCGCTCCGACATACGTTGGTGATGTTTAAATAATGTGCAAGCTATATTTTATAGGCTGGTTCGCTATACAACTATGATACCGTTTCCCAAGAAAGTAGATTTGCTTTTTATAGGTTGGGTTGTTTATTTATCGCGTCTTTAATTTGCCGTTGCTAGTAGGACTGAAAACGTATAGGAGTGTACTCGACCTATGGCTAAATTTACAACAACAATGACGGTTAGCGAGAACGAGTCGAATAATTCAAACTCTGACTGTGTGTGTTCGTATAGCCGCTATTAGTCTGAACGAAAAGGAAAATAAGTTAATTTCTGTGCACTTATGTCAGCATCAGCAATCATGCTAGTATGTATAAAGCACCAACCAAAAAACGTTGTTCAACGCTAATAGGAAAAACTTATTCGAGGGCTATCCAGAAGCCATCTGAGAAGCACTCGTCAGTACTGTTCAGACCTCTTATTTCATTTGACGGAATCGTGTCGAGTGGATATTCATAATAAATTCACTGATGTGGGTTCTTCGCTTTCAATGTGCCTGGAATTAGAATTGTTTTGGATTTTTTTCTTGCTTTTGGCGTCATCAGGCCCATCTGGTTCGACTATTACTTAGTGATATTTGTAGTGCTTTTGTAAATATGTTTTTATTATTATCAGTTGTTCTTCTAAATCAACAGATTTGCTAGCATTTATGATTTCAAACCTTTGTTCCGCGCGTATAATATAAATCTACACATATAACAAAGGTTATCCTATTACAGCATGACATTTGTTAAGTACATTGCAATTCACTTCTAAAATCCAGTTAAGAGTTATCAAAAGTATGCCAATTCTATATAAAGTGTTCACAACGAAATGCAAAATATATATGTATTGTTTCAAATATTTGTCAAAAGTGTGCTTACATATAAATCGACCGTATATTAAGTGAAATATAGATAAAGTATAGTCGGCGTAAAATTGATACTTAATTTAAAATCGTGAGTTCCCTGAATATTAATAAAAGGTAATTTTGTCAATAATCTTGTATGGATTTTACTAATTTAGAACACAAACCTTAAATTATCCGATTATAAATTTCCCAATATTAATTAATGCGCTTCACAAAAAAAGGGATTGGGGTCACCTCTTGAAAATATACTCAGACTTATTTTATGATATTTCGGCTCTAGAAATTATAGTTTAAAAGCTGGATCGTTTAAAAAATGGGCTTGGGTGTAACTTGCCATGAAAAAGCTATTTTGATTTGGTAGTCTGATCTTAAACTACTCATCTGCTAGTTGGAAAATTATAGTGTCATTTAGCATTTAGTGTTGTTCTAAGGTTCACATATTTTTTAAAGGATATTATTAAGTATAAATCTGAGGATATAAGTTTTTTCTACAACAGATAACTGAATTTAGAACCAACAATTCCATTTTAATATTGGAACATTTTGATTGAAAATAAGATTTTCTAATAAGCAATAAAAAAGAGTATATAACAAGTTTTTTTAAAATATAGCCCTTAAACCGACTAAAAACCAGAAAATAGATTTGAAATCGAAATTACGTAAAATAATTGAAAGGAAATCTATTTTCTGTTTTTTAGTCGGTTTAAGGGCTATATTTTTGATTTTTAGTCGGTTTAATGTTTTAAAAATCTGGTTTTTTACTCTTTTTTATTTTCCTCTTTTAAAAAAATTTTCCTCCAACCCCCCTTTCCTATCCCATTTTTTCTCGGTACTAGCCAAAGTACAAAATGATACCTGTAGATTAAAAACTACGAAAGTTAGTACATCGCGAACTTTAAAAAGGCTCCAATGAAAAGAACAATTTTTATTAGAAACCAACCAAATTTCGGTTTTTTGGCTTTTCGGCCAAAAAATCTGTTTCGCCGTGATTCGGATTCGGCCGAAAAATAAAATATCGTTTCGGCCAAATTTAGTTTTTTCCGAAATTTCGGCAGAAAATTTCAGCTTAAAACAAAAAATGTAACAAATAAATTAATCAACTCTAAACATCAATATTTTTTTCTGAAATTTTTACAGCTTAGTTTTATTGATCTGGAAACAGTTTTTCCTAAGAACCAACATAATATATATGTTCAAGCCAAAGCAAGTTAATATAAGGGTTATAAAATCAGTTTTTTGTCCTTACTCCAGGTATATTGGATATATTTTGGTCCCGAGTGTATTTTCGACACAGTGTAATTAAGGATTTTACTAGCTTTTTAAGTAAACGATATTAAGTTAGGACGCCGTATAAGATGGGACAGCTGAGTTTCTGCCAATTTTCGTACCGGCGACACCTATGTTTGAACTGACTGTTATTACTGTTTATAAGCAAACGTTCCATGTAACTTAGAACGAAGAACTCCTACCATGCCCGTGCGCAGGAATTTCCCGTGTATTATACAAAATTAATTTCAGCTAAATCGGACAAACATATGTATGCAACAAAAAAAGTGTTGATTGTTCAAATTTTTTTATAGCTCTATTTGATTGGAAATGTCAAGAAATGGATACATATAATGGGTCAAAATTGGGTTTTGGGACCAAATCTTTTTTTGGTGGATTCGATTGGAAATTTTTAGAAACGGATTTTGGATTTAGGGTTTGGCTCCAAAATAGCCTATAAATTGCTCAAAATGTTAGTTAGATAGTTCACTCTCTGGATTGTTATTCAAGACATTTTCGTTACGCTACTTTTAAACAAATAGTCAAATAATAGAAATTTAATTAAAAACACCACTCTACCAAATTTGAACATTTTGAATTTGAATTTTATAACGCTGAACAAGGTGACAATCTTGGAATTTTTCTATCACATTTTTGAGAAATGTAGGATCAAGAATTTAAAAAATGGTCGAATAGGCAAAATCCAATAATTTATCAAAACAAAACGAATCTTTTGAAAACTGTATACGTCATCGTTTAGTGATAATACTTTTCGTTTTGAATATATGAACGATTTAGCTTAGAGCCATTAATTTTTTCGGTAAAAATTACCAAACTTTGTATTCAAATAAAAAAAAACTAGCTCAATTCAACATAAAAACATACATATTTTTGTTCGAGATATTCATAATACTCGGTTTTTTCTGGGACTAATTTGATCATAAGCAAAAAAAACATTAAGAAATCACCAAATAATCGGATTTGCGTTGTATAGAATTGCTTTGAAAATTTTTTTTAAACCCCTTCCCCTTGCGCACGGGTCTGACTCCTACTGACTATGTGTATACTAGGGCTTTCAATCCCGAAGGCTTTTCGCAATCCCGGGATTTTCGGGACTGAAAATTGCAATCCCGGGATTTTCCGGGATTTGATACTTTCACAAGCAAAATGCATTATAAAAAAATAAAAAAATGTTTTTTATATGTTTTATTGAAAACTGATAGTTTTAGCCTATATAAATAAACATAAACATTAATTTCAATTTATTAAAGGTTTCTGAAATTACTTTTGCATCAGTTTTCAGTTCTACTTAATTATTTTTATTAAGCAATTCTTTTTTGTGCGTTCGCTAAGACTGAAAATACCAATTTTCTTCAGAAATAAATATAAATTCATATTTTCTTAAAGAAAAAATTTCAAGAACAAACAATTTTATACGTAATTTTTTTTAATTAATTAAAAGTTTTTAAGTTTTGTGTTTTCTAACTAACATTTTCATTTTCCAAATGTCCAAATGTTGTCAAAAAATATTTTTCTGGTTACACGATTTTTTTTATATTTTATGAGCGATGAAAAGTTGTATTTTTCTTGTATTAAACTTTTTTTATGGACTAATTTATTTAAAATGTGGTCCCAAAAATCCCGGGATTAAGGAAAAAATATCCCGGGATTTTCGGGACTAAAAATGGACCGGGATCCCGGGATACGCGATCCCGGGATCGAAAGCCCTAGTGTATAACAAACAAGGTGAAAACTGTTGTAAAACAAATCTTTTTGGTAATTTTTGGATATTGTAATTTGCCAAATTTAAATACATCTTTTAATGCTATGGCATCCAATGTGTCGTCTATTTAGTGTATTTTCATTACGTGAAAAAGTAACGGAAATATAGCGAAGTGTTAAAGTAAATTTTTCATGTTTACGAAATGGCCTGTTGTGTAAAGGTTGGGACACTCATGTCGTATAAGTTAAGACACCACTTTTTTTACTGTAATTTGTTCTACTTAACTTTTTCTGAGCCCCAACTGGATATATAAAATCTTATTTGCGAACACACCTTCGATAATACTTTCAATATGCAAAAAATGCGAGTAATAACATCAATAAACATTCTAATTTTTACTTTATATTTGGCTTATTCGTATTTTTGACCAACTGGTGGTCAACAGTTTTTGAACAGGACCTACAAATTTCTTTAACTACATGTATGACCAACTGGTGGTCAACAGCTCTTAACCAGGACCTAAATGTGTCTTCGACTATATTTATGTCCCATCATATTTGGGTCCAATCTCAATAATAACATGCAGTTTTACTTGATATTTAGCTTATTTTACAGATTTTAGAAAGTGTTTCAACTTATACGAACTTTGTTTTTCGTTAAAAAAATGTGTCTTCACTTATTGAGCTGTAACTTTTGGCTTGATCACGACTGTAACAGACTTTTTCTATTTCGGCCAAACCCGAAATAGTCGATATTTGATTTTTATAATTTCGTCCGAAATTTCCATTCGTTTAACAATGTACAATGCAAACCAAAAAAAATTGTATCTTACTTTCATATATTAATCAAATTAGCAAATAAATCCTTTACCTACAAGTGGCTGCAGAAATATATATGTGACTTAAGCTCCAAAGCTCTGAAAATACAGTTTTGATATACGCAAAATTTTTGCAAAATGCATATAGTAATACATTACAGCAATAATTATTCGTACACATGATTTTCATGTACGGTGTTTTTTTGAAAAGTTTGATTTTGAAAAGTAGTCTCAAGACCCCATTCAGACTATTATATATGTGGCTTCGGAACCTCGGACCATGTCAAAAATACGTTTTTAAACATTTTCAATCGAATACAACAATAAAAAAGACTTGACCTTTTTTTCGGTGTATGGGAGCCACGCCCAGTTTTTGTCCGATTTGGCTGATTCTCGAACTTGATCTCAGTATTCACGAGAAAAACATGTACCCAAAGTTTCAAGTCGATATCTCCAATACTGCGACCGCTATCGTGCGGACGGACAGACGGACGGACAGAAGGACAGACGGACGGACAGACAGACGGACATCGCTAAATCGACTCAGGAGGTGATGCTGATCAAGAATATATATACTTCTCCATACCGGACACGCCTCCTTATGGGCGTTACAAACGTTGTGACAAAGTTAGTATACCCTGACAAAGTGTGTGTGGGAGTATATTGACAAAAATGATTTTCATACAAATTTACCAAAAACTTTACTTTCCAAAAAATCAGGGGAATTTTTTATCACAAAGTTTTCTTCTGCAAAGTTTCTTGTTTTTGAATAGCGCAACTTTCTGCATTCCAAAACAATGTATAGCCCCCAGGAAAAAGTTCAACAAATTTTTTAATAAGGATTTTTCCGAACTGTATTTTGTTTTTATTTAGATATATTGAATTTTATATTTAACGAGCTCATTTTTGTTAATAATGATTTTGTAAAATCATTATTTAGTTATATTTTTATGTGCATTGTACACCCATTTGATTACACAACTCAACACACTTTTTGGTGACAGATGCGCTAATTTCATATATATTAACTGGTTGTCTCCATCAGCTCTAGTTTTTGCGTTATAGCCAAAAAGTGTAGATATAATACCTTAACTTTTGGACGGATGAATAGATTTTAAACATTTTAAATGTTTTTGAAAGAATTTTTTTTTACAATATTGTTTAAGATTATTATGTTGAAGCATCTCTTTTAGTTTATGATATAAAAGAGTACTAGCTCAGAAAATTTTTAATTTTACCGATATTAAAACATTTTTAGAAAGTTAATGAAACAAGCGATTTTTAAATGGATAGTATCATTCAGAATGAAATCTCTCGAATTTTCTAAAAAAAAAAACTCATTTAAAATGTTTAAAATTTAATTATCGGTCCAACATAAATGTTGCTGAGTTGTATTATTTATGAAATACGCTGAATTGTCGTCGCTGGTTGAACCTCGCAACCATTGCCAACATAGAAGCACTAAGTATTGTACATTCAATTTACCTGTAATGAGAGCAACAAACGAACGATCGTTTTCTTCGCTGAGACTGATAAAAAGCTCCCTAATGACTGGTTTTTGGGGCTCTTGTTATTCGAACAATCGATTACCCGAATAAACCGGATACCTAACTATTCGACAATTACTATTCGATTAGAAGTATTCGACAAGTCGATCGCATTCGACTATTCGTTTAACCGTTCATTGTCGACTAGTCGGTTAACCGTTGATATTCGGTTAGTCGAATATTATGAAATTAAAATCGAAATATTCAATGACACGCTCAAAAGAGAAATTATATGCAATGTGAGACGCTAAGCAAATATAATTTAGTTTGTAATTTTCGATTTGGTAGTTGAAACTTTTACTTTTGATTTCGATTTGAACTCTTATTCGGTTAACCGACTAGTCGACAATGAACTGTTAATCGAATAGTCGAAGCTGAGCGACTAATCGAATATCATTAACCGAATAGTATTCGTACAAACGGTTACTAATCGGACGTTCGGTTCATAAACTGAAAACGACTGAAGCACTTTGCTGAATTCTTTTTTGCGA
The DNA here is from genome assembly GCA_951394025.1 of Heteromyza rotundicornis. Taxonomy (NCBI): domain Eukaryota; kingdom Metazoa; phylum Arthropoda; class Insecta; order Diptera; family Heleomyzidae; genus Heteromyza; species Heteromyza rotundicornis. The sequence continues at coordinate 29,811,754 of OX596012.1, forward strand.
CTTCAAAATCTGCATGATATTAGGAAGAAAGTAGCCAAAAACCCTTAATTTTAAATTGAAATTGCGGAAATTAATTTAAAGGGAATTTATTTTCTGCTTTTTAGTCGGTTAAAGGGTTATATTTAAAAAAAAATTTTTTTTACTCTTTTTTATTAATGATAACTTTAGAAGCGTAAGCTCGATATGCAAAAACTATAGCTGTTGAAAAAAAGAGATCAATTGATTTATAACTTTCACACATTTACTCTTTTTTAAAAAAATTTTTTTACCCGTTTAAAAAAAAAAATTTTTTCCCTCCTTTTATATTTTTTTCCCAAATGCGAACGTAATTAAAAAATGTTGGTCCTGTAGCTTAAAAAATACGATCGTTAGTCCATTTCGAAATTTAAAAAGGCTCCATCCCCTCCCCTTTATCCCCACATCCCCCTTCACAGGGTGTAAAATTTTATTTTGTCAATAAGAACCCACCCACCAAATTTCATCATTGTACCTCGAAGAAATCGGAAGTTATGCCGTGTTTAAGAAAAAGGTTTGAAACCCCCCACGGCCCTGTACACCTCTGATGGACCCCAAAATTTAATAGAATGCATTGTCACCGGAGTTCTATCAATGTTCCAACTGTTTCAGCTCTCTAGCTCATGTGGAAGTGTATGAAAAAGCTCGCCGCAGATTTGAGGATATATATACCGACATATATATATATATATATATATATACATATATAGTCAAGCCAAAATATAAGGGTTATAAAAGTAGGGTAACACCGACAAAAACTGTTTTTTTCTCTCCTAACTCCGGTATGCAGTTGTCATTTTTTTGAGCATTTTTTTTCTTGTAACCTAGAGTAATCAGACTCGAAATTGGCATCTCAACACGAGCAAAAGCATTTAAGCACTTTGCAAAATTTGTTATCAGGATGGTGGATTTAAATCAATGAGTCCAAGGGCGACACATTTCTGAATGCGGGACATTTTAGTGTCCGCAGGTATACCACGGAGACAGCGGGACAAATCGCTTGAAAGCGGCACTTATTACGAACGAATAAAAAGTAATTCTCTGGATGAGGTAAAAATTTTAAATGAAAAAAATATTAGAATATATTATATTTCTTGATAAACAACAGGTTTTTCCAATCCCAGTGGGGGGGGGTTGGTGTTGTTTAACACCGAAACCCTCCCCCCTTTGCGGCGGCCCTGCAAGGCAATAATGGGTCGTGTAGAAGCAGCTATAGTTGTTATGTATATTTCTAGTGCATTAAATTGTATCCCTTATTTGTGTTAGTTCTCAAAATGTATGTACATTTATTTTCTGGAAGGTCAGTAGCTATTTCAATTCGATGAATGTATTTCAAGGATAAAACCTTTGGCATCTTGTTTTGAATGTGGAAATGTATGCACGTGACATATGTGCATTTTTAGGAATTGGAAAGGAAACTACACTCCGATAATCCAAAAAAAAAACATGATGTGAAGAAAAATATTATCTTTTATAATTGGATAGCAAATTTAAAAACTGTATTATTCCATTTGAATAGCACATTTTAAAAATAAATAATAAAAATTTTCTTTTTTCTTTTTTCAGAATAACAAAGATAACTGAACGAGAACACAAATTATTTTGCGTATGTCCGCCACAACAACTAATAATATTCAAAATAGCACTGGGATCTTCTCGGGTGATCCCGATCAAGAAGATAGTAGTAATCTGTTAACGGAACTTAATGGAGTTGACTTGGTTATGAGTTTATCTCCTAAAGCTATCTCCATATCTACAACAATTTCACAACACCATCAACTGGAGCAACAACTCAAACAAAATTCTACAGTAGCACCTACGCCTAATGCTGCAACAGCAGCAGCCGTTGCCGTTGCACACCATAATCATAATTTGTCGAATATACATCACTTACAGAATCTTCAAAACCAGCATCACAACTCATTATTTAATAGCAGTCATTCGACACCTTTCAGTGTAACGGACATTTTAAGTCCTATTGAAGAGTCTTATCGCAAGCTGGAGCTGAACGGAAATCCTCCATCACCATATCGGTAAAACAATAAATCTACATTTTTAGTAACGAAAATTGTTTTTTTGTAGATAAGCAATTTTTGAGTTTTTTCTTGTACTTTTTGCGATTTCGGTTCCAGTTCAGTTTTGGGTTTGCTAGTTTTTGGTCCGCGGTGGTATTTTATTTCCCACCTACCCTGCATATCTGTATGGCATTCTCCTATCTGTCACCTGGTATGAACCCATTACAAAGTAAACCGATTGCAACTTTGAGACTTTTTATCAAAGAAAGTTAGTAATGCGGATTTTTCCTTTTCGACATTACAAGTTAAGTCCATAAAAATATTTTTCAGCAAAAGCTGTTTTAAAATTGAAAAATAAATTTAAGCTTGACTTAAAAAGCTAAACGGACGACACACTATGGCAAGCTGGACAAAATATAAGCTTTTTTGGATATGCCGGAAATTTTATGTAGTGGAGTTTTTTGTGTCGCTGATTTCAAATCTGATGTTAAGATACAAAAATGTCGGTCAAATATGTTGAAAGTGTAATGATAAACCAAATTTGTATGCCTTTTTCGACTTTTAAAAGAGTTATGTCTCTAAATTAATAGATTAATATTATTTAGTTGTATCCAACAGTTAGTGGTGATTTTGCTTGACCATTACTTCCAATTTCAATGAAGGCAAGTGCATAATATGCCTACTTACGAAATATAATATTTGTTTGTCAGTTATAATCTCAAAAAGATAGTGGTCACTTCGCTTGACCGCTACTGCTAATTTCCATTGAGGCAAATTTATTTCGAAATTTTGAACTCCAACCATTAAATGTTCCTTTTTATTTCAAAATGACGCCTAGGGTGTGCACTCTGACAAACAAAATTTCAGAGCTCTAGGTTCAGCGGTTGGGGCGCTGTGCGTTGATATGTTAGGCAAATTTTTTTACCGAGCGGTAAGTGCTAAAATTCGACACAAAGTAGTTCTAATAATCGAAAAAGTTATTGTTATTGTAAGTTCTTTTACCTCAATTGTTGGTTAAATGTGAATTTTTCACAAATTTACTGAAAAATTTACAACTTAACCGAGAAAAAAACGGTGCAATAAATTTACTATCTCGCATCGGTTAAACGTACCGACATTGGGTTGAAGCGTTTTTAGCCCTCTTTTTCGGTTAGATCTACCGACTTTTTGTGTGTATTTGTGGCGGAAACTTACCAATGCTATTTTTGTTCAAAGGAGGGTTCTATAAGCACACGATATCTGGTGCTAACTCGATTTCGGAAAAATATTGTTATGTCTGAAAGACACAGAATTAAAAATGGAACCTAAAATGTTGAAGTTAAGAATTATTGTATAAAGTCACACACAAAAGTATAGACCCAGCGATATTACAAATCGTTTACTATGGGCAAATATTTTATAAAAACATCAGTGGAAAGATAATTTCAATATCTTTCGTATGATGTCATTCATATGTAATAAATCAATATTATGACTGTGACACACAATACCAGCACACAGTTCTCTCCGTGTATTTTTTTAATTTTTGTATATTTTATAATGAAAAAGGAATTAAACAAAGAACTTTCGTAAGAATACTTTTTTTATTTAATTCATTGGTTGAATTATGAAAATGTATAAAAATTGTCAAAAAGTACAGATCATTGCAATTTATTTGAGAATTTTAAAAAATATATAAATTGGACGGATTGGACCCAAAAATTTCTTTTAATGACTGAACAACATAGAACAGATACAACACAGAAAAAAAAAGATAGGTTAATCTAACCAAAAAACGTTGTAAAAAAACAATTTTTTATTTTATATGGAAAACACAAACAACAATTACAATTGTTGTGGTTAATCTAATCGTCTAAAAATTGTTAAATGATTTGCCAGCATGGTCGTATTTCGGCATATGATTCGCAATGTCATCGCTCGATGCAGAAATGCAACCATGCCGCAAATATTTCATAATTCTGAAACAGCATGACATTTAATACAAGAGAGAAAAATTATTATATATGGCTGTCTCGTTTTCGCTCTCAAAGCAACAAGTGCTGCATAATATATGAATAATTTATATTCGACACTTGACTCATGAAGTACTTGGTTCCATTAGTATGCGATACTATTATTGGTATTTTAGGGAAGTTTGTATGAAAATTGTTGGGTCGTAATAATAAAAACGTCTTAGAGCAATTGCTACGTGCATTTACTTTACTCAGAGATTTTATTTAAAATCAAAATTGAATGAAAATTATCGTAAAAATTATTAAGTATTCACAAGAAAGTATCCGGTTGTATCGAATACAAAAAAATCGAATTTTCGCAGCACTAGAAGATGGCGTCCAATTTGTTTCCATTTTACATTTTTGATATTTCGAAAACAATTTTTTAAATCAAATTATGACTATGTTATAATTCATTATTAACAATTATTGTAATATTACGATTTTAAAAATTGTGCAGAATGTTTTTCAGCTCGTTTTTTCCAGGGAAAACATTAATTTCAATATTACAATATTATTGTAAACTTAATGAAATATTAAAATATTGCGTTTTGTGGAAGCGCGTTAGTTCTAAGTAATGAATATTATATATATTCGCAGTAGAAATGATGTTGCCCGACAAATTTGTGTACGAAATGTAAATTATCTCGTTTTTAAAGTCTTGGGCTTACATTAAATTAATTTAAGCTTCATAAATATATTTCAATACAACACATCTACAGAAATACCAAACACATCAGCTATCTTTTTCTTGCATTCTTTTTCTAATATGTATCTATTTTTTTTTCGCTCAATTGGATAATTGCTTTCTCTGTCTTCCATAAAATAATATACGAACAATTTTTAATTGTACGCCAACAAAATTTGATTGTACGCCAACAACTTTGAGTCGGTTCCATTTACAACGTTTCTTGGTTGCTGCATTTTTAATTTTTTGGTTAGATTTACCTACTTTTTTTTTTGTGTGAAGGTATGTATCTTTTCTAGATCCAGAGAATCCATTTTTTGTCGATTTTATATGTAACTATCTAATAAGCCTCCCATCGAAAGGGATTAGTCCAAGGGGTGGGAACCACGCCCAGTTTTAGTAGTTTTTCTCATCCTTAGCCCCTCCTCACGAAGCTTCGTTCAAAATTTCCATCTTCTATCTTATCGGGAAGTATGATAAAATCTGCTGGATGGACTCACACATAGGGATTATTGAATATAGATGTCCAACATATAAAATTAGATAATTCTTTACTTTAAATTTAGTACTATTGTATTAAAAAAATTTGTTTCAAAAAAATTTGGCCTCCAACCGAAATTTATTCCTGGATACGACACTGCTATGGATGCTAGGGTGGGCTGAAAACTAATATTTTTGCGGATCGAAATGTAATAGAACGAAAATCTTACGTCTAGCAAGATATATCGATGGTCATGTTTTATTGATGGAATGTTTTGTTGAAAACCTCCGAAATAATATTTGTGAAAACAGCTAAAAATCTTGGCATAATATTCAATGAGACTCTCTCCTGGGATAGACATATGACACCGTCCGACACTAAAAATCGCACATGATCGGGATTGACAGATTTTGTTAAAAAAGAGTACCCGTGTCTTCCAGTTTTTCTGGATCAGTTCTTAAAACCGTTAAAATCTCATTTATGCATTTTTCTCATTCACAAAAATACATTTTTTATTGAATCTTAAATGTTAAATCCATTTTATAGATGAAACATACCTTTAAAAAACATGTAAACTTTTTACAATCGGATATAAACTCATCACGCTAGACTAGAAACAATCCTGAAATTTCTAATTTTTTTTTTACAAAAAAACGTATGAAAAAATGTAACAAAAAAATAAAAATTTAAAAATTTTTTTGTCGAACGGTGTTATAATTAAGAGTGGCAAAGTATATGGGATGCTTCGTACTCTCTAAACAACCCAATTCTTCACACCACAAAAGAATGTTATTAGCTAAAAGTTATATTGTTCTCACTTTATTGTATGGTTGTGAGCTCTTTGTAAACTGTGATCATGTTTCATGCGGAAACTGAACGTTTTATACAACAATATCACAAGATATATTTATGGTTTGAACAGACGATTTTTGGCATTGAATGTCTGATCCGCAATTTTTCGTTAACAGTATACGTCTTTGTAATTTGCTTCCTTTTGACTTACAGGCAATTAGCAATGCAACGCAATTTAAAAACTAGAGAGTGGGCTATCTTCGGCTCTACCGAAGTTGAAATACCCCCACACAGTAGGAAGAAGTACCTTGAACATAAAAAAATGTGGTCTCAAGACCCTATTTTGAGCCAATTATGGGTGGTTTTGGAGCCCGGACCATGTCCAAAATAGATTTCTAAAAATTTCCAATTAAATCCACAAAAAAAAAAAAAAAATTGGTCTCAAGACCCCATTTAGACTCTTATATATTTGGCTTCGGAACCTCGGAACATGTCAAAAATACGTTTCTAAACATTTCCAATCGAATACAACAATAAAAAAGACTTGAAAAATGTTTACCTTTTTTTTCGGTGTATGGGAGCCACGCCCAGTTTTTGTCCGATTTGGCTGATTCTCGAACTTGATCTCAGTATTTACGAGAAAAACATGTACCCAAAGTTTCAAGTCGATATCTCCAAAACTGCGACCGCTATCGTGCGGACGGACAGACGGACGGACAGACAGACGGACATCGCTAAATCGACTCAGGAGGTGATACTGATCAAGAATATATATACTTTTCCATACCGTAAACGCCTCCTTATGGGCGTTACAAACGTTGTGACAAAGTTAGTATACCCTGCCACAGTGAGTGTGGGGGTATAATAAGCTTATGATTAATTTAAGAAATTTGCAGTATGTTGTATGTTTGTTATTATGTTATGTTAATTAATGTAAAATAGTGTTGCACATTCGTAGTAGAGTCCAAATGTTTTATATAATCACTCTTATGCTGGCAGTATAAAGTGACTATCTACACTGAGGGAAAAAATAGTGAAATCAAATGAAAACGTATTTAAATCAAATATAAACGTATTTGATAGTGCTCCTAAGCAGTTTTTATTTAAATCAAATATGCGTGCATTTAAAATTGTTTCAAATGTGGAAATATTAGAAATAAATATGGAATTAGATTTTTAGATTTATTTAAAATGCTTGTTTTTGTTTTTTCTTTTTTATTTATTTGCATTTTTTAAAGTTATTTTTTTTTGCTTTCTTTAATTTTTTTATTTGCCAATTGCCTTAGAATCATATGTAAGAACTTTTCCACAAATTCAGTTTTGGCGGAATTCGAACCTATAACCTCTGGAGTTTGGAGTGCGCTCTAACCGACTCGTATATTTCCGACATTATTCACAAGCGTCTAAATGTTTGTATATTGCTCAGCAAATCTTAAAATAGAAATTTCAATTATAGATTGCTCAGCAAGCGTTTATTTTTTTCTTCAAAAAATTAAAACTGAAGTTTTCGAATCTAAAAATAGAAACTCATAAAAAACGTTGTTTATTTTCTGCTTCATATATATTTCAGTTTAGACACAGAAAAATTATGCCTGTGAATTTCTTATTTCCAATTTGCAGAGGTCGTAGGTTCAAGACTGGCTGGCGGCAATGAAGTTTTTTATTTATAGAAAACATTTAAATACGCGCGTATTGAATTTCTATATGAGATACTGATTTCCAAATATTAAAATATTCAAACTACATTTAAATAAAAAATATTTAATTCTACTATGCGTTTGTTCGCTCAGTGTAAGCCGTATGACCTCTGTATGCGCAATATATTAATAAGTTATTTATATAAATTTAATAGTCTTATGTGATTATATTTTAGTTTTTTTGTTTAAGAATTAAGTTTTCGATATGTTCCATTTACAATGTTGCAAGTGCTGTTCTAATAAGATTTTTTTTATCTTATAGCGCTAGGTCAAATTTGAATAAATAAAAAAAAAATACGTTTATACCCCGTAAATAACGAGTCGTAACTAACATATTTTGACGTAGATAACTAAAAGAAAAAAATGTTAGTTACGAGGTGTCGACGTTGACCATCCATATGCAAAAAAAATGTAAGTCGGTCAACATTTAATCCTCGCGCATCAATGTCAAAGGTCCTTTCAGTCCAATTAAAAAAATGTCAAAGCCGACATTTATATGTCATACACCTAAAACTCAATTTTTTTGGTCACAAAATTGGATCGGCCATCATCAAAATTCGAAATTAGCGATAAAAACTCCCTTTAACCAAGTTTGGTGCGATTTCAGTGAAATTGGGCAACATATGTTACAAACATTGATTTCCACTTGTCAGACTTGTAAAGTAATGAAATTTTCATTGCGCATTACCATTACCATTACCATTACAGGTAATGAAATTTTATTTTATTTATTTTATTTCATTTCCATTACTTCAATGGTAATTGTAATGGTAATGGTAATGAAGTAATGAAAATTTCATTGCAATGGTCATGAAATTACCATTACTTAATTGCGATAGTAATGATAATGAAGTAACTCAGAAACTGTCCTAATCCCACCTAACATGAATCATCCAAAAAATTACCTACAATTAAACTTGGCAGTTTTTGAACTTCAATGTTTCCAACAATAATGGTTTAATTGGGGATATTCAAACATTTATCCAGAAAACGAAACGTGCTTTCTTTATGAAATATTTAATTATTTCATTCAATTCGTAAAATATGTGTTTTTTGGAAGTTAACGAAATAGAAACTATTACGCACAATATTTCGAAGCATAAAACACCTCTTTTTGTTTAGTCATAATTAGGTTTTAAAAATATTTTCTAAACGCATAAAAGATAAACAAGATGGATGCATAATAGTGATGGACAAAACTGAATAATAGTGATGAGTGATATACTAAAGGGGATGCCACACAGGCGTCAATTAACCCCGGGCGCTGACAAATTTTTGTTGTTTGGACACATAAAATATGTCTGCAGCATAAAGAAACAAGGTGGCAGATTGACCCGGCGTCAAATATTTTTGCGTGGGACAAGCATCCAAAAAGTAAAAGAGAGTAAAAATACAAATAAATAGGGGTCAAATGATGCCTGTGTGGCATGTGCTTAAGCCTTCAACTATTTTTCGGAATTTGTTTGCTGTTTGGAATTATAATGGCTGGTCAAATGTTTATTTTGTGAATTTTGATAAAAGAAACTTTGATTAAAAGGTAAAATCAAAACTGATTTGCAACACTGTGGTCTTTTACTTCCTTCATGGCATCACTGTTAGTTGTCACTGATTTCCAAATATCACAAGCGAATTCAGTCGCTACACGCGAATGTGGATTCGGTTGTGGTAGCTTTTTCATTTGAAATGCTCTGTCAGCTGAAAAAAGTGTCTGCTTCAATCTACTATTCTGTTGTTATATCCGAATTGGACATTTTAGCGTTTCTTCTGGTATTACAAGCGAATTTGTGTCTCTCTCAAGCGAAAATTAGAGCTGCAGACGTGGCGTATTGTGAATACTTCTATACAAAATAGTGCATTCTAAAATTTGGAAACAGCTACTGCTTCTGTTGACGCGATATTGTATTTCGGGCTTTAAGCAGTGCCTTCATTTTTAAAGCAGCACATTCAAAAAAATATTTCAAAACATCTATTGTTTGAAAAAAAATTTGTTGGTCAAAACCCCAAACCTATGTCGATATATATGTCGAGATAAGGATATATTTATGAAAAATCAAAGTATATTTAAATTTATTTTACAAAAATATGTACATTTTTATACCCCCACACTCACTGTGGCAGGGTATACTAACTTTGTCACAACGTTTGTAACGCCCATAAGGAGGCGTGTCCGGTATGGAAAAGTATATATATTCTTGATCAGTATCACCTCCTGAGTCGATTTAGCGATGTCCGTCTGTCTGTCCGTCCGTCTGTCCGTCCGCACGATAGCGGTCGCAGTTTTTGAGATATCGACTTGAAACTTTTTTTACATGTTTTTCTCGTGAATACTGAGATCAAGTTCGAGAATCAGCCAAATCGGACAAAAACTGGGCGTGGCTCCCATACACCGAAAAAAAAGGTAAAAATTTTTCAAGTCTTTCTTATTGTTGTATTCGACTGGAAATGTTTAGAAACATATTTTTGACATGGTCCGAGGTTCCGAAGCCACATATATAAGGTCTAAATGGGGTCTTGAGACCAATTTTTTTTTTTGGGTGGATTTAATTGGAAATTTTTAGAAATGGATTTTGGACATGGTCCGAGGTTCCGAAGCCACTTATATAAGAGTCTAAATGGGGTCTTGAGACCAATTTTTTTTTTTTGTGGATTTAATTGGAAATTTTTAGAAATGGATTTTGGACAACCACCTATAACTGGCCCAAAATAGGGTCTTGAGACCACATTTTTTTATGATCGAGGTACTTCTTCCTACTGTGTGGGGGTATTTCAACTTCGGTATTATAAAAAAATATTATTTAAGCATTTTTTAACCTTTGTGCGCACAGTAAAAAAAATAGTGAGTATTTACATTAGAGCCCGACCGAAATTCGGTTTCGGGTTTTCGGTCAAAAAAAGCTGTTTCGGCCGTGTTTCGGATTCGGCCGAAAAATAAAATATCGTTTTCGTCCAGATTTCGTTTTTGGCCGAAATTTCGAAATTTCAGCCGAAAACGAGTCCGAAAATATACATTTTTATCAATATTCAAAAAATCAGTAAAAAAAAATGTTAAAATAGCTTGTTACACTATTATTTTGCAATCACTTTAGGTTTGTTAGGAGAAGCTGCATCAAAATATATTTTCTTTAACACATACATTTTTTTATAATAACATTAGTCAAAAAAAAAATAAACGTGCTGCAGAAAAAATGAGGACGCCATCGCACAGTGATTTGTCTCTATATAAGCTTGGGACAAAAATAATCTAAGGAGTGTTCTAAAATAATTGAAACTAAGTTTCTAGATGTATTTTAGGTCTATATACTTAAGGCTGTCCATTTCGGTCAAAAAAAAACAAATCGCGGTCTTTTCAACTACCCACATCCCCATATGGTGTGGGATCCCACACCGCCAATGTTACGCTTATCGTGCCAAGATTAACATTCGCTGTAAAATGCCAGTTTTAGGAAGAGTGGTCCAAAATTATTTTTTCTGATGAAAAAATTTAATTTGGATGGCAAAATAAGAAATAAACAAGTGAGTAAGTTTCAGTCGGGCAAGCCGACTTATATATACTCTACACCTACTGGGCCATATTGTATCCGCCATCTTGAATTTGGAAAATGCGACATTAAATTAGAAATCAGCGACCCAAAAAACCCCCCTATACAAAGTTTCATACTGTTTTGATGAAATCTTAAAATTTCGGCCGCCATATTGGTTCCACCATCTTGAATTTTTAAGTTCCGACATCAAATTCAAAATCAACAACCAGGAAAACCCCACTATACAAAATTTCATACCGTTTTGATGAAATCTTAAAATTTCGGCCGCCATATTGGTTCCGCCATCTTGAATTTTAATTCCAAATCAGCGACCCCGAAAACCCCACCTTACAAAATTTCATACTGTTTTGATGAAATCTTAAAATTTCGGTAAAAACACGATTTTCACTTATATGGGAGGTAGGCGTGGCAGTCGACCGATTCCGCCCATTTTTAATACCAACTCCTTCTAGGGCCTAAAAAGGATAAATCCAAAATTTGGGATCAATAGCTTTCTTCTAGCTCCCGCAATCGTGTTTACAAGAAAAGAGGACGGACAGACGGACATACGGATAGGGCTAAATCAACTCAGGAGGTGACGCTGATCAAGAATATATATACTTTTCCATACCGGACAGTTCTCTTTCTTGGTGTTACAAACATCAGACCAAAGTGAATATTCCCATACCTCATGAGGTGTAGGGTATAAAAAGAATGGCTCGTAACTTTGGCGGTGGATCCCATATGGTGTGGATTGTTGGAAAGACCGCGATTTGTTTTTTTTTGGACCAAAATGAACAGCCTTAAAATGAATGGCCTTAAAAGTGCCATTACTGCTGAATGTAACAAAATTGAACAAAATTGTATTAAGTCTTTAATTAACTCAATGCCACGGCGAAAATTTCGAAGTGGGTTTTTTGGAAATAGTGAAGTGGCTAGGAACGCCTTTTGCCCATAATCCCTCCCATATACAGTGACTCTCATAAGTATTTTGCATATGCTTTTCCAAGTACAGTGAGCCAAATTTTATAGAATCGATATTGGTATCATTGGAAAGGGCTATTCAATTCCTTTCGAATGAGTATTAGAACTCCTAAATCCGTTAAGTACACATCGAGAAAATCCTGGTTGAAAATTAACCTACTTTTCGAACTTTTTTCGTGGGGGTTATAACTTTTTTTCTGGGATGCAAAAAGTTGCGTTATTCAAAAACAATAAACCTTGCAAAAAAAAGTTTTGTGAAAAGAATTTTTTTAAAGTAGAATTTTGGGCTAAAAGTTAAAAAATTTTATCATTTCCATACAAATTTACTAAACTAAATTTTTCAAAAAATCTCAAAATTCAGGTGAATTTTTGATCAAAAAAAGTTTTGCAAAGTTTATTGTTTTTAAATAGCGCAACTTTTTTGCATCCAAAAAAAAATGTTATAACCCCCACGAAAAAAGTTCGAAAAGTAGGTCCATTTTCGAGCAGGATTTTCTCGAAGTTTACTTAACAGATTCGAAAGGAATTGAATAGCCCCTTCCAATGATACCAATATCGATTCTATAAAATTTAGCTGTGAGCCACTGTACTAGGAAATGAATATGCAAAATACTTATGAGAGTCACTGTATATTAGGGATGCCAATTTTCGAGAACTTTGCCAATCCCGGGATTTTCGGGATTGAAAAATGCAATCCCGGTTTTTTTTCAATTCAACCAAACTTCAGTAAAAAAATCTTATATTAAATCGAATTGAATTGCTTTCAATATACCCATACTATAATATTTTGGAAATTGCGCAAATAACACTGCGTTACAGTCGCCCAGAACTTGGGACGCCACCTATTACACGTTGTAGGTATGTCCAAGAAAATGACATCTGCGTACCAGAAACTTTAATTACACCCCCAAAATCTGAAGTTAGAATTTTTAATTTTTGTAAAAAAATTAGTATAGTGTTTTATGAAAAAAATTCTTAAATCGAAAAAAACCGTTAAAATAAATGTAAAAAAATTGTGTCTGTGTGATGTTTTCAGTAATAACTTCTGTGTTTTTCGCCATATAAACCAAAGTTTCTCTTCTTTTCAACAAGCTATAGCATATCGAGCTCACGCTTATAAAGTTATCATTAAAAATAGGGTAACACCGAAAAATTGGTTTTTATACCCCCACACTCACTGTGGCAGGGTATACTCACTTTGTCACAACGTTTGTAACGCCCATAAGGAGCCGTGTCCGGTATGGAAAAGTATATATATTCTTGATCAGTATCACCTCCTGAGTCGATTTAGCGATGTCCGTCTGTCTGTCCGTCTGTCCGTCTGTCCGTCTGTCCGTCTGTCCGTCTGTCCGTCTGTCCGTCTGTCCGTCTGTCCGTCTGTCCGTCTGTCCGTCTGTCCGTCTGTCCGTCTGTCCGTCCGCACGATAGCGGTCGCAGTTTTGGAGATATCGACTTGAAACTTTGGGTACATGTTTTTCTCGTGAATACTGAGATCAAGTTCGAGAATCAGCCAAATCGGACAAAAACTGGGCGTGGCTCCCATACACCGAAAAAAAAGGTAAAAATTTTTTATTGTTGTATTCGATTGGAAATGTTTAGAAACGTATTTTTGACATGGTCCGAGGTTCCGAAGCCACATATATAAGGGTCTAAATGGGGTCTTGAGACCAATTTTTTTTTTTTGGTGGATTTAATTGGAAATTTTTAGAAATGGATTTTGGACATGGTCCGAGGTTCCGAAGCCACATATATAAGGGTCTAAATGGGGTCTTGAGACCAATTTTTTTTTTTCGGTGGATTTGATTGGAAATGTTTAGAAATGGATTTTGGACATGGTCCGGGCTCCAAAACCACCTATAATTGGCTCAAAATAGGGTCTTGAGACCACATTTTTATATGTTCGAGGTACTTCTTCCTACTGTGTGGGGGTATTTCAGCTTCGGTATAGCCGAAGATAGTCCACTCTCTAGTTCTCTTCTAACTTCAGATTTTGGGGGTGTAATCAAAATACCTGGTATACAGTTATCATTTTTACGGACATACCTACAACGTGTAATAGGTGGCGCCCCAAGTTCTAGGGCTTTTTTTTTTGTTACGCAGTGTAATCTAACAATATTCAAGATTTTTTTTGGATTTTTTTTTAAATTGAAGTTTTCACACCTATGATTTGGAATATTAGAAAAAAGTTTGAATAACTTTAAAATATGTAGAATAAAATACTAATTGGAATCGATTTGGTCTTCGGAATCTTGGGTTTCCGGTCAGAATAAGATCATTTTAAAAATGTGTTGTTTGATCCACATTTCTCGAACAACTCTTGACCTGAACATTTTGTCGAACATTTAATATAAGGAATTGGAATTTGTATTTCATGTCCCGAACGATGTATTTTTTGATCCGATTTCCATTTAAACCAAATGGATTTGAGTGCTTTATAGTCTACTAATTTGCAAACAGTTTTGAACTATTTTTTAAATTTGTTGACGTAATGAAAATATGCCTAAATTGCCTTCACGCATTGGTACAAGTTTCTGCAATACGTATTGCATATTTTTATATGTATAACTCATATAGTTTATGTACGAGTATATCAATAAACCTTTCGCCAATTTTATTTAATTTTGTTCTTTAAAACAAAATAAATAATTTTTTCAAATAAATAAAATTAAATGAAACACATGAAATTTCCAAAAAATAACCGACTTTTCCTGAATGCTTATCAACATTTTTTGGATGAAAAACTATAGTCCTTGCACAAATAAACAAATAGAATTTAATTAATTAATTTTTTCCCAATATAAAAGGCATATTTTTGAAAATATTGCTCATAAAACTTGTCCCGAAAATCCCGGGATTAGTCAGTGCGAATCCCGGGATTTCCGGGACTAACAAAGATGCGGGATTTCGCGATCCCAGGTTATATGTATATGTATATGTATATATAGTTTCTAATCTTTAATGTTAAGTTCCAAAATAGTTTGGAAGCAAACAATATTCCAAATTCATCTAATTCATTATCTGAACTTAAAACGTGAGTAAGTTTCAGTCGGTCAAGCCGACTTATATATACCCTACACCTACTGGGCCATATTGGATATGCCATCTTGAATTTTGAAAATGCGACATCAAATTCAGCGACCCCAAAAACCCCCCTATACAAAATTTCATACTATTTTGATGAAATCTTAAAATTTCGGTAAAAACACGATTTTCACTTATATGGGAGGTAGGCGTGGCAGTCGACCGATGCTGCCCATTTGCAATACCAACTCCTTCTAGGGCCTAAAAATGATAAATCCAAAATTTGGGATCCCTCGCTTTCTTCTAGCTCCTGCAATCGTGTTTACAAGAAAAGAGGACGGACTGACGGACAGACGGTCAGACGGACAGACGGATAGGGCTAAATCAACTCAGGAGGTGACGTTTATCAAGAATATATATACTTTTCCATACCGGACATGTCTCATTCTTGGTGTTACAAACATCAGACCAAAGTGAGTATACCCATACCTCCTGAGGTGTAGGGTATAATGAACGATTTCAGCTTACTGAAACGGTTAATTATGTATTACTTTACATTATTTGATCTGTTTTTTTTCGGTTTCGGCTTAATTTCGGTTTTGGTCGAAATTTAAAAAAGCGGTTTCGGTTGGTCTCTAATTTACATACATATAAAGTCAATTTATGTTGCACCAAATTACTAAGTCAATCCGCCTTGGCTTTTTAGATAGCTCATTGAGTACCTCATCGGTATTAACCCATTTTTGGCAAAAGCGGCCTACTGGTCCACGTAAATTCAAAAAATTCTAGCGACGAAGCTAATGGACCGATTTCAGATCTGTTTGCGGGTAATGATGATTTGGTTCTTTGACAGTACGTTATGGGTGCCTTTAACCTGTGGTCAGGTGTGTTTCATAAAACACACCCTTTTTAGACACTTTTTGAAAAATTTTGAAAAATTCGAAAAAATTTCGTCAAATTTCTGAAATGTAATTAATTGTATTTAAAAAAGTTCAAAGTACAACTTTACATCAAAAATTGGGACATTTTAAAAAATACGAAAAAATTTTTGTAAATAAAATTTGATAATAAAAAATTTACTAAAAAATCTTTTAAAAATTTCTCAAAATTCAGGAAAGTAATTAATAATAAAAATTTCTTTTGCAAAGTAGTTGTTTTTTGCATAATCAACGTTTTGCATAAATAAAATGTGTGTATAACCCCCAGGAAAACAGTTATACCAGTAAATGAGAAATCGAGCTGAAAATTTTTAAAATTTTGACTTAACGGCAGTGAATGCTGGCAGTAAATGCTAAAAAATTGCGTGGAAGTAGGGTTGGCAGATCTTAAATCGGGAAAAACAGTACAAAACAGTATAATTCGAAAAAAATCAGTACCCTTTTTTTCATTAAATTCAGTAAGGAAGTGTCGGGTAATTTGGCACGTCGGGTAATGTGTCAGTAAAGCTTTTCTCTATGTAGTTATTGGAATTTTGGAAAACTTCAAATGACGATAGTTGTTACTTTACTTTGTAAAAATCGACTCGATCGTACGTGTTTGACAAAATATATTTATTTCTATTATTCTGTGTATAGATGCTGAGAGGGCAGAGTGTTTTTTAATTGTAGTTTTTGTGCTCTCTCTCTTTATTCACAATGATCAGGGAATAATTGTGGGGAATTACCCATTTTGCCTGGAATTTTAAGCTATGTGTGCAGGAGGGGAATTTTTCCATTTCGCTTCTCTGTTGTGAATGTCTGTATATTTTACGTGGGCAACGCCACGGTTTTTGAATTTAATTTGCAGTGATATCAATTATTCCAACGAAAACAATAACAAAATATATATTTTTTTTTTGCAAATCAATTACTTTATCCACTGTCGGGTAATTGGACACTTTTTTGTATTCTAAATTTGCACTAGATTTTTAACAGTTTTTGTTGTTGGATTTAATTGATTATTGCCATTTTTGAGTATTTTATACATTATTACATCTATGGCGTCGGTTTTGAAGCAATTTGCGATATGGATGTGATCAAATTGCAAAAACGAATCAATAATGTTAAAGTAAATGAAAAGACTTTTTTACTTTTTATTTTTTTTAAAACAGATTTTGTTTTTTTGTTCAATATAATAATATATATTATTAATTTATATTAAACAAATCATAAATATAATTTGTTTTTATTTTGTTTTTTATACTAATAATGACTTTTTTGTGTATTTTTTTATTAGTGCCACATTACCTGCATATTAGAAACTTTGAAGTTCCGTTTTAAGTTCTTGTTAGTTAACCCATTAATGACGAGAGCGAAATTTTCGGAATTTTTTCAAGATTTTTTCAGGAATACCTAGAAATGGCCTAAGAAACGAATTTCTAACTTTTTTTTTTTGGACCGCTTACCGTTTGCTCAGCCCTGGCCGTTACCATATGGTAACACTCGTCACAACCCTAGCAAAATTACCTAATTTAAGATATTATTGTTTATAACTACTTTTTTTTAAATTCTTGAAAGTTTGGCAATGTTTTAAGATTTATTTTGTACAAAAAATTTTTATCGACCAATTTTTTTAAATGTAAAAGTTTTTTAAAAAAAATTCTATAAATTCAGGAGCATTTCTGATCACAAAAGTTTCTTCAGCAAAGTAATTTGTTTTTAAAAAACGCACATTTTTGCATCAAAAAAAATTTGTATAGGCCCCTAAGAAAAAAATTAGAAAAGTAGGTCGGTTTTCAACTAGGATTTTCTTGATAAGTGTCCTGGTAGTCATCATAGAATGGGGTCCAATAGACCTTTTCAATAGTAATCAATTTGATATTCTTAAAATTTTGGTAGTCGTTCAAAATTACTACAAAAGGCTGGCCTATTTATCTGTCCGCCACTGTATATAATATGTATCTCCACCTACACCAAAATACTGCTTAGGTTTTCAATAACATAAGAAAAATCTCCATATGAACTGAAATTGGAAAGGTCATCGTCATCATTTGACATACACAATTTACATGGCTGTAAAAGAGGTGTACGATGAAGACCATAGGAAGTACCTCCTTCATCTTCCTCCTAATAATCTTATCCAGCCGGATAAAATTATGATCGCCTAAATGTCTTCATCGTAATGTAAATTTGTTAAAAATCAATTGAGTAAGTTTTAGCCGGTCGAAGTAAGCCTATCTATACCATACACCCTTCCATCTGAGACCTGGTCGCCATCTTCCGCTCATTCCACCGACGGTACTCACATGTGCTCCATTTAGTAGTACTTTTTTACATTCATCAGCCCGGCATGACCTAGCCATCTTAGACGTGGATTTTGTATGCGTCATGATGTCATGTCATGATCGGGGTATTGCTCATATAGCTTTTGCGGCACTCACCATCGACGCAAAGCGGACAATATATCTTACGGAGAAATTTCCTACCACAATTCCCGTGAAATTGGGTAACATTTGTTACAAAACTCGACTTTCACTTGTATGGAAGGTAGTCGTGGCAGTTGATCGATTTCGCCCATTTGCATTACCAACTCCTTCTAGGACCTCCAAAGGAAAAATTCAATGTTTGGACCGCCTAGCTTTTATTTAGCTCCTTCAATAGCCCATACCAATCAAAATAACGGACAGACATACGGATATGGCTAAATCAACCTAAGAGGTGCTGCTAATTTTTCATAAGCATACCAAGTACATAACCACACTTTAAAGACAATTTATTGATAAAATATATTAAACTTTATATGAAAGAAGCTAAAAAAATATATTTCAAACCAATATATAGATAAAATTTACTTCATTTTAAAAAAAATGCTCAAATTTGTACGCAAATATGTATATAAACACGTACAAAAAATTATTTTAAATCTGAATATTAGAAAAAAAAATTTTTAATAATTATATTAAGTATACAAACACACTTTCAAATTAATATACAAATAAAATATATTACATTTTACATAAAAAAAGCTCATACAAACATTTTCAGTAAGAAAATTTAAATTTGCTAGGGTTGTGACGAGCGTGCCCATATGGTAACAGCGAAATTCAAAATGATAAAAAGGTAACACAGAAGTTATAAATAATTTTATTTTATACGTTTTCTAATACTTTGATATTCTACCCAAATGCCAAAAAAAAAATATTCACAATATATAACTTTTTATGGCAATGAAAAATATTCTTACTGGAAAGGTCGTGACTTTTCGCTGTTTTTGCCCACTTTTTAAAAACACTACTTTTCAATTATCCGCCACGATCGCTACTGACGAGCGATTGCTTAGAGTTATATATTAAAAGAAAGATCAAAGTATGCTTTATAAACATCAAAAAACGGATTAGTGATATTTGTTAAAATATTTTTTTAATTGCACATACCGTAGAGCGCTATCAGCGTTACCATATGGGCACGCTCGTCATGAATGGGTTAATGAACTCAGCTTTCACATGAAACCGAAAGCTCCGCAAAATGTAAAAAAATACATAAAAAACCAACAAAAATATTTAAATCAATATTTCTTATTTTTTCGTTCATATTTCGCTTGTTTATCGTCCATATTCCATACATATCAGGCACGTAGCCAGAGGGGGGCTTGAGGGGCTGAAGCCACCCTGAAATGATTTAGATTTTTTTTACTGAATATCAGGAAGTAATGGGACTCGAACTTTATCATTAAAGCATTGTTGCCAGTATATTCGTACTGAAATTCCCACAAAAAGCATCTAAAAATCCTTTTTTTTTTATCAGAACCAATGTTCGGAAAGTCAAATTTTCTTGTCAGCCTTCTTGTTTGTGACAAACGATTCAGTATTACTCTTCCGTTGTCGGAAGAGGATGCAAATGTTAAAAAATGCAGCAACTGCGGTGGCAACCATACAGCAAACTATAGAGGCTGTCCAATCTACAAATTCTTCAAAAGCAAGGCTATTCCCAAAGCTGATGTTTTCCCTCCAAAACAGGATTTAAGAAATATCCCAACAAATCCCTCACAATCCATTGTACCTACTTATGTAAATCCCAATATAAATCAAGGCGTTTCCTACGCCAGCGCTTTAAAAGGACAAAACTCCGAATAAAGCATTATGCTGAATAAAGCATTATGCTCTACAGAATTATTGCACAGAATATATTCAAGTATTTCTCTCGATGAATACTTAAAAGGCCTAACATTAACAGCTATATACTGCCCGCCCAGACACAAAATAACTGATCAACAATTCCAGACTTTTTTCCATTCTCTTGGATCAAAGTTTCTCGTTGCCGGCGACTTCAACATACATACTGGGGCTTTGGTTTTATATCACCAAAGGGCAGGCTCCTGTTGAACACTGTCAACAGACTCGGCCTTGACGTTGACTCCTCAGTTAAAAGATATCACTCAAAATCTTCAAAAACAGCTTAAGTGGAAATCCGAAAGAGACTTTCAACAACTCGTTGAACATCTCGCACCCACAAAATCAACAAATTACTCTCTCTGGCGAGCTGCTAAAAATATGAAAAAGCAGGTACTGGCAGAACGGAAATTGGGCCAGAAGCGATTCAGAAAAAGGTGCTGCTTTTGCCAACCACCTAAAAACCGTATTCACCCCGAACGAAACCACTGGTGATATCCCATTACCAACATTAATCACAGCTGTACAGTCGCGATGAAAAAAAATGAACTAATGGAGGCAATAAATAAATGCCTGGACCCAAAAAAAGCACCAGGACCGGACTTGATAATGCCCACAATGATAAAAGAACTGCCATCAGTTGCAACAACCCATTTATTGCACATATTTAACGCAATCCTTAGAACATGTCACTACCCAGATGATTGGAAACTTTCTCAAGTTACAGTGATTCCCAAACCTGGAAAAAATCTCAACAATGTAACTTCATACCGCCCCATAAGTTTGCTCTCAGTGTTATCGAAACTCTTCGAAAAACTTCTAATAAAACTGATTTCACCCAAAGTTACAGAAAAACAAGTGATTCCCGATCACCAGTTTGGCTTCCGCGAAAAGCATGGCACTATCGAACAAGTGCACCGTATTGTAGACTCAATAAAAAGCACTTTCGAAAAGAAACAGTACTGCTCCGCTGTTTTTCTCGATATTACCCAGGCCTTCGATAAAGTCTGGCACGAAGGACTTATATTCAAATTATAGCATATTCTCCCCGCTAATATGCACTGCCTTCTTAAAAACTATCCCACGAATAGAAAATTTGTAGTAAAATATAATAGCTTTGTCTCCCAAAAATACGATATACTGGCCGGAGTACCACAAGGTAGTGTCCTCGCGTCCTGTGCTCTCACTCAAACCCAGACATGGCAACTCTTTACGTGCAACAACATTTGGACACTCTAAGCAATTGGCTATAATGATGGAAAATCAAAGTCAACGAATCCAAAAGCTGCCACTTAACCTTCACCCTAAGAAGGGGCACGTGTCCTGCTCTGAAGATAAACGGCCAAGTTGTCCCCGAAAGTACCGAAACCAAGTACCTTGGAATGCATCTCGATCGCCGTCTCACATGGCACAAGCACATCCAATCTAATATCACTCAGATTAAATTAAAACAGTTGGAGCTAAATTGGCTAATCGCAAGGGCATCAAAGCTTAATCTCACATATAAAGTCCAAATATACAAAAGTAAATTAAAACCCATATGGACATATGGAGTTGAACTCTGGGGTACAGCCTCTCCCTCTAATGTGGAAAAACTCCAGAGAGTCCAATCCAAAATCCTGAGACAAATTGCCAGAGCCCCTTGGTTTATAAGAAATGCAAACATCCACAATGATTTCAATATCCCTGCAGTAAAAGACGAAATTCCGAAACTAGCTAGAACTAGCTAGAAATTTACTGAGACCTCTGAATCCCTCACGTCTCAAACGAAGCTAATATATATCTCATATATTAGATATGCTAACTCCACATTGCCTAACTCAATGGATGTAGGACAATTTTTACATCTCACAGCATAGTTTAAGCTGAATTTTTCTTTTTTTTTAGAATTAAGTAGAATTGTTGAATAATCATTGTTAGAGCTAAGTTAATATTAGGTGATTCAAATTAATAAATGTACATTATAAAAAAAAAATTATATTTGTGGATACACTACAAAAGAATCGGCAAAATGCCAAAATTCTGCTTCGAAACTGGGCGTAAATGTTTTTCAAACGGACCTACAGCTTCCAAAACTTCCTAAGCAGACATCACGTTCACATCCTGGCACTTCATCCGTTGAAGAGTATTTTATATCTTGCATTGGGGTTTAATTCAAAATATATCATAGGCAAATATCGGTTCTAAAGTCAAAAAAGTTTAAATTTTAAAGTAAAAGTAAAAGAAATTTAACTAAAATTGTTATTTCACTTATGAAAATATAAGCTTTCTTCAAAATGAGTGCTCGATGGCCCGATTGGGTTAGTTTGGTTCGTTTGTATATAAAAATTACTTATGTGAAGTTTGGAGCCAAGCGGATAAAGTATAAAGTGTCATCAAAATCCGAGCACTATTTCCAATGTTTTTCATTTTTGTATAGGGAAAAAGAAGTGCATTCCGCGCAGACTTTTCTTTATCTGATTGGCTCCAAACTTCACATAAGCCATTTTTATGTACAAAGGAACCGGTCCAATGTACATATATCGCTTATTCCCTGTAATAAAGACACAAGCCACGAAGATCCTCAGATATTTATCGGCATGCTGTCAAAAGGCAGAATTCATATCTTTAAATATAAAAAACGGAAATTTGAAATTTCAAATCACGATTTCCCAACAATATGATTTTTTTAGTTGTGTCTTTATTGCAGGGAATGAGCAATATATCGAATTGCTAACTTTTTCAGATACTTCTTCTTGGTTTTGCTTCACATAACCATGTTAATAATAATAAAAGGTGATTCGCACTGCGACCGTTGGTCTTTTGTGACCTAACCATGTTAATAAATTGGAAAATCTTCATGAATATCTGGAGGATAAAATATAAATGTCTGGAGTAGGAATTGGAATCCCGGCTTTATTTAAGTTCCGACGGTTTCAAGTACAATTTGCATATTTTAAGTATGTGGAAAGATGCAGCAGAGATTCTTTTGTAATATGATTTTCGACCACTTGCAAGATATTGGCGATTAATGGCCAATATTATGTTAATTTAATTTCAAAATCCACTTTTTATTAAAAAAAAAAATAGAAGGAAACTGCGATTTCTTGTTTATTTTTATTCATTGATTCCTCCACTGCAGTCTTGAAAGTACTGCTGTATTGCGACGGTACATATTTTTGTACAATAAAACACCAACTCGCGATTTTATTGACAATGATTTTAATAACAGACTGATTGCATTATCCATGATCTGATTTCACTGGGATGTTACGATTGATCCTCCAAAAGGTTATCAATATAATATCTGGGGTCAAAACTAGAATAAAAAATATGCTTTAAAAAAAATATTTTTTTCAAGCCCCCCGAACCGAAATTCTGGCTACAGGCCTGATACATATTTTCAAGTTTTTCGTCCATATAAAAATCAGCCCTGATCATCACCATTGTGGTCCTCAAATAAGTTTTTATTCTATTTATAAGAGAAAAGAAACGCTCATTTGATGCCGTTGCAATTGGCAAAGTTACAACAATTTTAAATATTTTTATTAGTTCAGAATACGCTGTTGGTAATAATTCCAGTTGCATCAGCATTTCTATTAGACATTCGGCTTTCGAATCAATTAAAAGTCGTCTTGCAACACTTATTTGCGATTTCAAGGCGAGTACATCGGTATGAACGCTATTAATATTAACAAATTCTTTAATTTCTGTGAAATCAATAAGTTTTGAAGAACGGATATCAAATATTTCATAAATTTTCATTTGCTGTGAACCTTTTATCAAATTTCATTATAAACAAATTAAGGACTTCATAATAAAATTGTCGATGCTGTTTTCTTGTCAATATTTTCACCTGCGGGCCGTTGTCCAATAGATGTTTCCACTAAATATGCCTGAAATGCAACTAATGCTTTTACAACTCTTGAAGGCCTTCCACGTCCAACGCATTCTCTTTCATTAAAATCATCAGTTCCAATGTTTTTTTGTGCTAGCAAATTCAATAAATTGTTTAAAAATATTATTAAAATGAATTTTGGGCCTCATTGATTCCAGCACAGATATAGTGTTTTATTTATTAAAGCTCTTGCACGCTGAACATTTAAAATTGTTTCTTGCAGCTGCTCTGATAAGGAATTTGTTGCCTATAAAAGCGATTTTACCTGGCTATGTATATTTTTGGCGTCTTGGTATGATTCATCTCGAACATTTATTTTGGCGTTAAGTACAGCTTGGATTGCTTCAAACATTAGGTGAATCTTTTTAATTGACTTGTACCATTAAAACCATCTGGTCGGTACATTCCTTTCGAGCTCGAGCACTTTTTGGTTAAGTGATTTTTGGGCTTTAATAAAAAGTGTACGGCGTGTGTTACTGTTGCTGATAAATTTATAAATAGTTTTTACTGTGTCGAAAAAAATAGCCTTTTGAAATATTTTTAATTGTATATATAATTGCCAAGTTTAAACGGTGGGCATGGCAGTGAACGTATAAGGCAATGGGAACTGTTTCCTTGATTCGTGCCTGTACCCCTGCGTGTCTTCCACTCATTATTCCATCATACCATTGAATGTCAAATTCCAGCTTTTTAATAATTTCCATTATAAATTCGAACAATGTCTTGCGTCCAATTCGGTAATGTGGTATAAGCCAACACCTCTTTATTTCACTTGGCCATTATCGTAATATCGTAACCAGGGTCGTTGCATCAATAAAAAACGATAGCAATACCGTCCAACCATTCTCCAAAATAAGATGACTGCCAAAATTTGGAGGCGATCGGTTAAGTATTTCTCAAGATAAACGAAAATAATATAAAATTGGCGGTCATTTTGTAGTTAGGTAGGCGTGGTTCTTATTCGATGTTGCCCATTTTAAATACCGTCCAATCATTCGCGAAAATTAGAGGAATTCCTAAATTTGGGGTCGATAACTCAAAAGCTACGACAGTTATCGTGCGAAATGACAGACAGACGGAAATGGCCTAATCGACTCAGGAGGTGATGCTGATCAAGAATATATATACTTTGCCATACCGTACACGCCTTCTTATGGGCGTTACAAACGGTGTGACAAAAACAATATTCCCTTGAACACTAGTGTGCAGTGTATAAAAAGGAAATAACTGACACATAACAAACGAAAATTTTTGGAATTTCAGCAAGAAATAAAAATAATTTATATATTTACATTTTTACATTATTTTTGAAATTTCAAAATTAGGTAAAATTGTTCGGAACATGGAATAAAACCACAATTTGCCGATACGGCATCGCTGATTTCGTTATGTAAATAAAACCAGTTGGCATCACCTTGGAACTTGTTTTCAACTTTTACTCAATTGATATAACACAGAGTAAAAATATTTTAAAAACAGAATTCGACCTATGGTCCTACAAGTGGAAAAAATGGCCTCAGAATGCCATCGATACCATATCGGAATGCAACTTTCTCCAAATATATATATTTTATTGAAAATATTGATCACACTTCCTGTGAAAGATCCTTTTCAACCCTTAAACGAGTTAAGACTTACCTTCGGAACATAACCGAGCAAGAGAGACTTACGGGCTTGGCATTAATATCTTTGCATAGACAACAAATAGATGTTGATAAAGTTATACAAACATTTTTGCTCAAACAAAGAAGAATTCAAATTTAAATTTTTTGAAATTTGGGGTCGCTGATCTCAATTATGAAGTTGGTTTGAACGTAACACTGTTAGTTTTGCCAACAATTGCAATTCAAATCGAAATTGTCTTATTTTTTAAAATTGCCCGGTAGCTGAATGCAAGCTTTGATTTTAACATTATTTTTTTTCTTTAATAGATCAGACATATCTTATTCCATATAATTTAACCGATTTCAAAAAAGTTGTATAATTTTCCAATAAAGGCTCTTTTAGTGATTGTACCTTTACATTTTTAAAATTTCTTCTGTCTTAACCAAAATTATGTATACAAAATTTGAACTTTGACTTTATTTGGAAAAATAAAAATGAAAATATTATATGCATTACTAAAGGAGCCTTTATGAAAAAACTATACAACTTTTTTGGAATCGGTTAAAACATATGGAAAAAAATATGTCAGACCTAGTAAAGAAAGAATAGAATGTTTAAATCGAAATTTGCTGACCGACAATTTTAAAAAATAAGTAAATTTCTATTTGAATTGAAATTATCGGCAAAACTAAGATTATTACGTTCAATCCGATTTCATATTTGAGATGCTGATTAACTAATTAACTAATGTATAAAATGTCATTAAAATCCGAGCTCTTTTTTCAATGTTTTCATTTTTGTATGGGGACAAAGAAGTGCATTCAGCGAGTATTGAAGTATCGACTGTGTTTTTAATTTTTTTCTCAATTTGTTGCACAGTGTAATCCATTATATGGCTTTATTGATATAGGTATTTGTTATTTTGTTTAACAAAATTTTATATGCGTTTTGATATTTATAAAATGGAATGACACAAATAAACAGATAAATTAACCGGAACTTTTTTGCAAAAGAAAGAGAAGTGATCAACATTTTTTCCGAATTTTGAGAATTTTTTCGAAACATGCATTTTGGGCAAAAATTACGATAATTTGATAATTTTCATACAAATTTACCTAAATCTACCCAATTTTCGAAAAAATTCTCAAAATTCAGGGAAGATATTTCTGGCGTTTTCAATGATACCAATAACTTCATAATAAAATTAGGGAAACCATAAATATATAACAATTAATGGTATACAATTTAAAATAACACTCACTGCAAAAAAAAATTAGTGAAAACATACAAAAATATAATTTCGACTGGCATATCCGAGAAAGCGACAAAAGAGTTGCTTTTTTGAACACTTTGGACAGAAAATATTCCCAACTCGCAAATGTTTAAAAAAAATGGTTGCCCAGGTAAATGAAAATTTGAACAGAATTTTCAGGCGGCATTTTCTTAGTAGTGTAAGTGAGTGTCATTGTTCTTTATCTTATTTTTGTATACTTTTCTTATATTTAAATATAAGGGAGTGTCGGGATAGAGAAACCCAAGGCGCCATTTTAAAGGTTAGATATACGACATCCTTAAAAAATTGACAAAATTAAGGAAATATTTTTATTACTACACTTTCTTTTACAAAGTAGTTTTATTTGATTCAGAGCCACTTTTCGCAAAAACAAAAATTTTTTAACCCGCAGAAAAATAGGTTAATTTTAAGTAGAAACACAAATATTTTTGTATTTGAAAATTTTGTTGGACCTTTTAACAGGATATTGTTATTTTATATTTTGGTATTTTTTTTTGTTCTTGGACCAAAATTGTATGGACATTTATTTTCGAGTGGCAACACTGGTCCTGTGACTAAATTTTTATATGTTTAAGGTTCTTCTAAATGGGTAATATTGTGTGGGGGTATTTCAGTTTCGGCACAGCCGAAGATAGTTCACTCTCTAGTTAAATAAATAATTTTGTTCTAGGTCAAATTCTAGTGGAAGCAGTATAAATTCACCGAGTGCATTAGGATCTACAACAATGGCAAATCCTTATGCAATGGGATCGTTATATCATAGTCCAGGTGTGCAAAGTTATTGCGGACCGGCAGATAATTTATCACTAGCTGGTCACTACACAGATATGCGCAGCTCTGCATCATGGTACGGATCTACAGCTAATGATCCAAGATTTGCAAGTAAGATTTTCTTTTCACTATAGAATTACTATGTATAATAGGTTGTGCAGATGAGCAGTCGAAATATATGAAATTTTACAGTTCTTTTTAGCAAGTGGGCGTTTTCGAGGGGTTTCCCACTTTAAATGAAGGTATAGTTTACATTTGTTTTTTCAAAGGTACTATTGTGTTTCAATAATCTTCTTTAAAAATTAAGTTTGACTTAAATAATTTTTTTCTCCATTGGTGTTAATTCTTTTTAAATAGAATTATTGTTTGCAAAATTTCCTTGATTTTGATACCATGTTTTGTTATGTTACGATACTTAAAGATTTATTAATAATAGAAAATATTTTCTTAATTAACAAAAAAAAATTCGATTTTAGAGAAAAAATATTTTAAAATTGAAAATGTTATTGACATTAATTAACGAAAAGAAATATTATTATTTGAAACCAAAAAAGGGATCTTAAATTAAAATTTAAAAAACAAATTTTTTGTAAAAATGCATTAATTTTAAAAGTGTTTTCTATGTGCCATATTATAGCAAACCATAGTATCAAAAAAAGGAAATTTTGCAAGCAATAATAATATTTGAAAAGAAACTACTGCTAATGAAGATAATAGGAGAAAACAATTATTTAAGTCAAACTTAATTTTTAAAATAGAGAGAATTACATTTTTAAACACAATAGTGCCTTTAAAAAAACAAATATAAATTATACCTATTCACCGTAATAAAAGAAATTCTGTTACCTTTTCAATGAGCTCCAGAGTGCATTTATATCTTTTATGGTTGACATGTTATTCACAAAAACCTAAAAACAAAAAATTTTTTCATTAAAAAAGTTGTCTTATTTTTAAAATGATGGCGAATTTTGGGCGCCCAATCGATTTCTTCCATTGGACCATCTCGACTGTTACACCCTGTATAATACAATAAATTGGCCTCGGATTTTTTTCATAAAAAAATTCATTCTAAAAATGATGTCTAATTATAATCTCAAAAAAGTTTAAATTTTTGTGTGAAAAAATCAGAGGTATGTTCACTAAATCTTATTTATAGGAAAAACTATTGGAGAGAAAAAAATACTAAGAGGTCTTTTGTAGAGAAGGAACCAAACTGAATCATTCATAAAACTATGACAGAGTTTTCGAAATAATCATGATTAAACACAAAATTTCACAAAATAAATTAAGTTTTTTGACTTTGAGAATAAATGTTTTAGACCGTTGTCAAAGCTTTTCAGCGCGCTCAAGTTTATACTTCTAGCTACAGTAATCCAGAAGTAATAAAACAAACCGTGAAAACACTTTTTTACAATTCGCAATAACCACCCTATAATTCCTTACAGGGTAATTTGCAGTCCCTCCTCCCCATAAAAATTGTTCGTTTCTCGACCAGTGGAATCAATTGGCGGAGATGTATGGTATTATTCAGGGACACCTTGTATATTAAACAAATTGCACCGTCTGGTTTTTAAATTAAAAATCCGTAAAGAAACAGCAGTAAAAAAATGTATTATTCACGAGGCACGCACAATATAATATAATAAAAAATATTTAAAATAAAATAGTTTTAATTAAGGGATGCCAAAAAAAATATCGATATTTTTACTCCAATATTGATATTATAATATCGATGTTTCAAAAAACGATATATCGATATTTGTATTAAATATCGAATTAGTTTAACACATTTTCTAAAAATCTATTTTTTCGTTACTTTTCCAAAGCCAAAAAGGAGATTGAGTAACTTAAACACAAAACTATGCGTGGTACAAATTTATTAGTATTATATCCGGATTCAGAGTGAAAAAATACATAAGAAAAAGTTATAGTTTCTTATTTAACCAAATGAATTTCCAATAGAAAGAAAATTCCTCAATTTTAAAAGTGTAAAAATTTAAAAAATTTTTGTATTTTCTTCGTTTGAGCTTTTGTGTCTTAAAAACCATAAAAGATACAAGAAAATTATGTTCAACAAAGTTGTAGGGCTACCAATTTTCTTGAAAATTTTTTTTAAATTTTCAAGGTGCATTTAGATTGCACGAACGAACGCAACTTTAGTGGCGAAGTCTAATCGCAAGCGACCGAATAAACGGCATTTTGTTCGCGAGTTCGTACGATTTAAATCCACCTTCAGAATCAATGTATCCATACAGTATAAAAACTACAAAATGGTCATTTTTGGCGTTTGTGGAAAAATGGTGCATGCTGGAAAATGGTTATTTTCGGATTCAACGTGGCAGAATACATAAGAAACAACCAAGTTTTATCATATAACAAAAGTCGGCGAAAATGGAAGAATTTTCATTGAAATACAGTTAAAATATCGATATTTCAATATCGATAGTTTTTTCATCGATATATCGAACGACCGATATTTTTTTGTCTGCATTGTCGATATTACCAATATTTTTTTGATTCGATATTGCATCACTATTTAAGACGCCTAATTAAATCGCTTTTACTGCTTTTTTTACCTGTAGTTCCTTCCCACCTTTTACCACATGCATTTTCTACCTTTAGGTGACCTGTAAATGACAGTATACATCAGTGTATTTGGTCGTATAAAATCCACCAAAAAAATTGGAGAGAAACGAAAAACCAAAGCTTCCGTTATTAAAAAAAACCGTTCTGGCTTAGAAAAATCGATTGGAAGGTAACCATTCAACTCGGATCTTATTAATACATTTTTTTAAAGTTTTCTGACTTTTAAAGTCCTAAAAAATAATTAGGGTATTTTTTTTAAATCTTTTAATATTTAATACTTAAATAAAATACTATATTTACGGAAAAGGACTTTGAATTTTTAAATTGTTCTTCTTGACGATTGTGCCCCATCACTTTGCGATTCACTTGAGGAAGCAGTTTTGGCTTTTTTCAAAATTGGTTGAAAAAGTAGTGGAACGCAATTTGATATTTGCTTGCTGACTTTAAAATATTAAAGTTAATATATGTAAGTTTCGAACTGTAAAAGAATTTATAAGAAAAAAAAATTAAATCTTTGGAAAAAACGTGGCATTACTCTCCCTTCTACCGTAGTGTTGCACAAACTTTTTTTTTTTACAGATTTCCATTAATGTTTGGAGTGGCTGCGCGTCACCAACAATTTTTGCATAACTTTTTTAATATAAGAAGTTGCTAATTCATAGCTAAATACCACTTTCGTGCGAACCTGAGAACATGTTTAAATTCGACCTTGATTAAAAAAAATATCTTTAAACTTGATCAACAGACATTTTTAAAACAACCAAATAATTTGAACTAAAAAATACAAGCATTCACCAAAATTTTCTGACGAATATAAAAAAAATCGTAATACTGCAATCGGATGAGCCCTCGTGCCCTTTTTCATTTGACGAATCTTAAACAAGAATGTTGTGGCGTGAAGAACTAATCGTCATTACAAGCCCAATATATATGTTAATAGATTTTTAATAATTTTTCGTTAATTTCACCGTTAAATGTTTATAATCTAAGTACAAAAGCTTTATGTGACCAAATATAACATTTTACCAGATTCAGTTAATTGTTTATATATTTGACTCTATGTACTTACAATGAGACAAGGAAGAAGTGTAAAAACTATTTCGAGAAAATGGTAGTCATGAAAATGATGAGTATGATATAAATTTACATTTTTTCTAGTTTATCTACGAAATGGCCTTTGTCATTTTTTCTGTTATTATTATCTTGAAAAGTTTTTTTAATGCACATTGTAAATCCATAAAACACTTATATTTACGTGCAGTTTCTTCAATAAACAATGACGAGACTATAATTTAAAATCAATTGTTGGTACACAAACCTTTTTACAGCGCTTTGTTTATTTAGCACAAAAAAAATAAATTCTCGAGTACCTCATCTACAATATGATGAAGCAGTTTTCATTTTCAAATGAATTTAAAATATTTTCAAATTTCGACATAACACAAGAGTGATAAGCAAAATTTTAATAAAATTTTGTTCATTAATATGTCACATGACAAGTGTTATAAAATATCTTCGTATGAAGAGTTTTATTTTCAAGATATTGAAATTTTGTTTTATTGAAGTAACGTCAAATAAAAAAGGTTGACTTTTTTTTTACTCCGAAACTTCAGTAGCTAGCATTCCAAGCATTTAAATGGTAGCATCTAGAGCCCGACCGATAATCATTTTACGGCCGAAGCCGATACATAAGGTCAACTGGCAGCCTATTATGTAGATACATATTTAGGACCAATTTCACAGTGCGCATTTAAGTTGAACCAAATTTAATTATCGTGCACAATAGACGTTTTCCCATAGTTAATTGAAATTTAAATGGCGGATTTTCTGCATTTAAGTTTGCAATTAAGCACTGTGAAATTGGCCCTTAGTTTCTTAAAGGACCAACTTTTTATTCAAACTAACACTACGTTACAAGAACTAAAACTTGACACTTGCCAAATATTACATGTTGCATGTCTACTAAAAAAAACGAAAAATGTATTCCAGGAATTTTGAATACATCCCCAAAATCTGGAGTTAGGACAGAAAACTGATTTTTGTTGGTGTCACCATATTTTGTATGATGGGTAACAAAAAAGTAATTACTGTAAACATCTTGCAGGGACCAATTTTTTACACATTTTAATGATTTAAGACTATTTTTAATTCAAAACCATACCAAATTGGTATACCCATACCAGTGTTACCATATTTACAGAATAATCTTTTTTTTCAGATTTTTTTAGCTCTGTCAGATTTTAAGATTTTTTCCAGAAAACTACAGATTTTTTTTATAAATTTAACAGATTTTACAAAATTTTACATTTTTTCACTTGAAATGTTTTCATCCGAAACAGATTTGGTGGTTTAAAAACTAAATAATCGATTTAATCTTATTGTTGCATCTCCGATTTGTATGCTTGCAAGTGCGACTGCTTTTTTAATTCTATTAATTGAGGAGCATTTTTACTTTTGCAAAGTGGTTTGTTTTCGAATTTTGCATCAAAAAATGTTATCCTGCAGAAATTTTTAAATATGATTTTATCGCTTAAGGTGGCCTGGTACTCATTCGAACGAGGTACAATACACTTTTTCAGTAGTACACAAATTAAAATTCTTAAAATTTCGGAAGCCAATAAAACTTATTCGCTAATTGGTCTGAATTAAAAACGATTTCACACAACAGATTTTTTTTCTTGGAATTTACAGATTTTGCTGAAAAAAATATGGTACACCCAGAGAAAAAACAACCTAAAATCAAATAAAACCACCTTCAAACAAGTAGAAACGTTAATGAAAGTCTGGTAAAGTTGGAAATTTTAAAAACAACTACGAACAAACTTTATTTCCATTTTCAACTTAAATTCCAAAAAAACCAACTTATTAAGTTTGCCAGACCTTGATTTTAAATAGTTCAACTTTGTTTCAACGTTGACAATAGTTATTTTAAATTTTTTCACTTTATTTCAACTTTGCAGCTTTGTTTCAAAGTTGACAATAGTTATTTTAAGTTTTTTCAACCTTATTTCAAAGTTGTTTTCATTAAGTTGAAAAAATGAAGGAGTAAATACGATCGTACTTGATTTTACTATGTGTTTTTTTTCTGAATGTAACAGTGACCCCTACACACACTGTGGCAGGGTATATTCACTTTGACACAACGTTTGCAACGGCCTTTAGGAGGCGTGTCCGGTATGGAAAAGTATATATATTCTGGATCAGCATCACCTCCTGAGTTAGGCTTACCACACTTTTTGTTTGAATAGGTGGTCAAACCTCTTACAGCATCTAATTGAATAGGTATTGGTAAGACCTTTCCAATGATAGCGAAAACTATAAATATATAGGTGCGCACCTACTGGCACCCATCAGTTCTGATGTTCGTGGCGATGACTGCTGCAATGTGCTAAAGTGTCGTCTCATTGACCCTTAACTTTTCATAAATCATTGAGTTGTACGCACGTGTTGCTGTAGTCGAAAAGTACAAAATACGAAAAAATAGAGGCTGATATAAAATCGTTCACCTTTCTTAATTGAATTTTCAACTGTTTTTCATCAATATAGTTAGAAGGGAAATTATGAAAGAAATTCTTAGATTGTTTGTATTCTTCACGTGTTCGACAAACAATGAACATCATTGTGAAATGGGGATGAGGAATCTGGGGTTCTGTCAGAATAGCAAAAGGCCGCACCTACTAGGGTTCCCAACCGATCCGACGTTCCGGATTTGGGAATATGTTTACGCGTCCCACAGAGACCCTTTGCGGGATGCGGATTTATTTTGTAAAAAAATTTGCAATCAACCATTTTTTTTAATTTAAAAAAATTTTTTTAAATATAATTTAAAAAAAAAATATATATATAATTTTAGGATAATTTTTGATTGGAAAAGTTTCTTCAGCAAAGTTTTGTTTTTAAAAACACACATTTTTGCATCCAAAAAAAAAATGTATTGCCCCCAGGAAAAAAGTTTGAAAAGTAGGTCAGTTTTTAAATAAGAATTTCCTTGTTAAGTGTCCTGGTAGTTATCATATACATACATTTTTTGTTGACACTAAAACCCTCGAGGGGTTTTGGCCGAGCTTCTTAAAGCAATTATCATGGGCAAGTGTATATGATAATTGTGGACCTACAAGTTTAATGCCGGTTCCGAACGGCGGACTCCCAAAGAAGAAGCTTTTTCATGGCAAGTTACTCTTGCAAGATTTTCAGAACTTGGCGGTATACACAGAAAAACAGAAAACAAATTTCTGCCTTGCCCCAGGTGGGAGTCGAACCCGATACCTTCCGATCGTGAAGCAGGGGTCTTGCACCACGGCCGCCACTAATCATCATATAAGGGGGTCCAATATACTTTTTCAATGGCCATCAAGGTGATGCTCTTGTTGGGTAGCCACTCAAAATTATTACAAAAGGTTGGCCCTAATTACCAGTCCGCAATTGTATATAATACTAGCAGGGCCCGGTCCGCCATATAAATGAATGAAAAAAATTGTGAAATATTATTGGGAGCCCAAGTGTAGCATTTTGAAATATTGAATTGTATGAAAAGTGCCACGCCCCGCTGTCCAATTCCGACCATATGTAACATTGAACTTAGAATTGAAAGCATAAATCGATGTCCCGTTGAAAAATGGGAGCCCAAGTGCAACATTTTTTAAAATATTGAATTGTATGGGAAGTGCCACGATCCGCTGTCCAATTCCAATATGTTGCATTAAAGGCATAGAACCATTTCCCGTTGAAGAATATTCAATGGGAGCCCAAGAATGCCACTTTGCAGTATTGAATTGTATGGGCGGTGCCCTTTGTCCAATTACGCCGATATGTTGCATTTAGCTTAGAGTTGAAACCATGAAACCATTTGCTAAATTTGGTTGGAAAACATTAAATGAGAGGCCAATTTGAAATATTGGTTTCTATGGGCGGTGCCACGTTCCTTTGTCCAATTACGCCGATATGTTGCATTTAGCTTAGAGTTGAAACCATGAAGCCATTTGCCAAATTTCGTTGAAAAACATTGTGTGGGAGCGCTATTACAGCATTTTCAAATATTGACTTGTATGGGCGGTGCCACGCCCCATTGTCTATTCCCGGCCATTTGTAGCCCAGATTATGGCTGGGGTCTTATAGTATGATCATGGCAAATTTCTTGTGATCTAAAACGTCTGAGATATAGCAGTTTTTATTAACTTGTGGGCTGTAAAATTGGGCGTGTCATAACCTATCCTATGTCACGACCCTTTGAACACATATATACATTTTTTTTGAGAATCGGTGCTGTAGTTTTCGCATCTACTGGTAACAAACATACACGTCTCTTTTGTATATATAGATGTAAAATTCCGAACACCAATAATACTGCTCAGGTTTTCAGTAACATTAGAAATATCTTCATATGGACTGACATGGAAAAGCTCCTCGTCATCATTTGACATACACAATTTACATGGCTGTAAAAGAGGCGTTCGATGAACACCATCGGCAGTACCTCCTTCATCTTCCTCCTAATCATCTTGTCCATTTTCCTACCACAATTTCCATGAAATTGGGTTACATTTGTTACTAAAGACGATTTTCACTTGTATGGGAGGTAGGCGCGGCAGTTGACCAATGCAGCCCATTTGCAATACCAACTCCTTCTAGGACCTACAGGAGTTAAGTCCAAAGTTTGGACCGCCTAGCTTGCTTCTAGCTCCTTCAATCTTCTTAACACTCAGAAGGATGGACATACTGAATGACAGACAGACATACGGATATGGCAAAATCCACTCAAGAAGCTATGCTAATTTTTCATAAGTATAACAAGTACACAATCTTACTTTAAAACAAATTTGTAGATAATATATATAGAATTTTATATGAAAAAAGCTAAAACAAATTTTAATTTACTAGGGTTGTGACGAGCGTGCCCATATGGTATCAGCAAAATGCAAAGTGATAAAAAAGTAACACCGAAGTAATAAAAGATTTTTTGAAATACGTTTTACTATACTTTGATATTCTCCTCAAATGATAGAAAACAAACATCCGTAATATATAACTTTTTGTAATACTGAAAAATATTCTTAGCGGAAAGGTCGCGCCATTTCGCTGTTTTTCACACTTTTTGAAAATACTACTTTTCAAAGAAAGACGTAAGCATGCTTTTTTAAAATCAAAAAGATTAGTGATATTTGTTCAACTATTGATACCTTGGAACGCGTTCCCATATGATAACACTCGTCGTGAATGGGTTAAGGTTTGTAATCATTTCGCTTGCAGTGCTAAAAGTTGAAATGAATTAATTAACGTTTGGGAATATGTTGATTAAGAATACAAACAAGTTTTAAGACATGTTGTAATAAGTAGTGTCCGACCGAAGGTGGTTTTTTCGACCGAAGCCGAAGTTCCGCTTTTTTTCACATTCGGCTAAAACCAAAGCCAAATCCAAAGCTCAATATAAAGACACAATGAAAAAAGTATTAAAACATTTTTCCAAAACTTTTATTGAAAATGGTTTTTATCTTAATGGACCCTTAGTAAGTGAATGATTATGTAAAATATTTATTCATTAAGTAAACTAATATTTAATTGTGCAAAATTATAACGTTTTGATACTCCATAAACCAAACTAAGCATTCTTATAGATTTTAACGCTGAACAAGATGGCGTTCTATCACGTCAGGTTTCTGAGAAATTCAGGAACAAGAAAATGTTGAAATTGACAGAATTCACTAATTTATCAAAGGTAAAAAATAAAAAAATGCTTACCTCATTGTTTAGTGCTAACATATATCTTTAAAAGAAGCTATTTCTCATATTTTTACATTTGTTTGTTTTCAATATGTTTTGAATATGGTTTATTTTAGTACCAATACATTTTTTGGATTATATTTTAACTCTAAGTAACAGTCAAAAATAACGTGGTACTCCATAAAGCAAACCTATGGATCCTTAAAGATTTTTTGATACTTATCACGATGGCATCCAGAGAAATGCTATACCGCATCTGCTTTTTTTAAATATGACACTAAACAAGAGCATTTTGCATATGGGGTATAAAATTAAAAGGATTTGCTAAAGTCCTTTTAATATTACATACTCCAAAAAGCAGACATATTGCTTCTTAACGGATTTTGAATGCTGATATAGATGGTGTCCAAAGAAGAAGAATTTTAAACTATAACGGGAAAATGGCAAAAATTGTGTATAGGTTTGAAAAAATTCCATGGTTGCTACATTCTGTAGTAGATTTTTCTTCGCAATTCTTGTGTGCAATGGATTTAAAGAAATATAAATTGTTCACCTTTTACATATTTTTGACATTCGGCCGTACATTCGGCTTCGGCATTAATATTGACCGAAGCCGATTATGGGTCAAATGTGAAATTTTAGGCCGAATGTGGCTGAAGCCGAAGCCGAATAATCGGTCGGACACTAGTAACAAGATGGTTTCCATTGCAGCATGGAATTGAACATAAAACTAAATCTAAATCAGCTTTTAAGTTTTTCACTTCATATCGAAGGCGCATATATCGAAGGCACATACCAAAAACTATTTCCCGTTTGAAAATGTAGAAATTATTGAAACTCAAATATCAAATGCCTATTTTAACAATCAGACCGCCTTCTTCCATTTTAAAATATTTAAAACAATTTCATAACGTCTTCAGAACATCGAAATCTCTGACTACCTCGTGAATACGTAAATTTGGAAAGAATTCAGGGCAAGAAATAGCATCTTCCATTTTGTAATAAAACATATTTTGAAATTTATGTTACACTAGTAAATCACTCGTGACTTCGCACAGACCATCATTGAACACGCCCATTGCCATGCCCCTTTTTCGAAAAAATCCGATCCAATCTGACTTTAGAAACAAAAAATTTGCTATGTTCGCAGGTATACAATATTTTAAATGGTTTGAAGAATAATATAAAGCAAAAAATATCAGAAATTCATTGAGACATCTTTCAGAAGAAACTCAGACACCAATTTAAAACTATGCATTATATTTTTAGAATCATTTGAAATCTTAAAGTGAAAAATCTTTCAAAAGTGAAGTGGCTAAATTCAGAAATGTAAAATGATCCATATCATGCACTAACAGTATTGCAAACACGCTACAAACATAAATCCTTCTAAACTTAAAAAATTTTCGTGCTCGCTTTTTAAAAAAAATTTTTTTAATTTATCAGAACACTTGTTTGCGACCGAGTACACCGAGAGAAAAAAAACAGTAAAATCAACGAAAAAGTAGGTCAATTTAACAGTTTTCGCGGTTAAAAACCATCCGATAGTCAAACCTGTTAAATTGACAGTTGATCCGCTGTTGATAACCGTAGCCTAGTGGGAAGATGTCCGACTGCCACCCGGGAACTCCGGGTTCAAATCCCGGTAAGGCCATCGCTGTTTTTTTAATTTAAAAAAAAGATGAATTTTCACTGTAATTTTTATTTTTTTTCTTTAAATTTTTCTTTTAGTTCCATAAGTTTCACTTTTATGAACGTTTCTTCTCAACTCCAAAATCGCCCTGGTCAAGGCTTGAACCTGCGTGCTTCTGGTTGATAGTCCGACATCTTATCCATCGCGCCAATCGATGCCATTCATGCGGGCATGGCAATAAATTAATAACTTAAATCTGTTGAACAGGTTCTGTTCTCTACTATCAGAGTAACCAGAGTTGCCAGCTGAAGGAACTTTCCTTGGTTTCCCGGGAAATATCCCATCAAAATGAGAAATGGGCAAGGAATTCATGAAAATGTGGGAAAACTTTTATAAATACATACATAAGTAAAACCGGGAAAATGGTTTAGTTGCAGTTTAACAAAATGGAGACGAATTTACCGAAAACCTGGCAACACTGTTTGTATCAGAAGAACAGAAAACCTATCTCCTATCTGTTAAACTGTCTGTTATACACTCTGCGGTTCATAACATCATTTTGATGGTTTTTAAATCTGTTGACATTTGGACTAGTTGGTTGAAAGGCCATGTTACTACCCGGGATGCCTGGGTTCAAATCTCGCTGACTGCTCATTTTTTTATTTTTTCAATAGTGTTCTGAATTGACAGTTTTTTTTAACAGTTCGAGAAGTTGGAAAAAAGTTTAATTCTACAGTAAAAACTGTTAAATCAAACAAAATTACTTTAAAACAACAGTTATTCTGTTGAAAACATAATAACAGTGAACGACTGTCGTTTCTACTGCTATCTTTTTTCTCGGTGTATATAGATTTGGAAAAGAAGTGTAAAAAAAGGAGGATTAGCGACACTTGTTGTCACTTTATAGCTATATTTGAGAAGAAAAAAGTGAATGTTTCAGAAAATGCCAGAACTAACTATTTAATCGTTGGAACACATTAGATAGCTCCGAAAAACGTATTTTGACTTTATGTCCATTTGGGAAAAACTAAATGGACACAAACTCGATATAATTGACATTGTGTCCATTTCGGTTTTGACCTTATGTCCACTTCATATGCACATAAAGTCAATTGACTTTGTGTCCGTTTGAAATGGTATAAACGTCAGTTGTCCTTAATTCCGTTGCCCTTATGTCAACCCACCAAATATTTTACATAAAGAATAGATTTCTCAAAAAACTATCATTGGCAAATATTTACATGTTTTCTATATCAACTGAGTTAAAATATGTTGAAGTTATTGATATATTGACAAACTTTCGATATTTCAATTTGGTTGTCGATTTCAATTACAATTAATTAAAATAGAAAAATTTCAAATGACAATTAATTGAAAAAGAAAAATTTCAATTACAATTACATATAATTTGCCGGTTATTATTGGACAAAATCAATTACATAAAATTTCAATTATATGTATTTCAATTATATGTAAAAAATTTCAATTATATGTATTTGTAATTGAAATTTTTCAATTTCTATTACTTGTAATTGTAATTGATTTTTTTTCAATTACAATCACTTTTAATGAAAATTTGTAAAAATAAGTGAAACGGACAACTTTTAAATTTTTTGTCTCGGATTTTTAAGATAATGATGTCGATAGAGGTACAAACACATTTTTGCCCCACAAAATGTTTTCGAAATATTCCGTCTATTTCGCGAATAATCGCGATTTGAATATTTACATATTGACTTTTTAATAAAGTTCTATCTCAGAAACAAATAGAGATAATTAAGAACTTTTTTTTTTGAAATGACGGTAAAAAAATAAACTTGTTATGTAAATTGGTTTTTCTGTTTTAAAAATTTGCTGTGGTCAAGATTTACACAATTTTTGAAATCAATTGCGAATTTGACCACGTTCTAGGCCTCGTTTAAAAATAGCCAAAAAATTAGTAACCTCTTCAATTATAAAAGCTATTCCAAAATATGTGGTCACACATAGCCATATATGTAAAACTTCTATATTGCTAGTTTCCTATCTCTGCAATGTGATTTCAGTTCACTGTAAGAGCGAAATATCAAGCATTGAATTTTGTATTAGTTTGACAGAGAACTCCGAACTGCGAATGTACTTTTTCACATAATTTGTCTCTTGATATCAGTGAATGTACTTTCACTATACTGGCAATATAGAAGTATTACATATATGCACAAAGCTACATATTTAAAATTTCAACGAAAATTTTTCAAAATTTTGCGGTCTTTCACTCCGTTACTATGAAAAAGGAGACATAGTGCATGTCAACCCTCCAAAATCTGTACTTTTGACCAAAAACCCGATTCTCAGAGGTCCCATATTATTTTTCTTATAACCACATATTTTGGAATAACTTTTTTAATTGAAGCGCTTACTAATTTGTCTGTGCTTTAGAAACCATTCGCACGCCTTATGCATGTGTCCAACTTAGCAATGTTTTTCAAAACAAGTATGGCAGTATTGCTGAATTTTTTCTGTATGCTATATTTTTTTGTAATTCAATACGAAGGTTATATTTATCATTTTTCCCTCAATTACATTTTTTCCATTACATTTGGGTGAAAAAAAGTGAAACGGGCCACATTTAAATTGTTTGTCTCGGATTTGTAAGATAATGGTGTTTTTTGATAGAGTTTTCGAAAAATTCCGTCTATTTCGCGAATAATCGCGATTTGAATATTTACATAATGACTTTTTGTTAAATTTATATCTCGGAAACAAATAGAGATAATTAAGAACTTTTTTTTTAAATGACGGTAAATGATTAGATTTGTTGGGTAAATTGGTTTTGATGTTTTAAAAATTTGTTGTGGTCAGGCCCGCGCCAGGATTTCTTCATGGGGGGTTTTGACAAACAATATTTTCAAAACCAATAATTTTTTAAACTTTATTTTATGCATTTTACTAAGTTTATAAAGCACTTTGATTTTGTGAGAAAAAAACAAAAAATATTCTTCGCAAAAGAAAGTTAACAAAAACAAATTAATATAAGAACAAAAAAAATCAATTAAGAAACAAAAGCCGCCTTTGTTTTTTCGAAAATTCCTTTATTTTATCGTCTAGTCTCTAGACTCTAAAAACGATTCTCAGTTCTTAATTATCTGTATTCGTTTCCGAGATATAAATTAATTAAAAAGTCCATATGCAAATATTCAAATCGGTATTATTCGCGAAATAGACGGAATTTTTCTTAAAAATCGGAGACATAAAATTTAAAAGTTGGTTGTTTCACTTATTTTTACCCTATTGTAAATTTAAACATTAATATGATACAGAGTGTAACAGTCGAGATGGTCCAAAAGTTAAAAGTCCTAAAAATATGAAAAAATTTTAAAATTTGTATACTTTTTCATTGATACAAATTTTTGTTTTTAGGTTTTTGTGTATTACTTTTCAGCATATTTACACTTGTGGGGCCATTGAAAAGGTATCAAATTTCCTTTTCTACTGTGCAAAGCTTTAACTTATATTCGTTATATTCGTATGTTAGACATTAAAGTGTGTCTTAACTAAGATATTTTATTTTATTTACGGAAAAAAAGGTAATTAAACTAGTTTTTATTTTATATGGAAAACACAAAAAAATAATGTTTTTTTAAATAATTTTTTTTATGTAAAAAATTTATTTTCTTGTAGGAAAAATATATTTTTTTTAAAAACCTTTTTTTTTTTTTATAAATTGTGGAAAATATGGATTTTTAACTAGAAGCTAATACAATTTTTATTTTCCAGCGCGAAATACGTTTTCATTTGGTCTAAAACCTTCCCACAAAACCTTTGGTGGTGATTTCATAATGTTTTATAGTTGTGTGCACGTTTAAACTTTACCAAAACCTTAAAAACGTAAATTAATGAAAATTTGTGTCAGAACCACAAAAATACAGCAAAAAACACACAATTTGATTTTCCTAGGGATGCAAAAAAAATATCGATATTTTCACTCTAATATCGATATTTTTACTTAAATATCGATATTTCGAAAACCAATATATCCATTAGAGACCGACCGAAATTCGGTTTCGGTTTTTCGGCTTTTCGGCCAAAAGTAGCTGTTTCGGCCGTGTTTCGGATTCGGCCGAAAAATAAAATATCGTTTTCGGCCGAAATTTCGATATTTCCGCCGAAAATTTCGGTTTGATACGAAAAATGTAACAAATAAATAACAAAGATTACACAGATCGACAAAACTGAACTTTTTGTGTGATAAATATACTTGATAGACAAATTCTTATGTATTTTGCCACGCTGAATACAAAAAAAATAATTAAATTTTTACAGCATGCACCAAAAATGTAATTTTTGTGCAATTTTCATTATTATTTTCGGATTTGGCGTGGCAAAATACATAACGAACAACCAAGTGGATAAAAGCGGTATGTAACACAAATTTAAGTATTGATCATAGTTTCGAAGAATCAGAAGCGACAAAGAAGACAAGTCCCCAATTTGTATTAAAAACAGAAAAATTAAAAACTTTGAAACATATTTTCTTGAAAGAATTTGTATTTTAGATACCGTCTTCATCCTTTCACCCCTTCACAGCGTTCTCACTCTTCTCCTATCAGAGTAGATCTGCTACTCTCGCGATGATTTTCAAATTTTTACTCCTCTACTAAGGTAGTAGATTTTTCTACTTCCCTCAAGATATTTTCTACTACTATTGTAAGAAATCTTCTCGTCAAAATATTATGTGAGTTTCATACAATGTAAAACTTCTACTCTTTCTACAAACCTACTACTCTGACAGCAATTCCTACTACTCTCGTAGATATTCTACCACTCTACGTAAAAAAACTAAATCTACTCCCCTTTCTTGAAATCTACTCCCTTAAAATCGAATATCTACTACTCTCGCCGTAGCAAAAAAGTAAGAGCCCTGCCCCTTCCATTGATTTCACGCATTTGTTTCTAAATTCATCTAACTTTTAATTTGAACTTAAAATTATCGATATCAGCCTTCTGATACGCTTAATTATGTACAACTTTATTACAT
This sequence comes from Heteromyza rotundicornis, assembly GCA_951394025.1. Taxonomy (NCBI): domain Eukaryota; kingdom Metazoa; phylum Arthropoda; class Insecta; order Diptera; family Heleomyzidae; genus Heteromyza; species Heteromyza rotundicornis. The sequence continues at coordinate 29,855,545 of OX596012.1, forward strand.
TTAAATTCACAATTTTGTCGGTTTCGGCTTCGGTTTCGCCCGAAATTTAAAAAATGAAAATTCGGTTTCGGCCGAAAAAAATAATACAAAATTTCGGCCATTTCGGTTTCGGCCGAAATGAAAAAAAGCGATTTCGGTCGGTCTCTAATATCCATAATATCGACATTTTTATTAAATATCGAATTAGTTAAATACATTTTATAAAAATCCTTTTTTTCGTTACTTTTCCAAAGCAAAAAAGGAGATTGAGTAACTTAAAAACAAAACTATGCGTGGTACAAATTATAATTAATTATTCGGATTCAGCGTGAAAAAATACATAAGAAAAAGCTATAGTTTCTCATTTAACCTAATGATTTTCCAATAGAAGGAAAATTCAAAAATTTAATAATTGTTCAAATTTTCTGCATTTGAGCTCTCATTTGTATCCCATAAAAGATACAAGAAAATTATGTTCAACAAAGTTGTAGGGCTACCAATTTTCTTGAAAAATCTTTTAAAATTTTCAAGGTGCATTTAGATTCCACGAACTAACTCAACTTTAGTGGCGAAGTCTAATCGTAAGCAAAATTCTGTTCGCACAACTGTTTACACTGCCTGAATATATGGTCCCGAACACGCCTCGGAGGCCAGAGTTTGCCGGAACATTTTGAACGAACCAAAGATCGCAAACCGAGCGTTTACTCCGACTGAATGAACGGCATTTTGATAGTGCGATTTAAATGCACCTTCAGAATCAATGTTTCCATTTAAAAGTTACAGTATGAAAACCGCAAAAAGGACATTTTTGGCGTTTGTGGAAAAATATTGCGTGCTGGAATAATTTCATGGATTCAGCGTGGTAAAATACATAAGAAACAATCAAGTTTTATCATTTAACAAAAGTACTGTCTGCCAGTGTAATCGCGAAAATGGAAGAATTTTCATCGAAATACAGTTTAAATAAAATATCGATATTTCAGTATCGATATTTCTTGGTCTATATATCAAACGACCGATATTTTTTTGTCGGCAATATCGATATTACCAACATTGATATTTTTGATTCGATATTGCATCCCTACTTAGGCCCCATTTTTGTTTATTTTGCGATAGGTGAATATCATGTAAATGGACAAAAAGATAAATAAAAAATGTACTTTTGTGAAATTGCCCCCCTATTTGTACAACACGAACTAAAAGAGGCATTAGTGTCCTAAAAAAGGGATAATGGGTAAAAATTTTTTTTTTAACATTTTACAAAAAAAACAATTTTTTCCATAAAAAAAATAACAATTTTTGTATAGTCGGGCTCAAGCTCAAGTGCAGCTTAAATCAAATTAAGACTGCGATTTTTATACAACAAGAAATTTTAGTGCCAGCAGGTAGTTACTCATATGCGCATTTTGTTCCCACTATTGCTTAAAAGATATACTTACAACAATTCGAAACCTTTGCTCAGAACTGTGTACATATTTGTGTGATAACCAATGTGAATATTGGACCAATTTTCACTGGCATACCATTTCTTTGTTGTACTAGATGCACTGTATTAGCCAAGCAATTCTTGCTAGGAAAGCTCACTGATGTTATAAAGTTATTGAATTACATGGATTTCCGATGCTTCCATCAAGGCGTATGGAGCGGTAATTTATGTAAAAACCTCAAATGAAAATGGGGAGGTGTCAGTACGACTAGCAACAGCTAAATCACGAGTAGCTCCAATAAAGATGTTGACGCTACCCAGATTGGAGTTGTGTGCTGCAGTTTTATTGACTGAGTTAATGAAAAAGGTAATTGAGAGTTTGAAAATCAACAATTTTTCTAAATTTTATTATACAGATTCGTCCATAGTTTTAAGCTGGCTCAAATTGGAACCAGCAGTATTACAGGTATTTGATGGGAACGAAATGCGCATATGAGAAAATTGTCAATTTTGCTTTAACAAAACGTCATTTGGGTTTAAAAAACGGCTGTGCGAACAATCGCCCAATGAACAATCGCCCAAAAACCAAAAATGAACAATCGCCCAAAAATTTTGGGCCATTCTTCATAATGAATAAAAGCCCAAAAAATTGCGAAAATCGCCCAAAAAATTATGAATTTTCGCCCAAAAGTTAAAATGAACAATCGCCCAAAATATTGGGCTTTTGTTCATAATGAATAATAACCCAAAAACAAAATGAACAATCGCCCAAAAGAAATGTTTATTTTTTTTTAATAATAAGAAAACATTTCAGATATTCATATTTCAAAGAAACAAAGAATTTGGAAACTGCTTTTATAGAATTCTTAAGCTGCGATCAGATTAGGCAAATATTTGCCCGAATACACTCAGATATTTTTAATATCAACTACAATCGTATGTGACTGAACCAGTATTTTATTTTTCTGAATGTATTTTCCCAGTATTTGTGCAAATATTTGCCTAATCTGAGCGCAGCTTTAGAGAATGGATTTGACGAATTTAAAAAAATTTCCATTCTTGGAAATTATTCGTCCTAAAACACCATTGTATGCTTCTACTTCAGATGTAGTTCTTGAATGTTTTTTGAAAACAGAGAAATTAGCTGGCCCAATCTGTAAATTATGTAAAGCTAAGGTCAGATTAGGCAAATATTTGCTGAAATACTTGGAAAATACATTCAGAAAAATAAAATACTGGTTCAGTCACATACGATTTTAGTTGATTTTAGAAATATCTGAGTGTATTTGGGCAAATATTTGCCGCATCTCACCTTAGCTTAAAGCAAAAATATGTAACTAATATTAAACTTTTGTGATTTAAAATTGTAATTACAATGGCGCTACAACTACAACGAAACAGTTGGTGTTATTAATATTTTTGGGCGATTGTTCATTTTTGATTTGGGTGTTTTTTCATTTTTTCATAATGAACAATCGCCCAAAAATCAAAAAATTTTTTGGGCGATTATTCATTTTTGGTTTTTGGGCGATTGTTCGTTGGGCGATTGTTCGCACAGCCTTAAAAAACTTCAAAATGGTTAAATGCTAGATTTGTCAAAAAATAATGGATAAAATTTCATAAAAACCACAAAATTTTTATTATTTTTTAAATCTAATGAATATTAATAGAGTATTTAGTCTTTTGTATGGTTTTATACTTATTTAATGAATTTTATGAAATATATATATAGACGAAAAACAAAAATTTTCGCTGATCGAAATGTTATTGTCCAGCATTTTGAAAAAACAAAAAGAAATGTTAAAAAAGGTCGATATCGCTCAAGGTCTGTTCAGTCCAATAAAAAAAACAAACAAAGTGATTTAAATTTTTTTTATATTTTTGAATAGAAAGACTTCCGAACTATTACATTTTGACCCGGGAAAATTTTTGATTTTCGTTTCATGTATAGTAAAATGTAAAGATTAACTTTTATTAACCATGGTCATCACTAGACTGACAATGGTTCAATTTAGAGGCTTCGAACCAACCCAGAGCTACACTCTAAAAAGTGCATGTAAAAATGCTATACTACAGTGTTTATTTTTCAACAGAAAAGTGTGTAAATATGTGCAAAAAATGTTTGAAATTGGACTTTGAACATTAGGTGTTTAACATTGCAGAAAATTTTGATAAAATTACAAACTTTGGTCGTTTTTAAATACATTTAGTGTAAATTTAAACCAAAAAAGTAAAATTAAACATACATCGCGTAGGTTTCTTTGAAATTTACTATCAGAGTATGTAGCTTCGCAAACAACAACATGTAAAAACTTGAAAAGACGCCACCCGTGAAATCGTGAAAAATTGCAGCAGTCGCATAAATTCTTCATTCGGCATTAATTAAACAATTTAATACATTTCATATAATCCGGAGGATCCTCGTCAGCAGTTAATTATTCTAGTTTAAGTAATAAGTTATTATATTTAATAGCGTTTAAGCGCAATGCATAAATGCGAAATATGTGGAATAAAATTCAAAGTTCAAAAAATTGTATTAGAAGCATTTGTACAACATGCATAAAAACAAAAAAAATGTAGATTTAAAGTGTTTGTACGAGTACGAGTGCTCGGCATGCATTTTCCAATCGGAAAATGTACCAAAAATTGGTTGCTTGATTTTTTTCTTCATTATATATTTTTAAATGTTCACGTATCTATATGTAAGACTAGCTGTTACATACCCGGCGTTGCACGGGTTGTATAAAATTTTAAAATAAATATATGTAGGAATTTGCGACAATTTCAGTGGCGCTGTAGTTGATGGTTTATTCCCCCCGTGAAACTTGGTGCCAGTTGTAATCCCACCCGGTAAGAATCACCCAAAAAAAGTCCAAGGGCGCACTTGGTGGCAGTTGTAATCCAACCCGGCATGATCCACCCAAAAAATTTGCAAGGACGCAATTGGTGGCAGTTGTTATCCCACCCGGTATGATTCACAAAAAAAGAGTCCAAGAACACACTTGGTGGCAGCTGTAATCCCACCCGGCATGATTCACCCAAAAAATGTCCAAGGAAGCACTTGGTTCCAGTTGTAATCCCACCCGGTATGATCCACCCAAAAAATGTCCAAGGACGCTCTTGGTTCCAGTTGTAATCCCTCCCGGTATGATTCACCCAAAAAATGTCCAAGGAAGCACTTGGTTCCAGTTGTAATCCCACCCGGCATGAGCCACCCAAAAAATGTCCAACGACGCACTTGGTGGCAGTTGTAATCCCACCCGGTATGATTCAGCCAAAAAAAGTGCAAGGGCGCAGTTGGTGGCATGGACCACTTAATATTCGATAGTTACTAAGTTACTTTTTAATAATATTTTTTGTTGTATGGGAGGTGCCACGCCCCGTTGCCCAAATCCAACCTCTTATGTCCTATTGCAAATTCCATTACTAACACAATTTTACCTTAAAATTTCAATAAAATCAGTAAAGCCGTGATATGCGGTAGAAAATTGTATGTGCGGTGCCACGCCCCTTGTCCAATTATTCCCATATTCGACACATAGCAGTACAACTCCATTCCAAATTTCACTAAAATATATCCATTAGTTGCTTAATTAGCTGGTATTTAAGTTATGTGTTGTGTGGGAGGTGCCACGCCCCTTTGTCCAATTATTGCCATATTCGACACATAGCTGGGAAAACATACTGCGCAACTCCATGCTAAATTGCATTAGAATATATTCAATCGTTGCTTAATTAGCTGGTATTTAAGTTATGTGCTGTGTGGGAGGTGCCACGCCCCTTTGTCCAATTATTCCCATATTCGACACATAGCTGGGAAAACATACTATACAGCTCCATTCCAAATTTCATTAAAATATATCCAATAGTTGCTTAATTAGCTGTTATTTAAGTTACGTGTTGTGTGGGCGGTGCCACGCCCCTTGTCCAATTATGCTCATATTTGGCATAAAGCTTGGAAAAGTTATTATGCAACTTCGTGATAAATTTCGTATGTATTATTCAATATTCAATTCAAATTCAATTGAATAGTTACTTAATTACCTTGTAGACATATTTTGTGTTGTATGGGAGGTGCCACACCCCTTTCTCCAATCCCAACCGCCTATGTTACATGTCGATACCTATAGAATTTATCCTGAAAGTTTCAAGAGAATCGGTACAGCCGTTTAGCCGTGATTGAGGGACAAACAGACAGACAGACAGACAGACACACACTCAGTTTTATAATATATATAGGGATTATGTAAGTTACAAAATGAATTAATTGGAAAAACAAATAAAGACAAAGTCCAAGTACTTAAAAGTAAACTACTTTGAATTAATTTAACTAGGGTTGGATTTAAAATTACACATCCAAAGAGTACTTCTCAAGGTAAATTTAAACATTTGGTTCTTATCTTTACACACATAACGTTTCGACTATTTAAGCATTTGGTGTGGAAGTTTACACATAACGAATACACATATGATGTGTACAATTAACATGTGTGTAAAATTACACTCATTAAACTAGGTTATTAGTTGCCTAGTTTAATGAGTGCAAAATTACACAAATATTTCTAAGAGTGTACGCTACTGGATGTGTACAATTTTAAATGAATGTTTTAGAACAAAAATCGACAATGTCAAAATAATATTAAAGAAATAGCTAAACAAATTATTAAATTAAAAAAATTTATATGTAGTTGGAGAATTCTAGCATGTTATAAACGAGCAAAATCAGGTACAAAATTCAGAAGTAGTAATGATTTTATCACAACATACTGAATATCCATAGTTTTAGTTTATTTATTTGTTTATATGGTTACCAGACGTACTCTTTTTTAGGCCCTCCTCTTTTTTACTCTCACTTTTTTCCCGAAAGTACTCTTTTTCTTATTTCTGCGACTTTACCATATAACAACTGAATGTATCAGTAGTGTTACTAATTTTTATTATTCGTTAGGATTAAAAAAAAAACTTCAAATATTATGTTCATTAGTTTGAAGCTTCTTTCGTCACATTGCATTCAAAAAGTTACACTAATTCTTAAATGCTAGGATTGAAAGAAAAAATTTAGTATGACCGCAATATTAAAAACAATTTTGAATGTCTTTATCGAAAACAATTCAAATATATATCTAAATTTTTCAATTTCTTGAGGAGGGATTAGCACGATGGATCTAAAATTTTATGTTATACTTATTATCCGCTTAATTTGTATGTCACTTAGACACTTTGGAGATTCAAATTTAAAATCATTACCGCCTAAACAAACCTAGGTAGTAAATTTTAATTTTGAATCGTATATGTGGGTACTTTGTGAGTTTTTTTACCAAAGCTATGATTTTAAAACTTTTTGGAAGAAATTTTTTCTATTAAAAAATATGTGGTCTAAACCCGAGGAGTTTGGGACCCCCTGCAACTCTGTACTCTTTTTTACTCAATAGAATCTGGTAACCTTATGTTTAGCTATCATTTTGGTCGATTTTGGCCCATTTAAGACAATTTCCCATAATCGGGTTTTGGCGGGGGTTCAAACCCCCAAAATTATTTCGCATTACCAAACCAAACTGCAGATAAATGTTTTTAATTTGATTGGTAAACATATACAGTGACCGACAAAAGTCTACATACGACCCACATTTTCGCGATTCTACGAGTCCAGGATCTTTTTGAAAAAAAGTAATAATGTAGATTTGTTTGGTAGTCCATTTAATAAATAAATCCAAAAAAAATTTTTTTTTACACAAAATTAAAAAATAGTTCACAAAAAACAAAAAAAAAAGAATGACAAAAGTGTACATACGATATATAAACTAATAGAAAATACTTAAATTAAGGAACTTTTTTCTAAATATTATTTGGTTTTAATATTTTGTTGGTCCACCACGAGCATCTATAACTGCCTGCAGTCGTCTCGGCATTGAATTGACCAAATTTTCGGTTTCACTTGGTGTTATATTGCGCCACTCCTCCTTGAGCTTCTCCTTCAGCATTGGTGCACTAGTAATGTGGTGTTTTCGGATTTTTCTTTGTAGTATTTCCCAAACATGCTCAATAACATTTAAGTCCGGGCTTTGAGGTGGTGGGTACAATTGACGTGAGGAATAATAAAGCAGCCAATCTCTGACGATGTGAGCTGTATGTTTAGGATCATTGTCTTGGTGGAAAATCCATTGGTTACCAAGATTCAAAATATCAACCGATGACTTCAGATTTTCTTCTAAAATGGATTTATAGAGGTACCGATCCAAAATTCCCTCGATAAACACCAACCTGCCCACTCCAGATGCTGCGACGGCACCCCAAACCATCACACTGCCACCACCATGTTTCACTGTAGGAACTAAATGCTTTGTATCCATGGCTGTATTAGATTTTCGCCAAACTTTATCTCTGCCGTCACTTCCAAATATATTATATTTTGATTCGTCCGTAAACAAAACGCATTTCCAGAAGTCGATTCCCTTGTCAATGTACCTCTGGGCGAATTCCAAGCGAAGCTTACGGTTTTTTTCGCTAATAAGGGGTTTTTCCGAGGAATCCGACTGTGGAAACCGTTGGCATTCAACGTTCTTTGGATGGTTCTTGGACGCACAACTGTTCCCGCTCTTAGTGCTATCTTTTCGGCTAGCTTTGTGGCATTCTCCTTGGGATTCTGGTCTACTTCTTTGAGAATGAAGCTGGTGTCTCTTTTGCTAAGCTTCTTTGGTCGTCCACTGCGCGGTTTGTTTTCTGTACTACCAGTCCCATTATAGTTATTAACTACGGTTTGAATAGTAGCTTTGCTTAAATTTAATAATTTAACAATTTCCCCATCAATAGAAATTTTAAACTTTTAGTGCGGAGTCCAAATCACAACTGACACAATTTGTTTTGAATTGAAAACAAAGCAAAGATGTAAAACAAAAAAAAAACGGTACTTTCCCGTTAGCATTCAACATTTCACAATAATATTGTCTTTTAATTGCACATCGTATGTAGACTTTTGTCATTGCTTTATTTTAGTTTTAAATGAATATTTTTATTATTTTGCATACAATTTTTTTTTTGGATTTATTTATTAAATGGACTACCAAACAAAACTACATTATTACTTTTTTTCAAAAAGATCCTGGACTCGTAGAATCGCGAAAATGTGGGTCGTATGTAGACTTTTGTCGGTCACTGTATTAATGAAACAAAAACAGCTAAAAAAAGTTTAAAATGGACTAATGATGATGAGTTTCATGTATTTTTCACCATGTTGAATTCCAAAATTGCCAAAATCCTTATATACAACGATAAAAACAAAAATTTAGTATAGGCCTTTATTAGTCTTTTGATCCGAAAATTATAAAAAGTATTGACACGGCTATATTTGCCCTTCTTGCAAGAGTTACATTTTCAAATCTAAAAAATCAATTTTTGTATCAAATTACAAGTAATTTTTTGATTCGATTTAAAATCAAAAAATGCATTTAAAATTTAAGACCACACAGTGTGGGCCATTTTTTCGTGTAATAAAATAATTTTTTCATGATATCGTCCAAAATGTTGTATAACACCGTTCGACAAATATCAACTTTTGGTAATGCACATGATCGAGACGAATAGATTCTGTTAGAGGGTACTAGTGTCTCCCAGTTTTTCTGAATCAATTCTCAAAACAGTTTTAATAGCATATTTGCATGTTGCAGTTTTCTCATGGAAAAATTTTGTATTCCTGGGTATTTTCGAGTTTTCAAAAAAAGCCGATTTATTCGATTAATACAAACATTATTTTACTAAAACTCAGTATTGTAATCTGCTGACGACCAAACCCCACCTTCTAGCTACAGTGGTATTCATAAGTATTAAGTTGCTGACAACACCAATTTCTATGTTCTTCACCAAAGACAAAGGTTTCTGGAAGCTTCTCCTTATTTCTTTATTAATATGGAATTTTCCAGATCCTTCTATGTAGATTATTTATGTATATTGTAATTCGCTAACTATACTATGGATGAATTTAAAGTTAAAGTGGAGTAGTAGTATAGTAGGGTATTAACTTGCACATAAGAGTTCCCAAAATTTAATTATGCATTTGATAGAGGAAAACCATACCATTAAAAACATGTAAACTTTTTACGATAGGATGTAAAAAAATTCATAATGTAGAGACAAAAACTATAAGACTATAAGACTATAAGACTTACATGTAACTGTAAGACTTACAAGAACTCTAAACAAGACTGCCTTGTGAAATTATTTAACGAATTTTCAGATTTTTCAAATGGAGCTGAAGGAAAAATTCACAAACCATAAAAAATACTATCTTGATTTCAGGTACTTATTAATGATGTGGGTGACTTTAACCTGCGTCCGCCCAATATTGATAATTATGTTTTTTTGCAAGAATTTTTCTGATTCTAAAAAACCTTTTTAATTAATTTATTTTGTTTTTAAGATTTCTTTATTGAAGAGTTCTCTACCATTTCTACTAAATTCCCAACTTTACCGCTTTACTCTGAATTTTGGAAAATTATTTCATTTTTGATCACGCTTATGTATACAGTCAGCGTCAAAAAAAATCTACTCTATTCCGGTTCAATAAATTACACTGCGTTACAAAAAAAATGCCAAGATCACCCCCAAAATCTGAAATTAGAAGAGAAAAACCAATTTTTGTCGGTATTATCCTATTTTTAATGATAACTTTAGAAGCGTATGATTCATTTGTGTGATAGAAACCACAGAAGTTATTACTGTTAACATCACACAGGTATAATTTTTTTACATTTGTTTTAACGGTTTTTTCGATTCCGCATTCAACGAGCCAAATTTGGTATAAATTCGTTCAAAATTGACTGCAGTATTTTATTTTTCGCTGAAGCATTTTTGTTGATTTGGGTACAAAATGTGGAACATTTTTTTTTTTTTTACACTTTATCGTTGGTTTAACTTTTAAGATGATAATAAGGATACGTAAAAGGTATACAAAAGTATTTAACTTGAAAGCTGCAATTTCACACAAATATTGTGTGAGGCCATGGCGAGAGATTTCAGAGCGAGATTTTGGATTTTTCCAAAAGGGGGCGTGGCAATTCGAAAAGTGGGCGTGTTAAAGTTGGATTGTGGAAAGTATGCTCTCCTGAAGCCACCAGTTAATTTAGAAAGATGTAATTGCACATAAATGTTTAATGATGTTCCGTGCGAAGTCACGGGTTATTTACTACTTACACTGAACAAACGCATAGTAGAATTAAATATTTTTTATTTAAATGTGATTTGAATATTTTAATATTTGGAAATCAGTATGTCATATAGAGCCCGACCGATTAATCGGTTTCGGCCGTTATCGGCCAAAAATGCACATTCGGCTTCGGTTTTTCCAAAAAATGGCCGAAGTTTTTCAATTTTTTTTCTTATTTTTGCGACACCGAAAACTAAAACTAATTTTTTACGATACGATTTTCTAGCCCACATCAATCTAAAGGGTCTTACTGATTTTCTTGAAACTTGAATGTAAAATTGTGTAATTGATGGAATTTCCAATGGGACATAAGAGGCCCACAAAACAAAAAATATGATTAAAATTTAACTTAGTAATCATCGAATATTGAGTGAATCTCGCCTCAAATTGCGTGGCACGGGGTTACAGCTGCCACAAAGTACATCCTTGGACATTTTCTGGGTGGATTAATTTAAAATGTATATTTAGAAGTTTACTACTTGCTCTGATGTCTATGTTAAAAGTAGTCCTGGTAAACTGTATGAAATTTCAAATATAGGGGTAGGAGGCTCACGGAAGGATTCTACCTTTTAGAAATGTAGCCCAAATTGCTGCGCCAACAATTTACATTTAAAGTTCAAAACTTCACAGGTGGTTTTTACCATCAACTAGAAAATCCTTTGCCCATCACCTGACGGATTTGGGGAGTTCTTAAAAAATAGCTACTTAGATAGATTTATTCTTTGATGAATTCTCTACCATTTCTACTAAATTCCCATTATTTTAAGCTTTACTCCAAATTTTTAAAAATGATTTTTAAAAAATCCAATTTTTCTTACTGTTAGTTTTGACCTAGGAGGCCCAAATTTGTTTGTGAATTCTTTTTTACTTTTATTATTTATTGAAATAAATTTTTAGTTCCTAAAAAAACTGAATGTGTATTTATATACTTGAATTTGAATGAAAATACACAAAAAAAAAGTTTTTACCTAAGTATCGGCTTCGGCTTCGGTATAGGCCTTCGGCGTCGGCCGAAGTAATAGGCTGCCAATTGATCTTCGGCATCGGCTTCGGCCTGAAAATGCTTATCGGTCTGGCTCTTATGTCATATAGAAATTCAATACGCGCGTATTTAAATGTTTTCTATAAATAAAAAAATTTATTGCCGCCAGCCAGTCTTGAACCTACGACCTCTGCAAATTGGAAATAACAAATTCACACTGATCCATCACAGGCTCAATTTTTCTGTGTCTAAACTGAAATATAAATGAAGCAGAAAAAAAATAATTATAATTTTTAATATTTTGTATCCAAATTAGCAAAAATACTCCATCGAAAATTAAATACTACAGTCAATTTTGAACGGATTTAAACTAGTTTTTGCTACTTTTTCGAATTTTTTCCTGAGAGCTAAACAATTTAACTGAAAATGGCAAAATTTCCTGATTTTTATACAAATTCACCAAAAACAAAATTTTTCAAAATATTATCAAAATTCAGGGGAATTTTTTAGCACAAAACTTATTTTAGTAAAATAGTATGGGTATTTATTTAAAAGTGTAAGTTGTGCAGTTGGTGACTTGCGCAGTTTTCCCCGGTCTGTTTCATGAACGCACCAGAAAATTATTTGTGAAGTTTTTTTGATTCTTCTTCTTTGAGCTTTTGACACTGTTGTTTAAAGTGAAAAATGGCCTAAAATAAGCGAAAAAAGGAAATTTTGCTATTTACTTCCACTTTTCTGTGAAAATAAACCAAATAAGGTTTTTTTTTAAATTGTTATAAATTTGTTTACTTACCGCCATTTTCAAACAAACTATATTAGTGTTGCGAGCTTACTCACTTAGACAATAAGCGAGTACCTACTTACAAGTACTCGAAATTCTACAAAGCTTTGACAATTATAAATTCAATTAACTTTTATTTGTGCAGTTCTTTCCGCACTAAAATCGAAGCGGAAAGTTTTCCTCTTTGTGCAATTCGCTTCTCACACAATTTTTGACAGTTCTTGTCAACAACTGAACCACTGCGCTTTCCCAAGGATTTCCCACTTTAAATGAATACCCTTAGTATTAATTTTAACCAACGCAACTTTTTGCATACCAAAAAAACTTTTTAGCCCCCAGGAAAAATGTTCAAAAAGTAGCTAAATTTCAACTGGCCATTTCGCGGCAGGTACTTAACTGATTAAGTTAATCTTATACTCATTCGAGCGGGCTCCAGGAAACATTTTTAAGGGAACCAACGTTCAAATTCCGATTTCTCAACAACTACTAGTATGATTTTTAATTCCTTAAAACTGGATGAAAGATCAAGAAATTACCTTTCCAACAAAATATTACGGAATTGTCTAAATCAGTTCAACCGCTAAACAGTTTTTACTAATGAAAAGATGGAAAAATGCATTATGACGTCTAAAAAAAATTGTGATGACGTGGAGCAAAACCTAGCTAGGGTTTTACTCCCACATACAATACTATCATCCCTCAAAAATTTGGTTGAGGCCCTATAACTTCTGTTGCACAGTGTAATTTATCGAAAATTTATCTATTTTTTTTTATCGATTTTTTATTGATATTTTATCGATTATTTATCGATAATTTATCGATTTTTATCGATAATTTATAGATATTTTATCTGTAATTTATAGATATTTTGTTCCCGACCTCATTTCCAACCCAATGCAAAAAACCGCATCCAAATCGGTTCAGTATTTCTCAAGATAAACGAAAATAATACAAATTTGGCGGCCATTTTGTATGGGAGGTAGGCGTGGTTCTTATCTGATGTTGCCCATTTTCAATACCGTCCAATCATTCGCCAAAATAAGAGGAATGGCCAAATTTGTAGGCGATCGGTTAAGTATTTCTCAAGATAAACGAAAATAATACAAATTTGCCGGCCATTTGTATGGGAGGTAGGCGTGGTTCTTATCCGATGTTGCCCATTTGCAATACCGTGCAATCATTCGCCAAAATAAGTGGAATCCCTAAATTTGTAGGCGATCGGTTAAGTATTTCTCAAGATACAAGAAAATAATATAAAATTGGCGGCCATTTTGTATGGGAGGTAGGCGTGGCTCTTATCCGATGTTGCCCATTTTCAATACCGTCCAATCATTCACCAAAATAAGAGGAATCCCAAAATTTGACGAAATGACAGACAGACGGACAGACGGACATGGCCTAATCGACTCAGGAGGTGATGCTGATCAAGAATATATATACTTTTCCATACCGGACACGCCTCCTTATGGGCGTTACAAACGGTGCGACAAAAACAACATTCCCTTGGACACTAGTGTGCAGGGTATAAAAATATAAATATGTTCTGCCAAAAATGGGAAAAAAACCTTCCTCGAAAAAATGGGGGCGTCTCTGACGCCGGTTTCTGCTTCCCGCTCAGACGAAAGCGAAACAGAAGAAAGTGCTTCAAACTTAAAAGAACAACAAGAAAGTGCGAGCACCACGAAAAATCATGTGTCCATGCTCTCTGAGCACACTTATCGTTAGTGTTGCCAACTACTACCGTTCAACATCCCTCATCGATGACTTCTCACGCTGGTTCTCTCACGCCTACTCTATCATGGAGTCAACAGTGTGTTACTCCAAACACACACACACAGGTAACACTGTTTCGCCTTTTGTTCTTGAAATCCCATTTCATCATAGCATGCAAGTTCCCCTTTGCATTACTCCCGCTTAGTATACAAATGAGCAAACAAAATAACTCTGTTGAGTTAGGTCACCACCGATTTGCCATTCTTGCCGAAACAACGACTTCAGATCCGATTCCGAAAGTCCAAAAACCACCACCAATTTACTTACGTGAAAAAAACTCAAATCCCCTAATAAAAATAATTTCCCAAATCATTGGTGACCACACATTTCATGTAATCCCTATTCTCAAGGGAAGAATTCATGAAACTAAAATTCAAATCTATAGCGAGGCAAACTATAAAAAAATTATCGAATCCTTCGATAATTCAAAAAAGAGCTATTACACATGACACCCTAAGATTGAAAAAACCCTGAACAAAATGTGTTTGCGAAAAAGCCGTGGAAAAAATTGTGCATGAAGAAGCCGTGCAAAGTGAACGACAACGAATTTTGGTGCAAGAAAACTTAGTTTGAAAAACTGATGGAACGGCCATCAGACTTTTACGCTAAAAAGCTTTTTATTAATTTTCGGTAAAAAATTTTGTTATGCAGATTTTTTTCCAAAAAGCACTTTTCATAAGAATTTTGTACAAAACATTATTTTGAAGAAATTTTGAGCTAAATATTTGTTAATAATTTTACGGCTTCATTTTATTTCGAAGCATACTTAAAATTTAGATATATTAATATTATCGCTTTTGTGAAAAATGGAAACGCAAGTTTGTTAGCTGCAAGTTGTTTTGTATTGTTCGCAGTGAATTTGGGTACAAATTTTTCTATTTTGGTTTTTGGGTTTTTTTAGTTTGTAGGAGTTTGTAATTTGTGCAATGTTCGTTATTTATGTACACTAGGTGACAAAATTTAAAAACCAAAATTCTTTCAATAAAATTTTAATTTAAAAAAATTTGTGTTCTTCAATAAAATTTGTCAAATAATTTTCGTGAACATTTACTTGGTTTTTATTTTCTAAATTTTTTGAAACATAGCATGTGTGTTTTAAGGTGTATCGATGTATTTATACAATTTTTAAACTTCCTGCAAATAGCATTTCATGTGATCACGACCATTTAACAATAAATTGTGAATTATTGAAGTTTTGTGTATACATAAATGCATCCACAAGACTTTCTTCTCTGGTTTTACTACGCGTATAGAAACCCTTTCAGTTGTGCGTATTAAAACAAAAGGAAAAAACCAAATACGCGTGGCTGAAAGAAAACAACAACAATAAACGCACAAGTGTTCATGTCACACATTCCTTCGCTTGATCACACAAAACAAGAAATTGCTTGTTTATGATTTACATTCCTCCAGTCGATGGTCAATGCTGGCGCAGCGAATTTCAGAAGGAAAACAATGCGCGAACTAAAAATGTGTGGAGTCTGAAAACCACTCTTATTTTTGTGCGCAATTAGGAGGTACTTTCTTGTTGCGGCGCGACTTGATCTTGGCGACCATGTGGCGTGGGTGCGTAGACGACCTGTTTACATGTAGAACAGACAAGTGGGCTCCAATTTTCATGCTGCTTGGGAATTTGCGTGTGTGTTTGGTTGTCTAAGAAATTCTTTCTTTGCGAAGACTATTTAAGTTGTTTTGGGTTAGTGACGCATATGGAGTAAAGGAACTATTAGGTACTATTTTTATTTATGAAGCCCTTTGAAAATGCATCGTAGAGCAAGCAGCGACATTTTTTTTAGTTTACGTTTTCCACCGCCTGTTTACCCCATTCAGTTCTGTGTTACCAAAACAAAAAGAAAAACACAAAATTGTGCAATTTTATTTCCGTGAAGGTCGTCTCCTTGAAATTCGTAGTGGTCCAAAAACCACAACAAACGCACAAGTGGTCGTCTACACATTCCTTCGCATAATCGTGCCTTTTAGCCAGTGATGGCATCAAATTTGGCGTCAAAAACTTGATAATTTTGAAATTAAGTTAAAAAAAAAATGTTTAATGCTACAAATTTTATTATTTGCAAATTTAGATCGGTTCTTTTGTTGAAATTAAGTAATAAAAATTACATTTCAGAGCTGATCGTTCCATATTTTTAATAATATATCACAATTTAAAATTTCACCGCATTCTTTAAGTCGCACTTAGCATCGAATGTATATCCCAATGAAATGTTGATCCTCGTTTTCATTCCTTTCACTCCATATGCGTCACTAACCCAAAACAACTTAAATAGTCTTCGCAAAGAACGAATTTCTTAGACAACCAAACACACACGCAAATTCCCAAGCAGCATGAAAATTGGAGCCCAATTGTCTGTTCTACATGTAAACAGGTCGTCTACGCACCCACGTCACATGGTCGCCAAGATCAAGTCGCGCCGCAACAAGAAAGTACCTCCTAATTGCGCACAAAAATAAGGGTGGTTTTCAGACTCCACACATTTTTAGTTCGCGCATTGTTTTCCTTCTGAAATTCGTATAAATACATCGATACACCTTAAAACACACATGCTATGTTTCCAAAAATGTAGAAAATAAAAAACCAAATAAATGTTCACGAAAATTATTTGACAAATTTTATTGAAGAACACAAATTTTTTTAAATTAAAATTTTATTGTAAGAATTTTTGTTTTTAAATTTTGTCAACTAGTGTACATAAATAACGAACATTGCACAAATTACAAACTCCTACAAACTAAAAAAACCCAAAAACCAAAATATAAAAATTTGTACCCAAATTCACTGCGAACAATACAAAACAACTTGCAGCTAACAAACTTGCGTTTCCATTTTTCACAAAAGCGATAATATTAATATATCTAAATTTTAAATATGCTTCGAAATAAAATGAAGCCGTAAAATTATTAACAAATATTTAGCTCAAAATTTCTTCAAAATAATGTTTTGTACAAAATTCTTATGAAAGTGCTTTTTGGAAAAAAATCTGCATAACAAAATTTTTTACCGAAAATTAATAAAAAGCTTTTTAGCGTAAAAGTCTGATGGCCGCTCCATCAGTTTTTCAAACTAAGTTTTCTTGCACCAAAATTCGTTCTCGTTCACTTTGCACGGCTTCTTCATGCACAATTTTTTCCACGGCTTTTTCGCAAACACATTTTGTTCAGGGTTTTTTCAATCTGGGGGTGTCACATGTCAGCTCAAAAACTCCAAAGGTCTCTCCGTTGTCCTGAAAGGCATTGACTCGTTTGTTGAATGCAATGAAATCAAAAGCGCTTTAATCGAAGAGCGCTTCCACGTTAAATCCGTTTTTAACATACAAAATCGAGATAACATTCACCAACCACTATTCCGAATGGAACTGGAATTCGAACCAAAGTCCCTAAAAAAGGGGGAAACTCACCCAATCTACTCATTCCGATATCGCCGAGGACCAATTCAGTGTCAAAATTGACAAGAATACTAAAAGACAAACAACATCACACGAAATCGTATTGCACACTTCACAGTGCACTGTGGGAGAAAATCCAAATTATGAGCAGTGAATTATGAGGTTGACGTCTTTGACGTCATTTTGACGGTTTTCGACCCAAAAAAACTTCACGACTCAAAAAAACTTTTTTTTTGTGCAACATTATTGTAAAGATCTAGTAGTGTAGCTCTAGGACTTGGTCCAAATCCACTGAATTGGGCCATTTCCCAAAATAATTGTCAGTCTAGTGATGACAATGGACATGGGTAGATTACACAACAAAACAAGATTTTGCTCCATAAATCAAAGTAAGGTATTCTTATAGATTTTTGGACGCTGAACCAAATATCGTTTTAACCCAGTAGTAAATTTCGCAAGGCCTCTCCGCTAGAGGCATGCCTGCACGCCTGTTATGGGAAGAAAT
The DNA here is from genome assembly GCA_951394025.1 of Heteromyza rotundicornis. Taxonomy (NCBI): domain Eukaryota; kingdom Metazoa; phylum Arthropoda; class Insecta; order Diptera; family Heleomyzidae; genus Heteromyza; species Heteromyza rotundicornis. Next base: position 29,873,591 of record OX596012.1, read on the forward strand.
TGCACATTCCATCCTCGCTTGTAGTGGAGGCATGATAGTATGCCTGCGCTAGAAGGGAGATGGGATGGTGTCAATGGATTTTCTACGCAATGTGCTTAAATATTTAGAAGATATTTTATGTTTTTCTAAACGAGGGTTCAAATCCTGATTTCGGAAATTTTTTTTAAAAATTAATTTTGAACGTTGATTTCAGATCTGTTTAAGGTTTTTATTTATTAGCTCTTGTTTTTAAGATGTAGTAAAAATCGTGAAAACTGAGCTTCCTTCCTAGCGGAGACATGCCAGTATGCCAGCGCTAGATGGGAGAGGGGATGGCGTCAATGGATTTGCTACGCAATACGCTTAAATATTTTGAAGATATTTTATGTTTTATGGATCCTGATTATGACAACTTTTTTTTTGGTTTCTTTTTATTTAAAAAATATTTTTTTTAATACATTTTTGTACTCTGATTTTAGATCTGTTAACGGTTTGCCGTTATCAGCTCTTGTTTTTAAGTTGTAGTAAAAATGGTGAAAACGAAGCTTTGAGCAGATTTAGAACCACAATTTTTGAACGAATTGTTTGATTAGTATTTTACTTTCTTAAGTTTTTTTAAAGGAACACAATATTGTTGGACAATATTTTGTCGTATCTCTTTCAGATTACACTGTGTAAAAATTTAAGTCAAATTTTTTAGGGCCTCTTCGAAATTTTTGTGGGAGTATAGTATTGTATGTGGGAGTAAAACCCTAGCTGTGTTTAGCCTCCACCTCATCACAATTTTTTTTAGACGTCATAATGCATTTTTACAGCTTTTCATTAGTAAAATAGTTGATTTCCAGATTGATTTAAAGAAAATCTCTTGAATTTTCTAAAACATCCAAATTTGCAACAATATCACATATTGATTTGGAAATATTTTAGGAATCACACATTTAGAATTTTTTGTGAATTGAATGAAATAATTAAATATTGCGTTTTATGAAAGCGCGTTAATTGTGGATATATATATTTGCAGTAAAAAGTATGTTGCCCATCAAATCCGTGTAAGAATTGTGAATTATTTCGCATTAAAAGTCTTGTGTTTATATATGAACTTAAATTATAAAATTATTTCTCTAGTTTTACAAGACAACATCAAACACATTTGCTTTCTTTTTCTTACGTTCTTTTTCGTAATACTTTTTTTTGTATATTTTTTTTCATTTGCACAATTTATGTAAATTGTTGTCTCGTTCTTACACGTTAGCATCATTTTTGACATTCTTTTTGCAGTATCAGAGAGATGTTGGGACAACAAATAGTAGATGCTGCAACATCAGAAAGTAGATGTTGTGACAGCCGCTAGCATTCGGTTGGCCGAAAATTCTGCTGCCCCAACAGTTTTTGTTTTCTGGGTGTGTTTATTTGTCCCGTTTCATATAAAAAATAAGTAAAGGTTGGAAGCGGGGAGGGAAGGCATCCGAACTCCTAAAGAGGCATACTGGCATGCCTGCAGACACCTTCTTTTGACCACTGGGTACTTGCGTTTTGGCCGAGCTGAGAATTGCACCCGGTACACTTGGCTACTGAATATTTTACTACCCACTAGTAAATTGCGCAAGGCCTCTGCGCATGCCTGCACGCCTGTTATGGGAAGACAGTATGCCTGCGCTAGAAGAGAGATGGGGTCAATGGATTTTCTACTTGCTTAAATATTTTGAAGATATCTTAGGTTTTTTGAAACGTGGGTTCAAATCCTGATTATAGCATAATTTTTTAATTTCAAGCCCAAACTATGGCATTAAATTCTTTTTTGTTTGTTGCATAATTTTTCTCGGTCGAATTTAGAGTTTTTGAAATGAATGTACTTGGTTTGTCATCTTGAGTTAGTACGGCACCTATTGTAACGTTTGATGCATCGGTTGTTAGGACAAACTTGTTACTATAGTCAAGTTGTGCTAATTTAATACATTTTTTAATATTTGATATGCTTTAGTTCTCCCTTCGTCGAAATGAATTTCAGTTTTAGCTGATTTGTATTTCGAAACTTGTCTGTCATGTATAGATAAATATTTTGTTAGTGGTTTAGCTCTTTTCGCATAATCTTTAATAAATTTCCGATGGTATCCTGTCATACCTAGAAAGCTTCTAATTGTCTTAATATTTTGGGTATTGAAAATGTTTTATTCAACACCATATATCCTAAAAATTTGTCTCAAAAAGTTTTGATTTTTCGAAAGAAATTTTCATATTAGCCCCACGTAAAGTTTCAATTATCTCCTCAAGATGTTTTGTATGTTCTTCCAAACTATTTGTAAAAATTATAATGTCGTCCATGTAAACATGACAAAATTTTCCTATGTTGTCTCTCAAAATATCGTCCATTGCCCTCTGAAAGATGCCAAGAGCGTTTTTCAAACCAAATGGTAGACGGAAAAAATTCATAATTACCGTTATTAACTGAATATGCGGTTTTTTCAATGTCACTATTTTTCATTAAAATTTGATGAAATCCTCTAAGTCAAGAGTTGTAAAATATTTAGCTTTCCCAAGATTTGTTAAAATAATGTTCATATCCGGAATTTAATTTCTTATTTAATTAAAAATCTATTACGAGTCTCATCTTTGGAGTTCCGTCTTCATTCATTCCCTTTTTTGGAACTACCCATATCGAAGAATTGTATAGACTTTGGCTTTTCCTAATTATGTTTTTTCGCAATAAATTATCAATTTCTTCATTGACAGAATCGTTTACTGCCAATGGATAAGGGTATTCTTTACTCCATATAGGAGTTTCAGCATTTGTGCGTATTTCCTCACGAACATCCGCTCTGAATGGATATTAGCGTGATCCTTTTCTATTTTATGCATTATTGGTCTGATGTTTATAACACCAAGAAGGAGAAGTGTCCGGTATGGAAAAGTATATATATTCTTGATCAGCGTCACCTCCTGAGTTGATTTAGCCCTATCCGTCTGTCCGTCCTCTTTTCTTGTAACCCCGATTGCAGGAGCTAGAAGAAAGCTAGGGATCCCAAATTTTGTATTTATCCTTCTTAGGCCCTAGAAGGAGTTGGTATTGAAAATGTGCGGAATCGGTCGACTGCCACGCCTACCTCCCTGTCTGTCCGTCTGTCCGTCCTCTTTTCTTGTAAACACGATTGCAGGAGCTAGATGAAAGCTAGGGATCCCAAATTTTGGATTTATCCCTTTTAGGCCCTAGAAGGAGTTGGTATTGCAAATGGGCGAAATCGGTCGACTGCCACGCCTACCTCCCATATAAGTGAAAATCGTGTTTTTACCGAAATTTTAAGATTTCGTCAAAACAGTATGAAATTTTGTATAGTTTTCGGGATCGCTGATTTCGAATTTGATGTCGGAATTTAAAAATTCGGCCGAAATTTTAAGATTTCATCAAAACAGTATGAAATTCATTTTATTCGTACATTTTATTCATTTTATTCATTTTATTCGTACACTGAGCGAATTAGTTTTCATTTTTAGAAGGATAAGAATCAACGCTTGCTGAGCAATCTATAATCAATTTTCTATTTTTAGATTTGAAAACTTCAATTTATAAGACTGGCTGAGCAATATACAAACATTTAGACGCTTGTGAATAATGCCGGAAATAGACGAGTCGGTTAGAGCGCACTCCAAACTCCAGAGGTTGTCGGTTCGAATTCCGGCAAAACTGGATTTGTGGAAAAGTTGTTACAAATGTTTCTAAGGAAATTGGCAAATACAAAAATTAAATAAAGTAAAAAATAAATAACTTATAAAATTGCAAATAAATAAAAAAAGAAAAAATTCATTTTTTTTCAATTTAAATAAATACAAAAATTTTATATTTCCATATTTAATTCTACAGTAGCAACCTGTTGCTCCTGAGTCAATTAATGTTTTTAATCTTCTTCCTGAAAGGCTGCTTCTCCTCCAAATGTGTGGCAGCCTGGGCCATTCTCAAAAAAAAACAACTCGTTAAAATTGTTTATCCTCTGTCTGTAGCGTCCTGATGAAGGATCCACCTCCATCGGTTCAGGATTCTGAAATTCCTGTCTTGGTTTTTTGAAATTTTGGTTATCCTTACGGAAGGGATTATTGGGAATTAGGTCTGCCCTAGGAAAATTCAAATTTGGGTTTGCCCTGGGAAAATTCATATTGGGCTCTGCCCTGGGGAACCTAAGATTATTATTTGTGCCCCTAAATTGGGCATTCCTCATTGGAACAAAATTTTATTCGGCGCACTTCTAATTCGCTTCCAATTCCTGGGCCTTAGCAAGCGCACCAGGCACCAGGTGAAATGGAAAAGAGAATGTTGGATACTGGTTGATGTAACCCTGTAATGGCATTATCGTTGCCATACGTCATAATAGTTTTATTAACCAATAAGGTCAATTTCCTATTGACTACGTTGTAGTAGTCCAAAATTAACGAGTTGTCCTGCCTAAGAACACTCAACTCTTGTTCGTTAACATGCATCGGACGATTGTCCGAGTATGCAAAGTCTAATCTGCTAATAACAGCATAAAAATTACCGTGTGAGGTCAAAACATCTTGTGAGGCATACATCGGACGTCTAATCTGCTAATAATAGCATCAAAATTTAGTTTCGTACCGTGTGAGGTCAAAACATCGTTTGGCCCATTTATAATTTTATTTCGTAGGATCCGTCCTTTCCGTCAAGGTCCCTATTTGTATTTTAAGTGAACTAATTTTCGCTTGCAATGATGCGTTTTGGGAAGCTATCTAGTAATCATTTCTGTGTTAACTGCATTGCCGTCCATAGTCATTTTGGAAAATTCTTTTATTAACTGGTCCAGTATTATTTTTTTAGTGGATTATTTTGTGATAGCTTTCTGAGCAGCAATGTTTGTTTTTGTAATGAAAGGCTGATTCAATGGAGAAACAACAGTGTGAAAAAAACAACAAACCAGCAAGGCATTTGTCTTATGGCCATTTCGGGACTGCCACTCCCTCATCAGAGACAATCCTGCTGACTACTAGCAACCAACTTATATTTTTTTATTTTCTTAGAACATTTCTTAATCGGATGATTTCCCAAACAATTTTCACAAACGTATAACCTCTCGTATCCTTTCTTCTTTTCCAAAAAATCTAAAACTTTATCCATCCACCTTTTTATTCTGGTCAGTCTGGATAATGTATTCTTCACTTAATTAAAACATAATTTCTTACATTAAATCGCTCTCGTTGATGATGAACATTTTTCCTAAGGGACTTACTTCGGGTTTCACTGCTGGTTTCTCCTTCCTTTGCTCGACTTCCGCTTTAAATTTTCTGTCTTCTGGATTCACTCACTTTCAGTTTTTGTCTTTTTGTTTGTTAATTTTGTATGTAAAATTCACTTGAATTCACTCCTTAGTACAAACCTTGCTCTGCTACCAATTAATTTTTTACTAAGTATTTTCGAGTTTTTAAAAAAGATGTAATTTTTGGTCCTTTTTTTTGAAAAAGTGTAACAAAGAAATCAAATATTTGATTAAAGTTTATTGTTTTGTAGTGTAATTTATTGTTTTGTAGATTCTTTTTACATACTCTATGCATTCTCAAATTGCAATTAAACTTAAAAAAAACACAGAAAAATACATATTTTTTGAAAATAATTTTTATGTACCAAAAAGAACAACCGTGTTCATTTCTATAAGCCACAGCTTTTGACAGCTCTCCCTTCTGACATCACCTTCTTATTGCATCATGGTTCTTCACCAAAGATGAAGAATATGACGCAATGGAGTATCGTCGTTGTTAAATATGCTTTATGGCAACTCAAATTTGCTGACTCCACTATGGATAAATGTAGATCGACAGTGGATTGCCGTTATATGGTATATGGGGTATTAACTTGCATGTTTTGGATTTCTTTTCTGGGTTACTACTATATATTTAAGTAACAAAAGTCTTAAACTGACATAGTTTAGTGGAAACTTTTTTTAATAACAAAATATTTCAATCTATATAAATGTTGGGAAATAAGTATTTGCAAAGCTGGGCATTAACTAGTTGCAAAACATTATTGTATGTTGTTTTCTTCTTCTCTTCTGCGTATAGATCGCTGAGAGGGCAGAGTTCGAAATTTTTTATATAGAGTCTCTCTCTCTATCTTTATTCACAATGATCAGGGAATGATCATAGCTTGAAATTCCCCCCATTTTGCGTGGAATTTCAAGCTATGTGAAGAGTAGAGGAATTTTTTCATTTCGCTTCTCTGTTGTGAATGTCTGTATTTTTTTACGTGGGTAACGCCACGGGTAAATGCTAGTCATTCAGAAAACTTAGAAAATTTTTTTATTACTAAATTTTCTTTTACAAAGTAGTTTAATTTTGACCACAGCAACTTTTCGCATAAAAAAAATTTTGTAACACCCAGGAAAAAGTTAGAAAAGTATGTTAATTTTAGGTCACATTTTCCGGACAGGTACACAAAGGCTTAAGACGTCGAAAGTTATTGATTAGACCTTGCCAATGATACCGAGTCTAGGTATATACTATAAAAGTTGCTGTGCATTTTATCTTAAACACTCTCCGTGTATCTCTAAAATATATACATGTAGGGTTACCAGACGTACTCTTTTAAAGAGTACAGTACTCTTTTTTAGGCCCTCCTCTTTTTTACTCTCACTTTTTTCCCGAAAGTACTATTAAGTACTCTTTTTCTTATATCTGTGACTTTGCCATATAACAACTGAATATATCGGCTCAGTAATGTTACCAATTTTTATTATTCGTTAGAATTAAAATAAAAAACTTCAAATATTATGTTTGTTAGCTTGTTTCGTCACATTGCATTCAAAAAGTTACACTAATTCTTAAATGCTAGGATTAAAACAAAAAGTTTAGTATGAAACCTATCACTTTTTTAACCGCAACATTAAAAACAATCTTTATCGAAAACAATTCAAATATATATCTAAATTTTTCAATTTCTTGAAGAAGGATCGTAACATTAGCACCCAGACTTTAAAATTTTGTGTTATACCTTTTTTCAGTTTTATTTGTTTGTCACCTAGACCCTTTGGAGTTTCAAATTTAAATTCATTAACGCCTAAATTTTAATTTTGAATCAGCGTATACGTTGGTACTTGGAGAGTTCTAAAAAATTTTAAATTGTTTTTTTAGTACTTATGCCCATTAAACTTTGGGCATAAATTATTGTATTTTGTTACTTATGCAAATACTAAAAACATTTCTTTTTTTATATTTTCTAAAAAATTGTTTTTTTTTAATTTTAACAAAGATTGGATTCTAAAATTTGTTTGAAGAATTTTTTTCTAATTATTTTGTCTTATAAAAATATGTGGTGTAAAACCGAGGAGTTTGGGACCCCCTGCAACTCTGTACTCTTTTTTACTCAAGAGAATCTGGTAACCCTACCAATACCTAGCTTTTGGACCATCTCGACTATTACACCGTGTATAATATACCAATATAGCAAATGAAATTGAAAATGAAATCAACATTTTATTTCAAAAATAAAATTTGTTGTGGGAGTCACGGATATAGCTCCTCATTTTGGGGGGGTCCAGAAAAATGAGGAGCTGTATCCGCCCCTGCTGCAGTGGTGTGTGGGGGTATAATTACGTCACATAAATAAAATCTTAAAATGAATTGAACTCTTACAAAATAAAAACTCATCAAATATATTATCTTTTGAGAACGCTCAACATACATTTTTCTTATTTATTTTCAGTATCACGGCTAATGGGCGGTTCGGCAAGTGGGTCAATGGGACATATGGGTAATATGGGAAGTCTAGGAGCATGTAGCGTCAGCGATTCAAAGCCATTGCAATTTCCCTTGACACAAAGAAGAAAACGTAGAGTTTTGTTTACACAAGCCCAGGTTAGTATTAATGGATTTTATAATAAAAATTTTAGATTGTATGGTACTGTGGGAAATTACTGCTTAGGTTAGGTTAGAGTGGCGGTTTTACTCGAAACAGTCCTTCCTTACTAGCACTTGAAAAATTGTAGCGAAAAAGTTTTTCCTTAGCAATGATATATTTGTATTAAGATTAAAATCTTTAGTTCGCAGTTTTGGAGATATCGACTTGAAACTTTGGGAACATGTTTTTCACTTCAAAAGCAAGAGCAATTTCGAGAATCAGCCAAATCGGACAAAAACTAGGGTGTGCTCCCATGTAAGACAAAAACAAGTGAGTAAGTTTCAGTCGGGCAAGCCGACTTATATATACCCTACACCTACTGGGCCGTATGGGATCCGCCATCTTGAATTTTGAAAATGCGACATCAAATTCGAAATCAGCTACCCTAAAAAAACCCCCCTCTAAAAATTTCATACTGTTTTGATGAAATCTTAAAATTTCGGCATATTGGTTCCGCCATCTTGAATTTTAAAAATTCGAAATCAAATTCGAAATTAGCGACCCCAAAAACCCTACAATACAAAATTTCATACTGTTTTGATGAAATATTAAAATTTCGTTCGCTATATTGCTTCCGCCATCTTGAATTTTGAAAATGCTAGAAGAAAGCTAGTAATTTTAAGATTTCATCAAAACAGTATGAATGTATATAGGGGGGTTTTTGGGGTACCTGATTTCGAATTTGATGTCGCATTTTCAAAATTCAAGATGGCGGATCCCATACGGCCCAGTAGGTGTAGGGTATATATAAGTCGGCTTGCCCGACTGAAACTTACTCACTTGTTTATTGTTTTTTTTTTGCAAATTTTAGCTGGTTGATATCATAATAACAATAAGGCGATTCATTCAAAATGGGAAACCTCTCGGAATCCCTGCAGTTGTGCACTCAAAACATATTAATATTGAAATATTGGCGAGTAGCTCCGGTTTTTTTTACCCTAATCTAGGAAATTGTGCGGAATAGACCCTAACTTTGCTATCGGTCGATTATCCATATATTAAAAAACAAAATTTTTTAGCGGATCGAAATGAAAGGTAAATAAAGCCACTTCTTAAAAGTAATGTTTGCCTCTAAAAGTGGGCTTATTTCATCAAAGGGGTTTTGTGATAAAAATTTCCCCTGAATTTCGAGAATTTTTTGAAAAATTCTGTTTTTGATCATTTCGTCCTTCTGATTGGTAAGTTCAATTGAAGGAGCTACTCGTAGAAGTAAAATATGCGATCCATACTTTGGATTTACATTTTTCGGTCTTAGAAGCAGTTGGTATTACAAATGGAATTGATCTAGTACCTCGCATACAAGTGAAAAATAAATTTTTTAACATAATATCGACTGGTTTCTGACTCAACCTCGTAATTCAAATTTGGGACAATTTACGTTTTTGATGACAAAAGCCCTCCGCATTCAGTAAGAATTACCAAAAATAAATTTTTTAACATAATATCGACTGGTTTCTGACTCAACCTCGTAATTCAAATTTGGGACAATTTACGTTTTTGATGACAAAAGCCCTCCGCATTCAGTAAGAATTACCAAACAAATTTTGTTGAATTTTAAGCAAAAAAAAAAGGCTGTGCTACAACCTTGTATTTTAGAATCTAAATTTTATAAAAACTAAAACCTCGTATAATATTTTGATGTTTGTTTCCATATTGGATCCGCCATCTTGAATTTTGAAAATGCGACCCCTAAAACCGCCCTATACAAAATTTCATACTGTTTTGATGAAATCTTTAATTTTAGGCCGCCATATTGGTTCCGCCATCTTGAATTTTTAAATTCCGACATCAAATTCGAAATCAGCGACCCCAAAAACCCCGCTATACAAAATTTCATACTGTTTTGATGAAATCTTATAATTTCGGCGGCCATATTGGTTCCGTATCCAATATTTTTACATTTGTAGTTACGATGAAATGTTTTTTTTTGGATTTCAGACTAAAAGCAATAATTTTATAAACTTAGCATGCAGAAACAAGGCGGAGCATATTCGATATTTTCTCGAAGAAATTAAAAATTGTCTGAAATTTCCATCAAATAAATGGAGTAAATAAAAATCATAACAAAATAATAGTGTCGTTTTTATTTTATTTTATTAAATTGGTCAAATTTCATTCGTGAATGCTCTAAATATTTTCGTAAATATTTATTCGTTTCCGAATCTTCGTTTCAGTGGACATTGGACATTCGTATTTGTGTCAGTTTCGTCTTCGATTGTTTTCTTCGAGAATTACGAAGAGATCCTATCGTTTACGAACCCGTTTAAAAACTCGTTTACGAACTTTTGGGGGTCTGGGAAAATAATAATATATAAAAAAAAATATATATTATAAACATTATTTGGACACTGAAAAAAAAGACAGCTTTGTATTAAAGGACACATTTTTTCCTTAATTTAGGGAATTTTTCCTAATTTTAAGGAATTATTCTTGAATTTAAGTTAAAGTGCCTTAAAACGGAAATCACCGCCTCTTTAAAACAAATTTACATTTTTCTTTATTTTAAAGATTTTTTTAATTGTGAGTAAATTTGAACTTTATTTAAAGAAATTAGTTTTTAATATATGGAAATTATATTTTTTTTAGTATACGTGTCCTCAATTCTAGTATTTATTCCTCAATTTTAATGAACATTTTCCTATTTTAAATTCAAAGAAAATTGTACTTATTTTTAGTAAAAATCTTTGTTTTTAAGAAAGATATTTTTATAAATTAAAAGTAAGATTCAGGTTTTTTTTAAAAAGTGAGTATTTTAAAATAGAAATTGCTAAAAATAGAATGGATTTAAATAATAAAAAACAAATAAATATAAATTTTTGAATACCCCGTGCGGGAGTTGGACCCGATACCTTTTGATCGTGAAGCGGAGGACTTAACCACTGCACCACAGCAGCTGCTGATATGTCTGATTTTACTAATTTTAGTAAATTTTAATACAAGGAAAAAAATTGTTTTGTATACGTCTAAAGTAGTTTTCCAAATATAAATATAAATAAAAAAAAATATTTGGCATGAGTATAAATTTCTGCTTGTCCCAGGCGAGAGTCGAACCTGATACCTTTTGATCGGGAAGCAAAGGTCCTAGCCACTGCTCCACGGCCGCCGCTGGTGTGAAACGTAGTGAAAATTAGACGCTAGCGCAATTATGCTGTATATACCACAGTCTGTTGATTGGTCTCGTCATAACGCCAAAGGTCGCAGGTTCGAATCCCACCGAAGTGAAATCGCAACTACATATTTGTTATCACTATAAATTGTAAATTTAATTTAAGGTAATAAAATGAAATATGAATTTAAAAAATATAAATTAAAAAAAAAAGAAAATATAAAAAAATGAACAAATACCAGAGCTGTAGAAGAATGCAATCTTTTTAACTGCATTCCCTTGAAGTCACATTCAATTATGAATAAATCAAGAATGCATTCATTGAATGCTATTTTAACTTCAGAATAAAAGATTGAAATCTTTTATTCTGAAGTCTGAAGTCTTTTGTGATTTCACTCAAAAGAATGAAATCAATAAAAGATTGCAATCAAAAAGAATGCATTCTTTGGATTGCATTCCTCTGAAGATTGCATTCACATATGAAATCAAAAAAATGCATTCAAAAGGCTGCATTCATTTAACTTAAAGCAAAGAAAGCAATCTTGTGAATGGAAAAGAAAAATTGAATGGAAAACCATGATTTCAAAACAGACAAAGATTTCAATCTTTTACTCTGCTGTAAAATAGCATTAATGAATGCAATCAAGGAATGTAATTTGTTGCTGACTTAAAACCTAAAAAGAGTGCATTCTTTTACAGCTCTGACAAATACAATAAAAAAAAATTTTTGGAGAAATTTTTGTCTTAAAAACGAAGAAAAAACTTCTTAGAATTAAAGAACTTTTTACTAAATTCAAAGAAATATTCCTGTTATGAAAGAAATAAGTATTAAATTTAAAGTCAAAATATGTATTCAACTTAAGTAAAAGTGTTCCCTAATTTCAAAGCTATCATGACTTTAGTGCTGTTTCATTCCCCTTTTTTCTTTGGATTAAGGCATTTTTCCTTAACTGGAGCTCACTTTTTTTTCAGTGCTCCTAACGTAATTCACCAACAAAAGTCAAAATACGCACTGGGTGGCAACTCTAATCCCACCCGCACGATTCACTCAAAAATGTCCAAGGACGCAGTTGGCGGTCGCTAATCCCACCTGACATGAATCACGTAAAAAAGACCCAAGGACTCACTTGGTGGCAGCTGTAATCACAACTGACGTGAATCACCCAAAAAATGTGCAAGAACGCACTTGGTGGCATGAATTGCCTTACGGAATTTAAAAGTTAATTTGCACAAACGTGCGATTCCGAGGGGTGTCCGACTTTATATGAATCACCTTTTTTTTGTATGCATACAAAGCAATTTGAAGGAAAGGAAGTATTCGAAGCATTGAAAAGGCAGTAATTTTACTGTATTGTGTCACAAATACTGTGACGCGGTAAACTGTGCTCAAGGTATTTTCTAAAATACTTAAAAGTAAGCAAAGTATTTCAAAAATAAATTTGTTGCTTAACTGTATTCATAACAGGATTTTTTGCTTTGGCTTCCTTTTAGGAGGCTACCGGGAAATGCAGGTATTTACCTAAACTAGAAGTATGTTTAATTAATCCATTTCCGTCCACAGTTGCGTTTGCGCAACAGTACGGCGAATAAAAGAATAAAAATAGATAAAATTATTTTTTTTAAAAAACAAAGACACCATTTCGTTAGTTAAGGTTCAATCTTTTTAAAAATATTGGATACATAGACTTTTAACCACTCCCCCGCCCCCACCAAGACCTTAAAAATGACCATAAAAATTGTGCTTTTTCAACGATTTTTAAAAAATATCACAACCAACTTTTTTAATGAAAACTTTTTGGATTTACTTAGAATGAAGAAAAAAAAGCAATCGCTGAAAGCAAAATAAATACTTGCATTTCAATTTTCCAAACAGATCACTGGGCGGAAACGGTAGCAAAAATATGATTTTTCTTGTTGGTATGCTTGGCAATTGCGCAATCGATTCTATACTCTGTAGCTAGAATCGCAAGCAAAAAAGTAAAATTTTGACCCACGGGTCACCTGATATGATTTAAAGTCCAAGGACGCACTAGTTAATCCCACCCGGCATGATTCACCCAAAATATTTCTAAAGTCGTACTTGGTGGCCGCTGTAATCCCGCCTGACATGATTCACCAAAAAAATTAAATTTCAAATTTTCTTGCGCGACTAAGTGACCCTTGACTTTTGAATTTTCTTTGCAAATGCAGTTTCGCAATCGATTCTATGTCAAACGCAAGCAAATGATATTTGAATTTTCTTATTCAAATTTCGTTGCACAGCTATAGTGACCGCTGCCTTTTTCAAATTTATTTTTTGTTATTTCTTTTATGAGTGAGTCATTTATGAAACATTTTTGATAACAACCAAGCCGTGGATAGTGGGGAAAGTAATACATCACCAGCGCCGCAGAAAAAACGTCGCAAATATACTCAACACGTCAACAATAATGTGAAAAGCGACAAATTCGGTCATATCATTGAAAAAGATTCTGGTGGGAATCGACTTCGATGCCGCGTGTGCAGAAGTCAAACTATATATAGATGCAAAAAATGTAAAGTTGCATTACATGTTGAATGTTTTCCAAATATCATAACTAAATAATACAAATAAATTAAATTTTGCAATAAAAAGTCCTACATGCATTTTTATATTCTACACCTTACGGATATGTACATACGTTATCACTTTGGTCGTAAGTTTGTAGCCTCCTATATTCTTCCACACCCCCCAAATGCGCCCCTATGTCACCCTTACGACCCCCATATGTCCACTATATGTATGTATTCCTCATGTCTAATTATGTCCACATAGTTCTACCCATACACCGAGAGAAAAAAATAAGAGTTTCGCTGTTAAAAACCAGTGAAAACTGTTAAAATAAAAGCGAAAACTGATCATTGTAACAGTTTTCGCTGTCAATTAAACAGTTTTCCGACTGTCGGATGGCTTTTAACAGTTTTTGTAACAGCTTTTTCTCTCGGTGTACGTACCTATAACGCCCCTATGTCCCTCCCATGACCATCCTATCTTCGATCTACTGTCTCCCTATGTTGCGCCTATATCATCCCATGCCCCTCCATGAGCCCCTTATGTCCACCGTCAAAATCATACCCAATAAAAAAAAATTATGAAATTTTTCAATATAATAGTCATACAAAGTACATTTTTACATATGAAAATTTAGACCCCATATCTGACCAGTGATGCGTTTGCGCAACAGGCTGGTACTCCGGAACCGGAAGTCAAAAAAATTTTACGTGGAGTGTTTTTTTGACCAAAAAAAGCAATCTCACCAAAAATCTCGAAAAAATTCAAACTTTTTTTTGATCTGGACGGAAATGGGTTAACGCTCAAAAATGAAATATGCCTGGCCAGAACCATGTGTTTGTCCAATGGTTAAACCCTGAAAAAGCACAAGATTTCAATTATAAGTACAATAATTGGATTTGTGTTCATATAAAAGGATACAAAAATTTTATCACTTCCCCGCTTCACAAAAAGAAAATCCGACCCTTGCACAAGCTTTACAGTTTGCGTTCAAGAATTACTTTCATCGTCACCTTAAATATTTTTCCTTTCTTATACTTTTTTCCTAATTCATTTCTCTAATAAGTAAAAGTTTGAAAACCTTAAATGTTATGTTATCCAAAATATTTCATAAAAACTTTTTTTTAAATAAAATTTGGAATTTATTTATTTTTTTTTCTACTTTTTTAGGTTATTGGGAAAAAAATTAAAACTATCTGCAAAATAATATGTAGAAATTGTATTTATTTATATTCGAAATTTAGGGAGTATATTCAAAAATCATAATGCAAAATTGCTTCTATAAAAGATTTCAGCTACCGAAAACAAATAAACGATGCGACAATCGTCTGCCTAGCAACGTAAAAACAAAAAACCGAACTTCAACGAAGATATCTCTCTCAATCATACATTTATTTTTTAGTTCATAAAACGTTGGTTGCAAACGAAACAACAAACGAATGTCGTTTCTTACCTCAGCGCGCAACGCTGCAGCGTTCCAAATGTACTTTTTTAGCTTCTGTATTTTTATTTACTGACTAGCATGGCGTTGACCCGTGCCGTTTCCTACGTAAAAAAATACATACATTCACAACAGAGAAGCGAAATGGGAAAATTTCCCTCCTGCATTGGTAATTCCCCACAATCTAACATCCCTGATCATTGTGAATAAAGAGAAAGAGAGTATAAAAACTCCATATAAAAAACTGTCCATTCTCAGCAACCTAAACGCAGAAAAGAGTGGAAAGCAATCTATATATATAAAAGAGACGTGTATGTTTGTCACCAGTAGACGCGAAAACTACAGCACCGATTCTCACCAAAATGTATATATGTGTTCTAGGTGTCGTGAGTCGTGACATAGGATAGGTTTTGACACGCCCACTTTTACCGCCCACAAGTTAGTAAAAACTGCTATATCTCAGACGTTTTTGATCACAAGAAAATGAAATTTGCCATGAACATACCCAGCCCTAATCTGGGCTACAAATGGTGGGGATTAGACAATGGGGCGTGGCACCGCCCATACAAGTCAATATTTGAAAATGCTGTAATAGCGCTCCCACAAAATGTTTTCCAACGAAATTTGGCAAATGGCTTCATGGTTTCAACTCTAAGCTAAATGCAACATATCGGCGTAATTGGACAAAGGGGCGTGGCACCGCCCATACAAACCAATATTTCAAATTGCTGTAACTGGCCTCTCATTTAATGTTTTCCAACAAAATTTGGCAAATGGTTTCATGTTTTCAACTCTAAGCTTAATGCAACATATCGGCGTAATTGGACAAAGGGGCGTGGCACCGCCCATACAATTCAATACTTCAAAGTGCCATTCTTGGGCTCCCATTGAATTTTCTTAAACGGGAATTGGTTATATGCCTTCAATGCAACATATTGGAATTGGACAGCGGGGCGTGGCACTTCCCATACAATTCAATATTTTAAAAAATGTTACCTTGGGCTCCCAATGAACCTTTTTCAACGGGACATGGTTTTATGCTTTAAATTCTAAGTTCAATGTTACATATGGTCGGAGTTGGACAGCGGGCGTGGCACTTTTATTACAATTCAATATTTCAAAATGCTACACTTGGGCTTCCAATAAAAATATTTGATAATTGTTTTCATTCATTTATTATGACCAAAGGCAAAAACAACTTTTTTAGGGCCAGCAAAGCGGACCAGGCCCTAGCAGTATGCAATATTAGGCACAGACTATGTCAATGCAATCGAACGGAAATCTGTAAGCATACGATGACATGTTCAATAAAACTTAATACCGAAAATTAAGAAATTACCATTGGAAAATAAAATAAAATAAAAAAAAAGTATCTGTTCGCTTTCTTGGCACAAATATGATGTTTTAAAAAAAAATTATGAAAATAGGTTGGCTAATTTTGCTCCTACCCGTTACAACCGAATTGGCGTTTTAATTTTAGAAATAGTGAGGATAGTAAGGAAAAAATGAAACGGCGCAATGGTGAAACTGTGATCTTCTCACCACGGCACCAAGAAACATCTCACCGCGGTGTCACGTGTTCTGTATGCCACAGAGCTAACTGAAAGAAAAATTATGGTAACCCCAGAAAGTATACAATGGTGTGCAGCAGTACTTGAGCATTAATAATGATGATCCTGGAAGTATGCAAGCTTTCGCTTTCAAATATATGAAGGCGACCCAGAATTATGCAGAAAATTTTGCTATTTTCACTATTTTCCGGGTTTTTTTCACCGACATAGAATCATGCCACCGAGAAGAAGACAACACAAAATTATCCAAATCGGGTGCTCAACTCATTTCTGATGAGTAACACATTTCGCGACTTTGTTTTATATATATAAGTAGATAATAATTAATATATATATTTGTTCAGGTCTGTGTGTCTGTCTGTATGTCTGTCTGTCTTTCTGTCTGTCTTTCTGTCTGTCTGTCCCTAACGCTAACTAATTCAAAATGAACAACTAAACCTAAAAATTTTTTAAAGTTGTTAACCTTCTTTTCTTTTAAATGTTAGCCGTTCTGGGGGTTCGTCCCCGAGACGCTGCGGTCGTGAGACGGAACCAGAACCAATTACAATATATTCACACATATATTTTTTTTTATAATTGTTAGCCGCCCTGGTGAGGAATCACACCTACGACGCAGCGATCGTAAGTAAGATGAAGTAGCCAACCAAACGCCTACTCACCAAAGCCACTTTGACTTATACAATACATTTATAATATAATAAATTCCGTTTTTTATTGCACCATATTGACCATATTTTTTACCGAAAAAATAACTTAAGAAATTTAAATTTAATTGTTTAAAAAAAATTATTTTAAAAAAAGTGTTGATGCAATAATGTAAAGAATATGACTATTTCTGTTTGCATTTTTAAAAATTCAAAAATTTTATCCTCGTAGCTGTGGCGATTTTTGAAAATGCACGTGTTGCCACTTGGCAACAATTCCATTTAATGGTATATTTTTTTGAACGTATCTAAATTTGAATTTTGCGACAGTTGCTACACGTTCAATGAAAATATACTTATAATTTTGTCCTTCTTATTTTTTTCAGCAATTTTATATTATATAACTATTGTATGCATTATATTATATGTATTTTATGTAAAAAAAGTTTATGTTACAAAAAAAAAATTTATTTTGAACTCTCATGAATAAAATTGATGTAGATAAATGCACACTTACAATAAATTTGACTTTGATTAACTTTAATATATAAATAAATGTAAATATATTTAATGTATTTTTTAGGAAAAAAATTTTTTTCTTAAAAAAATTCATTTTTAAATGTAATACATAAACTCATATAAATTTAAGCACATATGCAATAAATTTGATATTGAAAATTTTTAGACCGTTAAGCAAATTTGTTGCCATATGGCAACATTCCAAAAAAATACTTTCAAATATCTTTTTTTTTCAAATTTTGATTTTTTATCACTATTAGCATTATTAATAGCAATAATTAACGGATAATAGATTTTTAAGGCTCAAAATGAAAAACATGTAGCGAAAGGGTTAACGGATTAAAGTGACCTTGTAGGCATTTGAAAATTTTTTTCCCTCCACGAAAAAAATTCGGGAATTAGGTCATTTCCTCACTATGATTTTCTCGAAGTGTACTTAACGGATTAAAGCTTTGTAGGCATTTGAAAGGTATTGATTAAACCTTTAAAATGGTACTAAGGTTTCTATTATAAACATTTTGAAAAGTGATGAATTTTATTAAAAACTGCATTTGGAATACTTTTTTTGGTGTTACTTTATGTTGTTTTAACCTTTTTCACTGTAACTTTTTGTTATCCACCTATAATTGGCTCAAAATAGTGTCTTGAGACCGTATTTTTTTATATTCGAGGTACTTCTTCCTACTGTGTGGGGGTATTTCAGCTTCGTTATAGCCGAAGATAGTCCACTCTCTAGTTTTTCTTTTTTTAATTGTTCTTTCTTTAATGTAACAGTTCAACTTCCACATTAGGGCACAATAACATCATCATTTCTAGTCTTTGCAAAATTGAATAAAAGTTCACATTTTCACAAATTTCTATAAAAACTAGAGAGTGAACTATCTTTGACTATGCCGAAGCTAAAATACACCCACACAGTATGATCCATTTAGAAGTATCTCGAACATAAAAAAATGTTGTCTCCATTTAGAGCCATTTTTAGGTGGATTCGGAGACTCGGACCACGTTAAAATCCGTTTCTGAAAATTTTCAAATGTAAATCGCCATAAAAAAATGTTATCTCAAGACCTTATTTTGACCTATTCATATGTGGGCTTGGAAGCTCGGACCATGTTAAAAATCCATTTCCAAACATTTCCAATCGGATACAGCAATAAAAAAGAATTAGGAAATGTTGACCATTTTTTCGTTATATGGGAGCCACTCCCAGTTTTTGTCCGATTTGGCTAATTCTCGAACTTGATATTCACGAGAAAAACCCAAAGTTTCAAGTCGATATCTCCAAAACTGCGACCGCTATCGTGCGGACGGACAGGCTGACAGACTGACAGACGGCCGACAGACAGACGGACGGCCGGACAGACAGACGGACATCGCTAAATCGACTCAAGAGCTGATGCTGATCAAGAATATATATACTTTTCCATACCGGACACGCCTCCTTATGGGCGTTACAAATGCTGTGTCAAAGTTTGTATACCCTGCCACATTGAGTGTATAAATATATATATATTGCTTAAAACAACTATATATATTTACAACAAATCGAAACCTTCGCTCAGGCGTGTAAATATTTGTGTACCAACCAATGTGAATGTTGACCATTTTTCACTGGCATACAATTTGTTTGTTGTAATAGATGCACTGTCTTAGCCAAGCAATTCTTGCTAGGCTTCGAATGGGCGGTGCCTTAATTTCAACGTCTAATTGCGCAGCAAGCTCTTGCGCTTTCAAAAAAGTGTGTTGCATATGGCAACACCCCTCAGTGAGCAAACCACTTATGCAAGAATAGTTTCAATAATGTTTTTGTGTTGCTGAGACTCAATAAAACTAATTTTAGTCAAAAACTAGAGAGATAGTCGGCTATGCCGAAGCTGAAATAAAATAAGTCCCATTTGAAAGTACCTCGAAAAAATGTAGGTCCCAGGACGATATTTTGCCCAATTTATATGTGGTTTTAGAACCTCCGGCCTTGGTCAAAATCCGTTTCTAAAATTTCAATTTTGACCCCATTTTGACCCATTTGTATGTGATTTTTGAACCTCCGACTATGTCAAAAAACCGTTTCCAAACATTTCCAATCGAATACAGCAACACAAAAATTCGTTTTTTTGTCGTTTTGTATGGCAGCCCCGCCTACTTTTTGTCTGATTGGGCTGATTTTTGAACTTGATCTGAGTTTGGAGGAGAAAAATTTGTACCCAAAGTTTCAAGTCGATAGCGAACGCTATCCTGATGACATACAGACGGACAGCTGAATCGACTCAGGAGGTGATGCTGATCAAGAATATATATACTTTTCCATACCGGACACGCCCGCTTATGGGCGTTACAAACGTTGTGTCAAAGTGAATATACGCTGCTACAGTGTATAAATATCTTATATTAAAAAAATAAGTTCTAGGACAATCCGGGTTAAAACTACAAAAAGAGCGTTTTTCCAGGTTACCGCTAAATGGAGCTTTCTGGAAAAATTTCATAATTATATTCGGATTGAGCGCGTCAAGATGCATAGTCTTTCAACCCCATTTTACACACAAAAAGTTAAAATTTATTATAATTTCTCAAAAAGTGGAAAAAAAATTAAACTTGTAGCTTGGACACCTTTGCACAATTTGTATACAGGCTTAAAATGTGACAACTTAATCGTACTTTCATTAATATAGTGTAGCAATTCATTGTTGCAATTGAAGGACTGCATTGCACGTGCTATTTCAATTTATACATTTAATTCTTTATGAGTTCTCCATAGCGTTTAAATACGCTAAAGTCGTAAAAATCAAACCTGTAAACCTACTTAAGACTGGGTCATTTGAATATGAAAACATGTTAATTGGAGAATTTGGAACAAACCCTTAGCCTAAAAAGGTCCTGCTGCCAGATGATGCTCATTTGGGTATTTTAATAGATTACTCTATTAAAATAGTCTTTTGTGTGGTTTTATTCTCATTTTATGAGTTTAGTACCATATTTTACTAATATCAAAAACCATCAATAACAAAACTAAAAATATAGTACTTTAAAGTTTCACATTGCATACATATATATGTATTTCAATATAAAATAAAATGTAAGGATAACACTACCCTGCAAAATTTGAACGTTTCGATAGCTCCATAAACCAAAAGTTGCATTCAGGATCAAGGACTTAAAAATTAATTGAATTGTAAAAATGCAGTTATTTCTCAAGACTGAACAAATCTTTTAAAAAAAAAACAAGGTTTACGTCACCGTTTAGTACTAACGTTAATCTTCAAAACAAGCTGAAACTCATATTTTTACGATTTTTTGCTTTAAACATATGAATGTTTTAGTTCAGTTGCATTAATTTTTTTGGAGTGTAATATAACTCTAAATTCAAGTGAAATAGAACGTGGTACTCCAAAAAGCAAATGATTTCAAAGATTTTTTGATGCTCGTCTAGTTTTTGAGTCTAAACAAAAGCATTTTGCATATGGGGTGCATAATTAAAAGTATTTGCCAAAGTCCTTTTAATTGTACATACTTCTTCTTAATTTTGGATGCCTAACAAGATTGTGTCCCCGTATTGCTCGATCTCGTCCAGTTTTTTTATATTTGAGTCTAAAAAAAAACGATATAATCAAAAATTTTAACACTTTTTTCAAATGTTCAAATTTTTAAAGAAAATCATAGCAATAAACGATTGCATAAACATAAACTTAGAGCGAAAATTAAAATCTCTTTAAAGCTTAATAAATATTTCGAAACTTGTAATTTTTTTACTCTTTGATCCTGATTTTCTCAAAAACCTGACGCGGTGGAAAAATTGAGAGAAGCCGTTTTATTCAGCGTCCAAAAATCTATAAGAATACCTTACTTTGATTAATGGAGCAAAATCTTGTTGTCTTGTGTAATCTATCCATGTCCATGGTCATCACTAGACTGACAATTATTTTGGACAATGGTCCAATTCAGCGGATTCGGACCAACCCCTAGAGCTACGCTACTAGACGCGTACAATAATGTTGCACAAAAAAATTTATTTCTCATTCCAGCACATTTTTTGTTTCTCTCAGACATAAAAACGCGGTCAGTGAAGTTTTGCGTCGATCGGACCACTTTTGACTTTATTTAGGAAAATATTGATGTCTGGAATTAATTTTTTTAAATTATTTCGTTTTATATATTTTTATCTTATTAGTTTCTAAATTCAAGTAGCTTTCCAACGAGCTGCTGAGAATCAAATTCGGTTGTCAAATTTTGAAACCATAAATACATACTTTCAAGTTAAAAAATACTTTATAGAAACAAATACTCATGATATATCACGTTATAAAAAATTAATAATAATTCAATAAACTCATTTTGCATATACAAAGTATTTTTTAACTTAAAAGTAATACTAGTTTTATATTTTTCAATCTTCAAACATGAAAAAACGTAATTTTTAAACCAAAAAACGTCAAAAAGTCATGGCATCAGGGTGAAATATATTTTAGGGATTTGTCCACCTAGAATTTTATTCTATACCGATGTGCCCCATGATAAAAATAGGAAATCGTCTAAAATACCAAAAACAAATCTTAACAAGTAGGGAAATTTTCCAGTTCAAGGTGAGGTTTTCGTACTTGTTTTTAAAATTTTCTTAACTTTACCACACTATCATGAAGGTTTCTGCTTGATTTGAGGTTTTTGTTTTTAGGTGGTTTTTTTCTGGGTATAGTAAACACATTAGTACAAGTGTATATGATTAATATATATTTTGCTTTACCACCTTAGTTCTTGCGAATTTTTGAAGAAGATAATTATAATTTAAGTTGTTGCACGGTTTATATTCTCCCAATCTATCTTGCCCCATTGTCTATCTAAAATAATTATTTAAGAAATTATAATTTTTAATTAATTTTAATTTGAAAAAATTACTTACAAAATATTTTCTATTACAGAATTATAAGATATAAACATTTTTTCGTACAGAATTTTTTTTGGTTGTTCTGATACAACTTTGTAATACAACAATGGAACCCATTACACTTGTTTGTTGTATTACATTTTATAAATATTAAAAAAGAGTAAAAAAAAGTTTCTTCAAATAAAATCCTTTAAAAGACTAAAAAGCATAAAATAAATTTCCTTTAAATTAATTTCCGCAATTTCGATTTAAAATTAAGGATTTTTGGCTACTTTTTCCTAATATCGTTGCAGATTTTGAAGTCGCTAAAAACCCTTAATTTTAAATTGAATCTACATCGGGAAATTTCAGTTAGATTGTCTGGTCTAACTGAAGGAATTTTTATAAAAACCAAGACGGTGTTTTATTCTTAAATTATTTTGTATTAGTTCGTTTTTGTAAATTTTGTTTCTATATTTCTTCGGCGAAGAATATTAGTTGTTTTTTAATCTTAGCTATTCTGTCAAAATAAGAATGTTTTTAAAGCTGTACCTGTTTCTATGAATTTAAAAAGCTGTACATTTATATTACATAATTTTAAAAATTATAAAAATTAATTTTAAAAACGTGAAAAAACATCCTCAATGTGCAGTCCGGGCTGTGTTGGCTGAATTGACCTCTGACCGCGATGAGCGAGAATAAAACGTTTAATTTTTCCGCGCTATTACATTTCGATACGCGAAATTTTTTGTTTTTCAACTCACCCTACTCATAAATTGTACAAAAATTGAGGACGTTTAACTTTGAAATGAGTCAACATGCAACACGGCTTACCTGACGTTTGTCACCTATTGGGAAAATTTTTATTATTTACAAGCAAAGGCATTTGCTGACATCCAATATTGACGAACAATAAGTTCATTTAAGAGTATTTCAAAACTTAGTATCCCAGCCAACATAAAATTAAACTTTAGACAAAGATCATATTTATCGAATTATTCTCGAAACAAAATATTGGTCAAAAGTCCGACATTAACTCGTAAATTACGAATTTCGAATTTTCTAACTCTTTAAAACTTTTTGAATAACGATACGTTTACTCGAAAATAAATCATCAAAATTATCCATTCTTTATTGTCAATTTAAATTAAAGGTGACAAATATTGTAAAGATCTGAACAACAGCCAAAAAAGCTCACTAGATTTGATAGAGATTAGATGATTCATCCACTAAGAGTCCATGAACGCACTTGGTGGTAGATGTAACGCCAACTAAAAACTATTCGTACCAACGGGTCACATTTCGTATTCAAATGCAGGGATGTAACCAGGAAAAAATTTCGGGGGTTTTCATAACAATTTAACTACTACTGAAGAAAAAAACTATAAAATACAAACAAAATTAAAATCAACAACAAAACTGTTTTTTTTTTTAAATAAATCTTTTGAATTTTCATAAAAAAAAACAGATTTGTCGAACACTGCAAACTTTCCCCCTGGGTACGTCCCTTTTCGAATGCTTACAGTTTCCTAAGTTTTCACTTTATTGAATCGGTTGTACAATGTATTCGTTAATTGGTTATTTTACTTTAAAAAAGCGATTTTCATATGTTTTTTTACTTACAAAAAAACTGACGTTAACTACCGGCCAGTGACAGCCGATTCTGTGCTCACATAATCGGATCTGTGAGATCAACCGTTGGCTTGTGTAGAGAACTTATAATTACACAAATCTGCATCGAGACATTTGGAGCCGTACATACATTTTTTTCAAAAAAATTATAATGAAAAAATATTTTTAAATTTCACAATTACTTTTTTTCACCTAAAAGCAATGGCTTTTTATAAAATAGTATTTTTTTGAAAAAATACAGCTTATACCACACAAGTCGTTTTGTCAAAAAAGTTTTGAATGAAAAAGAATTTAATTTAGGTCGCTTATGTCAAATTGTTTTGTTAAGGGGGGATTTTTTAAGTTCAGATTTGGCAGCTTCTTTCGAAATAAGTTGTTTTGTGAAAAGGAATTTGGAGTAAATGGGATTGCGTTAAATGGAGAGAGGTTGTATTGTCAAATAGATGAAACGACTTTTTCCAAAGCATTTTTTTAACTTTTTATCCTGTTCAATAGAAGTTGTTTTATAAAATGTAATTTTGAAAAAAAAAAAACTGGAAAGAGGTTGATTTTCGACGATATATCTTTTAAGTATCATACCTATAATATTAAAAAATATAATTATTTTGAGCACAAGTCAGGGACGTAACCAGGAACAAATTTCGGGGTGGGGGAATGTTTTCATAAAAGTTTTATTACTAATACTGAAGAAAAAAACTATAAAATGCAAACAACAACTACAGATCGTTTTTCTTTTTTTCAGGTCGGGTAATGTGGCAGTAGAGCTTTTTTCTATGTTGTTGTTGGAATTTTTTAAAACTATACATGACAAAAGTTGTTGTTTTACTCAAGCTTTACTTTCTGTAAAAATAGAATCGACTGTTTGCACCGGTGCGACACAATTGTGTGAAAAAAATATTTAAAAAGTTTAATTCAGCTATTGCGTTTATTTCGATAAAAGTAGTGTTTTTTAAGATATCGGGAATATCTTTAATAACATTAGGTCAGTTTTCGAATTTACTTTGCAGTGATATCAATTACTCTAAAGAAAACAACATATATGTTTTCTTAAAATCAATAAATTTACCCAATGTCGGGTAATTTTGCACTTTTTTGTCGGCTAAATTGGCACTATATTTTTAAAAGTTTTTTTTGTTAGATTTCATTGATTATTGACATTTTAAAGTATTTAATGCATTATTAGTATCTATGGCATTGGTTTTGAAGAAATTTGCGATATGCACAGAAAAATGTTTGGTTGGTAAATCAAACCAAAAAAAATTTTTAATTTACCAACCCATACAAAAGTTCGGAGAACACGAAATCGGAAACAATTTCCATCGGTTAATCTAAACGATAAAAAATTGTTTTTTTTACCAATACAAAATTGTTATTGTACTTGTACGCGAAATCATAATGTCTGCATAGAACATGTTCTATTTTTAGATTGAACAGACTGTGCAGATTGTGCAGAGTATACTACCCTGCAAGAAACAACTGACTCCCATTTTGCGGGATCAATAGGGTATACAACTATTTTATAGTTACAATGGGTGAATCAAGCACTGTTAGAGATGTAGATTGGTTTGGAACTAAACACAAGTAATGCAGAGGTAGTGTGTTTCAAACAAAACTCAGTAATTTGTGCTTGGCTTTGTTTCGTTTATCTTTAAGAGAAGATTGCCGAAGAAAAACCGAGTAGTCTGTGAGTAAACCATTTTTTCAAATCAGTTGTAATTCGTGAAGCGAATTAAAATGTAACTTCGTACAAAAAATAAAATAAAAAAAAAATTTTTTAAATAACAAAAATATTTAATTAACTTGAACAATATTCTTTTGGAGAGATGATATTCGTTTTGTGTAAAGTGATATATTTTCTTATAATTGAAAATGTTAGAAAATATTGGAATTTTGTAAATAAAATTTAATAAAAATTTGAAAAATAAGCATAAATGTGAAAAAATGTGGTTGTGAGTGATTTAATGCTAATACACTGAAAGAAAAATTTAGTGCATTGGTTTTTAAAATAGAGCTTAGAACAAATTTGTTTAATTTTAAAACACGTGCGTTCAAAACAAATTTTAAAACGCAGTCATTCAATTTTAAAACTTTGTGCTAAAAACCAATTTGAAAGGAAATTTATCAAATTTTAAAACAATTCCATTCAACTTCAAAATTTTTGTTTTCATTTGAAAAAAAAAAATTTTCAAATTTGAACGAGTTTGTTTTTAAATTAGATTTTAGTACATTGTTTTAAAATTGAAAAACTACGTTTCAAAACTTGTTTTTAGCGCACGTGTTTTGAAATTGAACAAATATGTACAAAGCTCTATTTAAAAAACCAAATCGTTCAATTTTAAAACATTTTCCTGTCAGTGTAGAAATTATTTTCAAAGCAACCTATATTTTTGTTAAGTACGCCTGTGCAACATAAATACAAAAGCCACGACTTCGATTTTTGCCTTCTAGTATTAAAATCAGTGCGTACAGTATGGTCAATGAGTGAAGTATAAGGGTAATGCATTTTGTTCAGAATGATGTTTATATTTACTTTAACAATATTACATTTTCCATATTTTAATTTTTAACATTTTTTCCTTTTTTTGTACAGATTTCAAATCTTTTATTTTGTGTTTTTTTTTTTAATTTTTTGCAGTTTTATATTTTTACAATTTTTTTATTTTTAGATAATACTTTTGAAATCAATAGTGTTTCGGTTACAAAAAAAATATATTTATACAAACCCATTTTTAATAATAAAGTGCTACTTAAAAAAAACTAAGATTGAGTTTTTTTTGCGAACAAATTTTTAAAATTACTGAAAGCTAGTATGTAGCTAAGTTGTAGTGACTGGTTATTAACAAGTTACAAGTATTGTATAGGGGCCAATTTTCCACCGCTAGGAAAGAGCTAGATCGTAGTGGCTACTTCCAAGGTGACCGGAGGTAATGCAGAGGTGGCAGCTGGTAGCTTCCTCCAATGACAACGTCATGTTAAATTCGCCACTTCACCACATGTGAAAGAGATTTGGGTGGAACCAGTACACCCTACTGCAGAACTAGTTTGGAACTATTTGGGAATTAGACCGGTTTCTTGCAGGGTACATTTAGACTCACCAATACATGTACGGGAAAGCATGATGTGTTCTATTTTTAGATATATGTTATATTTAACAGACTGTACAGAGTTGAATAATGTTAGAGCTAGCTCAAACTGCTAAGCAGTTAGCAGTTTTTATTTTACATATAAAAATATGTAAAATAAAATAAACAAATAAAATATACAAAATTTTTTGTTTTTGTAATAAATGCAAAAAATAACAATTTTTGTGGGTTGCTTAACAATTTTTTTGGTAAAGTAACAATTTTTTTACGTTTATATTTACTTCCTTTGTTGGTTGGATCGTTTTTAACCAACCTTTTCGGCTAGATTTACCAACTTTTATTTTTCTGTGTGGATGTGTCCAAATTGCTAAAACCAATCAATAATTTTTAAAACAGATTTTTTTGTCTAATATTATTAATTTGATTAAAAAAATCAGAAATCTAATTCGTTTTTATTTAGTTTTTTATACTAATAATGTCTTTTTAACGTATTTTTTTGTAAGTGCCACATTACCCGACTATGCGGACATTTTATTTTGGACATTTACAAAATGACATGTTTCGACCTGAAGATTAACTTGTATTAGAAAACCGTCTATGGTGGAAAGATAGTAGAATACCTAACCATTTAAATTGCGCCACAAACTTCACCATGTCCAAAATGGCATGCGGATGTGTCCCCACTGCTTAGCATATAACTATGGAGTTACTATAGCTAGAAGAATAATCTTTACTAATTTGGAAAGATATTTAAATATGAAAAACGACTATTTATGCTTTGAAAGAATGTCTTGAATATAAATCGATATAATTTCTTATCAAATTAGCATTTTACCAATTTTTATTTAAACTCATTTTTCTTGGGAAAATATTTATGTAACGGTAAAAATGTAATGATGCAGATTTCTTGATAAATTCTCTGCAAATGCTACATACGAAGTTTCTTTCAACAACTAACGGTTGATCCTACAGAGTGAACCGTGAACACAGAAAAGGCTGTGACCAACGCTGGATTTAGCTATACAGCGCAAAGGGGCGCTTGAAATTTGAACAAAAATTGAAATATTTGTATTTTACATATTTTTTACGTTTTAAATTATAAGTTTTAATTTATAAAAACTTTCTATCTTTGTTTTTTCTTTATGAAAATTACCTTGATTGGCATAGATTCACTCAAAGAATTAATGTAATTGCTGCAAATGTTGTACTTTCAGAAAAAATACGTTTGTATTTGTATTGACTGAACTCGTTGACCGTAAACGAAAGTAATTTGATGGACACGTTTTTAATTTCGAACATAAAGCGGATCTCGAGAATTCAATGAAATGTGGGTATTAGAAAATTCAATTCCCGAACATTTTTTTAACCCGAAAAATGTTTGGTTTTTTTTTGAGAAATCGTAAGTCCGTATTTATGTGAAAAAACTTGAAATCTTCATATTGTTATTTCGAATCGTAAACAAGAAAACGAAGTGGAACCCAAAATTTCATTTAATGTCGGTACTTTAAATATACCACTAGATTTATTGCATACTATTTTCCTACTTTAAATGTAAAAAGAATGGAATACAGGGACGTAACCAGGAAAACATTTCAGGGTGGTTTTCATAAACATTTTTTTAAGAATATTGAAGAAAAAAAACTATAAAATGCAAACAAAGTTTAAATCAAAAACAACATCGTTTTTCTTTCATTCAAAATAAATTTCATTAAAAAAAGTAGAAAAAATATAAAAAAAGGATTTTGCAAAGATAACCTGAATGGGAGTTTATGAAAAAAGATTCATTTTAAAATCCAAAATATGCACGAGTAATCACGCTTAAGAATGTTTTACAGTTGTTTCCGCTTAATTGTGCCCCGCTTAATCGATTTTTCCGCTTAAATGAGTCACAAAATGTTCAATGAAAAAATGCAATATAAGATATACAGGGATTTAGCCGCTTTATTGCAATACTCTCTTAATTGAGTAGCATGATATATAATGCTTTGCAATTCTGTTATAAAAAATGTCGGTTAATTGTCATTTGAAATATGTCTGGAAAAATTTTGTAATGAGAAAATGTGTCAACCTTGCCTATGTTTTGAAACAAAAAATATTTAAATACTTAAATTACACTGTGCAACAGAAGTTATAGGGCCTCAACCAAATTTTTGTGGGATGATTTATGAAAAGTTAAGGGTAAATGAGATGACACTTTAATACTAGGCACATTGCAGCTGTCATCACCACGAACGTCAGAACTGATGTGTGCCACTAGCTGGGCGGTGCCAGTAGATGGGCATCCTTCCATAATAATGCTTTTTCACTGCTTTGCATTAGTAAAAATTGTTTAGCGGTTGAACTTATAATCCCGAAATTCTTGATCTATCCTCCAGTTTTAAGGAATTGAAAATCGGACCAGTAGTTGTTGAGAAATCGGCTTGTGTGTCTGTCTGTCTGTTTGTCCCTCAATCACGGCTAAACGACTGTACCGATTCTCTTGAATCATTGAGGATAAATTCTATAGGTATCGACATGTAACATAGGATATATGAGATTGGGATTGAACAGAGGGGCGTGGCACCTCCCATACAACACATAATATGTCTACAAGTTTGTTGTTCGGTTTTGAAATTAAATGACTGCGTTTTAAAATTTGTTTTGAACGCACTTGTTTTAAAACTAAACAAAATTGTTGTAAGCTCTATTTTAAAAACCAATGCACTCAATCTTTCAGTGTACCTATAACGCCTCTATGTCCCGCCCATGACCATCCTATCTTCGCCCTACGGCTTCCCTATCTTCGCCCTACTGCCTCCCTATGTTGCCCCTATATCATACCATGCCCCCCCATGAGCCCCTTACGTCTCCAGTCAATATCATACCCAATAAAAAAAAATAAGGAAATTTTTCAATAGGGGTATTCATGTAAAATGGGAAAAGCCTGGGAAACGCGCAGTGGTTCAGTTGTTGACCAGGGGTGCAATCGTGTAACTCGACCACGATTCACGTTTACGCTGACAGTTGAAAACGTGATCAGCGGCTCGATTCTCAAAGTTTGCTTCACGTAACTTTACTATCGATTCTCGTTTTACTTTTATCCAAAAACACTTTCCGAACCCTTCAGCGGTTTTATCCAGTGTGAAAAAGCACTTTCCGAATACTTCGCGATTGTGAACAATTAAAATTGTAAACTTTTGTGTGTGTTTTAATCATGGTAAAAGAATATATTTTCTTTAGCCATGGTTTTAATTTAATGATTACAAGATATTTCCTTCTTGACGAAAGCGATGAGGTAGATAACATTGTCAGGCAGCGAAGGATACTAACGGATGCTTCAAGTCCATTGGAATTGCGTGAAAGGAGGTGCTGCATGTTGCACTATCATCCAGTTAGGCCGAAAGAATTGCTCATTCATTAGCAACTGCCTTCGAAGTGGAACAGGAAGGCTCAACAATCGCTCCTGCGCAAAACGTTCAACATTATTCACTCCAGCCAACTGCGCCATTACTGTTTAGCATAGCAAGCAACTTGTTCCATTGTTTTTGTTTGTTCCCATGTTCAGTGTTTTGCAATGCATTTTTTGCAATCCACGAATGCTTCTCCATGAATTCGATCATCACTTTTATTTGCGTTCGATTGCTTTGTTGAACCCTAAAAAATAATTTTATTGAATCAAAGTTCAACAATAAATATAATTTACAACATTTAATTTTTTGGAGCAATCACTTTTTTTGCTTGAAAACTTCTTAAAACAAGTGAAAACGGCATGTAAAGTGATGTCGTGCGCCGCAATCGAGAATTGAAACGTTTTCGAACGAGAATTGGCTTACGTGAAGCAAAAACGATGTGCAGAACCTCGTTTTTGTTGAATATCGAGGTATACGATTGCGCCCCAGAACTGTCAAAAATTGTATGAGAAGAGAATTGCACAAAGTGGAAAATCTTGCGCGTCGATTTTGGTGCGGAAAGAACTGCACAAATGTTGTGCGATTGTAGTGATGTCAATAAAATAAAACAATAAAATTGATATTCGATTAATATAAAAATTTACTATCAAAAGTAATAAAATGCGGCTGCAAATTAAAAAGAAAAATGTATAATTATATATATAAGTTTAAAAAAGAACTATAGGTAACAATTGTTTGCAAAATAAAAATTTATTGAATTTATAATTGTCAAAGCTGTGCAGAATATCGAGGACTTGTAAGTGGGTACTAGTTTATTGTCTAAGTGAGTATGCTCACAACACTAATATAGTTTGCTTCGAAAATGGCGGTAAGTAAACAAATTTACTTACCGCCGTCAACGAAAGCTATTTCTTCAAATAGTTTGATTCATTTTCTTTTTTCGCTTATTTTAGGCATTTTTTTCACTTTAAACAACAGCTGTCAAAAATTCGAAGAAGAATCAAAAGAAGTGCACAAATAATTTTTCTGGTACGTTCATGAAACGACAGTTGAAAACTGCGCTAGTCGCCAACTGCACAACTTCCACTTTTAAATGAATACTCTTAATATAATTGTTAAAGTGATGCGTTTGCGCGACAGGCTGGTTCACCGGAACCGGAAGTCAAAAAAAGTTTAAATTTTACGTGGGGTGTTTTTCGACCAAAATAAGCAATCTCAAATAAGCAATGTTACGTAACGCATCCCATGTAGGGGGCTGCTTTGTTTGTTTACATGGCGTTACGTGAGGGGGGTAGAGTAAAAACGGAAAAAATGTTACGTGGTTTATGAACAACCAATTTATTTCTGTTTTTAGTTCTTATTATTATCATTTTAAAAATTTCAATTAATTATATTAATGGGGTTCATTTAAACTGGTAAAACTTTCGTAAACGAAGTAAACCTTGTTGATCTACATGCCTGTAAACTTTCCGTTAGAATTTGTATGGGAAAAAGTTTAAATTTGTTTTAAAGATGCGGTGATTTACGTTTTAAGGCACTTTTTCTTAAATTCAAGAATAATTCCTTAAAATTAGGAAAAATTACTTAAATTGAGTTCTATATATAGAACATTAGAGAATACTGGGGAACATTTTCTACTTCTTTTATTTTATGAGAGATCAAATTCACAAAATTGGAAATAATTTGTCATTTTTAAAAGTTTGGAATTTTTTTCTAATCGACATTAAAATTGTTAAATGAGATACTAAAGCTGTTTCTACGCTGAATGCGAATGTAATCATTAAAAGTGTGGAGGAACTGACGAAATCTATAAAAAATGTCCGAGACTTAAAAAATAGCTTGGTCTAAAAATACGTTTCAAAATGTACTTTTCCGAAAGTGTCAGCTGTCCCTTTAAATAAACAAACAAATGGAAAAATGGCTGATGTAATTTTGCAAATATTTCTTAATTTCTATTATTTGTAGGAATATGGAAAAGCTAAACGCCGTCGCCTAGTGCATATTATTCAATTTTATTTTTTTCCTAAATTTGTTTAGCTTTGGATTTGTTTACTTTTGGCGCTGCAAGATTGTATTAAAAATGTTTCTTAATGTTTCTTAGAATAATGAAATGCAACCATAACCGCAGCAGCCGTTTTGTCGATATTTACGATTTTTACACTTCATCGTTCATTTAAAGTTTACATGTTTACGGGGGTTGTACAGGTTTAAATGATCCCCATTATTATTATCGCATTTTTATTTAAACCTATATATATTCATATAGCTATGGATTGTGTTGCTAACCCACAAAAATTTTGTTATGAGTCCAAATATTGATACTAGTAGTTCCAAAGATTGCTCATATGATATGATTCGCATATTGTGTAAACAACATATTGGACTGAAGACTTATATATACCCTACACCTACTGGGCCTTATTGGATTCGTCATCTTGAATTTAGCAATTTTGACGTCAAACTCGAAATCAGCGACAAAATTTCATACTGTTTTGATGAAATCTTAAAATTTCGGCCATATTGGTTCCGTCATCTTGAATTTTGAAATTTCGACATCAAATTCGAAATCAGCGACCCCAAAAACCCCTAGATACCAAGTTTGGAACTATTTATCCCATACAAAAGTTCGGAGAAAATCAAATCAGAAACGATACAAATTTTTTCTTTTACAATAAAAAATTGTTATTTCACATGTACGCGAAAGCATAATGTATGTATAGAGCACATTCTATTTCTAGATTTAACAAACTGGTTGACTAAAAACACTAGTTCATTGAATAGTTTAACGACGAAGAGTATGATTCTGACAAAAACTGCCAAAAGAAAACATTACGAATTATTTGTAAAGTTAACTTGTGTTTTTGTGTATTATAAATATTGCAATGGTTTAACAGGTATTTATTTATTTTCTTTCCTTCTATTTTTCTTTTGTTCCGTCTTTCAGGTGATCCGGTATTTTTTCTTTATATCTATCATTTATCTTCTTTCTTTCTTTTTGTTTATCAGAAACTTATTTTACAAAAATGTATGTAAATTAAAATCAACTAACTTTAAATTTATTGGTTAAAAAGAGCTACTTTATAAAGTAAATTTATTTCATTTAGCTGTTAAGTGGTTACAAAAAATTAGAATATAAAGTAGTTTGATTTCAATTAACTAATTCAAATTATATGCCTAGTGGACAATTGACTTGTCCCTACACTCAAAGAATTATTATGTTTGGAGAACGTTTGCTTCAAATATACTACTTTTGAATACAAACTTAAACGAAAAAACAAACAAAAAACATTTGCTCCAAATTAAGTCGTTTTGCCGCAAATAATAAATAAATTTGCAACAATTCAAAAACGTTTCCAATAAAAGTATTGCATTTAACTTTTATTGGAAACGTTTTTAAATTGCTGCAAATTAAAAACTAATTTCTAATAAACGTTTAAACGAATTCGATATAAGCTTTGTTTTTATCGACCAGAACGAAAGTAGCTCAGTGGCACAGCGTATGTGCGTATGTGCGTAACTTATAAACCTTACGTCCCGCGTTTGAATCCTGGCTGAGCTGAACATTTTTTTTTTTTCGTTACTTAAACGTTGGTTGCAAACGAGACAACAAACAAAGTGTGTTTGTCTAATTTTTCGTTTCTTACGAACGAAAAAATTCTTTGAGTGTAGGACATCGTTATGTTAAAGTCAACAGTTCGTTATTTGAAATAAAATCAGATTATCAATCATTGGGAGAATAAAAAAATTCTTGTATCCATTGAATATGGCTGTATAATCGAGGTTCATTGACATTATGAACAATTTTTTATTCAGTGTAGTAGTTTATTCAGTGTAGGTGCTAGGAGTAACAAAATTCGCAACTTCAAATAGGCAGTTTCAGTCAAATTTACATACGGTTGCGGCTAAAGTTGCGGTCGAAATATGAAATTTTGATTTGTTTCAAAGATTTTATGGTATCGATATTGGTGCCATTGGAAAGGCCTCCTAGACCCCTTTCCAATGAGTACCAAAGCACCTTATACCGTTAAGTACCTTTCCCGAAAACCATTTTAAAACTTTTCAAATTTTTTTCTTGGTATTTTTGTAATCGGCGTGGAAAACCCATTTTTTTCAATTTTAAATAATTTTTTTTAAATAAAAAATATTTTAATATTAATTAAAAACGCTGTTTGACAACATGGGAGTTAATTTTTCTGATTGCCGATCTGATAACACATTCTGAAAGACATTGGTCTACATAAAGACTCCTTCAAAAGGTTTTTCTGCGAGTTATTCGAGGCCAAAGGTGACACCTGGGTTACTGCAATCTTTATGAAAAAACTTTTCAACGGTAAGCGATATCGTGTTAGCATCGCACAGTGATTTGTCCCATAGACAAAATTCAGAAAGTTTGATGTCATCAATTATATAAAATATGGTATTTTTGGAAAGGTAATACATTGACTAAAAAGAATATGAACTTCTTTATTTGATTAAAATTTTTTTGACGTCCGTGGAGTATTGTCAAATTAGGGAAATTTGATAACAAATGCTGGAAGAAAAAAATTTATTTTTGATAGCTTGGCGAAAAAAATTGCCAAAAAGGTATTTTTGGCAAGAATGATACAAACTTTACTTTTTTATAAATGTTATTGTTGTATTAAAAAATGAAAAATAAAATAGTTGTCTTTAAACTTCGATGTAAAAATTTGTGAGTACCATGAAAAAAAAAGTTTTTCAAGTAAAAAACAAAAAAAAACCCAACAAATTATGGATTGTAAAAAAAAAGTGCGTAAAAGTTACTAAAAATTTTTTTTTTTGTTTTAAAGTTTAATGTGTTTTCTTTCAGAAAAAAAAAAGAAATTCACCATTTTTTACCAACTTTTTGAAAAAAATGTTTTTTTGTAAATGCCTAAAATGACAATTTTATATCAAAAAAAAATTTTGAAAAGTTCATAATGTAAATAAAAGGGTAAAATGTGATGAATGTATGTATTTTTATTAATATATTGATATTAATGTATGTATAGTAACTAAAAGCTCAATTGAAATATTGTTTATCCAATGTCATTTAATTTTTCTCTATTTTACTCTTCCCTCTTCTTCGTATTGACTAAAGCGGTCAATACCGAATGGTTTTGGCAATCCCGGGTTATACAGATTTTTCAGGATTTCTTGGGGTTCATTACTTTACCAAGCAATGCACATGTTAAACAATTAAAAAAATAAAAGATGTGCCAGAATTATTAAAATTGAGAATACAGGTAAAATTTATGGTAAAAGTGAATACGTCACTTCGACAAAAGTACACTATCAAGTACACCAGACCGTGAATACCCCTAATAGTAGAATATACATAATATAATATAGTAGAATATACATTTTTCTTTACAAAGTATTCAAGATTATAAAAATGTATTGCTCTTTTCAATAGTTGTAATATTAAATAGTTGTAATAAAAAATAGTTGTAATATAAAAAGATTTTTTAATGTTTTTGCATTAATGTACCTGCTAAACTACAACTGCTAGCCAAAAACGGTTACTAAATTTGAAATCAGCTAATCAAGAACCACTAGAATCCGTTATTAAAGCTAAGAAACCTTTTGCGAAATATAATTGTAGAGTTGTATTATATGCATAATAATTAAATAAGAAAATCAAGCATACAATTCTGGATTTATTCAAAAACTATAAGGGTTACAGAAAAACCGATTACATTTTTGAAATCAGCGGGCCAAAATACATTTAGAAACTTAGTTTCAATTAATTCAGAATACTCCTTCGATTTTTGTCCCAAGCTCATATGGAGACAAATCACTGTGCATCGTCAGCATAACTTTAGCAACATTGTTGCCGAACGTCTTAACCCCCTAATGTAAGTTTCTATGGCACCCAAAATATCCCAAATAAAAAAAATTAATTTTTTAAAATAAAATTTTGTATTTTTTAAACCTTTAAAATATATTTATTTATATTCTTGGTTTTTCATGACCACTGAATATTTACTTTATTGCGTTATGCTATTCAGCAGTGCTGTAGCTAGGGTTAAATATAATATATTTGTTGAAAGTACCACTTACCGTTAAATATTTTTTTTAATAAAAGTGAAGTAGCCTCCTTTGAACTTTGACCTTGAATAACTGGCTTATTCGAGGTAATCTATGCAGACAAAGACCTATCAGAATCTGTTATCAGATCGACAATCAGAACTTGCACAGTGTAATTACTCACTCGATTCCTGCCGAGGAGAACTTTCCAATGGTACCAATTCAAACACAATAAAAGGTTCGAAAACAAATGAAAATCTAAAATTCGACCACTAGTATTTTTTGACCGCAGCTGTACCTGTATTCTTAACAGACTGAAACTAGAATTTAATTATATTTAACAATTCTTAAGAAACATCACTTCTTAATTGTTTTTTTTACTTAAATTTCTCTCATTTTATTTGAATGGACAGATGTAAAAACAAATATATTCCGAATATTTAGAACAACATGCAAGCAATAATGAAAAATGAATTTTGTATTTACACAGCACTTCAAATTCCAAGTCTTCCTCAAATACAAACAATTTTATGAGCATATATTTGCACAGCACAAATGTATATGTGTACAACTTTCGATTGTCACTACTGTTTGACAGAGTAACCATATTGAACATAGAATATACAAACTAGCTGATAGGGTCAGACTGAAGCTAAAATACCCTGCAATGGTTAAGGAGGAAGTAAAATTAGGATATAATTGTTTTAATCAGGGACAACAAATATCGTTATTTTACAAAATTTTAAAATTAAAAGCAAACACAAACCAATTTGAATTTTATGTCCATATCCGTGCCGCTGCACGGTGGGAGAAATGAGCCGTTTTGCGAT
Source organism: Heteromyza rotundicornis (assembly GCA_951394025.1). Classification (NCBI taxonomy): domain Eukaryota; kingdom Metazoa; phylum Arthropoda; class Insecta; order Diptera; family Heleomyzidae; genus Heteromyza; species Heteromyza rotundicornis. The sequence continues at coordinate 29,911,085 of OX596012.1, forward strand.
TTTAAAATAAATTTTTAAATATCAAATTGAGCAAATTTTTTTTGTAATCGATTATTAATATTTTTTTGAGATTAACTGTTTTTTTGTTTTGATTTCAATATTTGCTCTTCTGTAAATCGTAAAATAATGCATCTGTTGGAGCACGAGTTAAAAAAATATTTTCAACATTTTTTATCAATTCACTAAATTTAGTCGGAAACAAAATTGATATTCTTGATCAGCATCACCTTCTGAGTTGATTAAGCCATGTCCGTCTATCCGTCATTTCGCACGATAACTGCCGTAGCTTTTGAGCTATCGACTCCAAATTTTTGCATTCCTCTTTTTTGGCGAATAGTTGGACGGTATTGAAAATGGGCAATATAGAATAAGAACCACGCCTACCTCCCATACAAAATGGCCGCCAAATTTGTAAATGGATCAGAAAATGGAAATTATTGAAAACATATTGATAAAATATTGATAAATTATTGAAAAATTACCGATAAAATATCATAAAATTATCAACAAAAAATCGATTCAATCTTTAAAAATAATTTATTAAGTATCCACAAATTAATTTTATGTTTAACGAGCTCATTTTTGTTAATAATAATTTTGTATAGTCGGGTTCAAGCTCAAGTGCAGCTTAAATCAAATTAAGACTGCGATTTGTATACAACAACAAATTTTAGTGCCAGCATGTAGTTACTCATATGCGCATTTCGTTCCCACTAAGGAACTCATCAGTGAGCTTTCCTGGTACAATACTATTGCTTAAAACAACTATATACTATACTATATACGAAAACTTAGCTCAGAACTGTGGTGTGTACATATTTGTGTGACAACCAATGTGAATATTGACCATTTTTCACTGGCATACAATTTGTTGTACTACATGCACTGTATTAGCCAAGCAATTATTTTAAGCTGCACTTGAGCTTGAACCCGACTATACAAAATTATTATTAACAAAAATTAGCTCGTTAAGCATAAAATTCATTTAAAAGGGCGGGTACACCCCTTTCAAATACAAATTGTCTTAGACATAGTTTCAAATGTCTAATTAAAAATTTTTTTTTTCATGTATTTCCTTTGAATGACCCAATATTAACTTAGGTCTAACAATGATTATTCATAAATTCATAAATTCAACTAAATATAAAATTCTGTGAGATATTCAAATATTTCAAATTAAAATCGCTGGCAACAGCACACACTTAAGTTGCAATTGTATTCGAATCCTAGCAAGAAAATTTATTGTTGTATAAAAATCGCAGTCTTAATTTGATTTAAGCTGCACTTGAACTTGAACCCGACGATAAAAAATTAGTATCCACAAATTTTCATAAAAATATCAAAAAAATATGAATAAAATATTTATAAAATATCGAAAAACTATCGATAAAATACCGAATACTGATTTTCGATAAAATTACTAACGCTCAGAATGTATCGTACTCGCATGTGCAGGGTCAAACCGAAGATAATTCTCTTACAAGTTTTTAATTATTTTTTATAATAAATTAGTGTTGATTAGCTAAGTATATTTTGGCTGTAGGTAGTGTTTTTTAATGTATTTTTTGGTACCCCCCTCCCTGAAATAACTTTATGGCTACGGCCATTTATTTTGGCATGCAATTTTGTATAGGGTGTTTTTGGGGTCGCTGATTTCGCATTCGATGTCGGAATTTCAAAATTCAGAATGGCGGCCAAAATTAGAAGATTTTATCAAAATAGTATGAAATTTTGTATAGGGGGGTTTTTGGGGTACCTGATTTAGAATTTGATGTCGGAATTTCAAAATTCGAGATGGCGGCCGAAATTTCAAGATTTCATCAAAACAGTATGGAATTTTGTATAGGGGGGTTTTAGTGGCTGATTTCGAATTCGATGCATTTTAAATTTTGATATCAAATTCGAAATCAGCGACCCCAAAACCCCCACATACAACATTTAATTATATTTCGATGAAATCCTAAAATTTTGACAGCCATATTGGATCTCACATCTTGAATTTTGAAATTTCAACATCAAATTCAAAATCAGCGACCCCAAAAACCCCCTTATACTAAGTTTCATACTATTTTGATGAAATCTTAAAATATCAGGTGCTACTTTGTATCCGATATCTTGAATATTGAAATTTCAACATCAAATTGAAATTTCAACATCAAATTGAAATTTCAACATCAAATTCGGGTGGACACTTCTGCTATCCTGACATAATCCAAATTTTGTTCTTTCCATTTCATAATAATTTTCCATTATTTGATGAAGAAAAAAAAAACAAACTAAGAACTCCTCTCATATTTACCATTCTATATGGATGAAAAACATTTGAAAATTCACTTAACAAAGATGAACAATTTTAGATCAAACTCGATATGGTCGGAATAGGAAAGCGGGGTATAACACTTCCCAATTTTCTAATTTTTCTATTAGAAAAATTAGTATACACTTTTTTGGATATTTAGATTCCGAAAATTGTTGTAAGTACCAACCTTTTTTAGATTTAAAGCTTCCTAACGGTTAGAAATTATCAAAATAGGGTATAGAATTTTGAATTAGACGATCACAATGTTAGGTTGACACATTTTTACATATATAGTCAAGGAGAAAAGTTTATGTACATAGCTTTTTTATTTACGGTGGCTCACACCCACTTGTTTTAGTATTGATATCAATTTAAAGGTCTATTTATCTTCTTTCGAACAAGTACCAGATCACTTTAATCCGTTATTCTTAAAAACTTACCTTAATTTTTTGGTTTAAAAACAAACTACTTTGCAAAAGTAAGTTTTGTGATAAAACATGTTTGAATTTTGACAATTTTTTCAAAAATTTGTAATAGTGTTTTTTTGTATACACTTTTGGCCAGTGGTAAAAGTTTGACTTTTTTCAATAATATTTATTAAATTTTTTTGGAGTTTTTACAAATTTTATAAAAAGTGTCAAAAATATGTATAATTGTTTAAATTTAAAGTGTCCCATATCGAGTTTGAGCTTCCGTATCTTAAGCTAAGATTACACGATGCGTGCAATGCACAAATAATTCGATACAAAAATTTGTTCAAAATTTGTTTAAAATGTGTTGAAAAAAAAAGTTCGTTCTAATATATTACATGATGCGGTAAACTTATCGAATTTTGATGCATATCAAATTTTTTCGAAGACTTCGAAGCTTCGAAGTTATAACGTGCTGCGAACATATCGAAGGTTAAAAAACTTCGAAGCTTCGAAGTCTTCCATTTTTTTCTTTGGAATAATATAAATGTACGACTAGTCTTTTTTGGGCGAATCAGGCCTAGATGAATCATGCCAGGTGGGATTATAGATGCCACCAGGTGCGTCATTGAAACTTTTATGGTTGAATCATGCCAGGTGGGATTACAGCTGCCAGCAGGTGCGTCTTTGGAACTTTTATGGGTGAATCATGTCAGGTGTTATTACAGCTGCCACCAGGTGTGTCTTAGGGACCATTTTTGTGTGAACCACGTCACTTGGGAGTAGACATACTGCCAAGTGGGTCATTGGAACTTTTTTGGGTGAATTACGTCCCACCTGGCATGATTCATCCAAAAATGTTCCAATGACGCACCTGGTGGCAGCTGTAATCTCACCAGGCATGATTCACCCAAAAATTGTCCAAGGACGCACTTGGTGACAGCTGTAATCCCACCTGGCATGATTCATCCAAAAAATGTCCAAGGACGCACCTGGTGGCAGTTGTAATCACACCCGGCATGATACATCCAACAAATGTCCAAGGAAGTACTTGGCGGCTGCTGTAATCCCACCTGGCATGATTCACCCAAAAAAAATCCAAAGACGCACCTGGAGGCTGCTGTAATCCCACCTGACATGATTACTCTTGGCCTGATTCGCCCATAGTACATTTTTATTATTCTAAAGTAAAAATCGAAGACTTCGAAGCACATTATCTACGAAGAACTTCGTGTAACCTTCGAAGCTGCGTCTAAAAAAACTTCGAAGCTTCGAAGTATTCGAAGTCTTCGGAAAAACTTCGAAGCTTCGAACTTCGAAGTTTCGAAGGCTTCGAAGGAAAGTAACAGCCCTAATATATGCACCTTAGCACCTTCAAGACACCGATCCGAATTGCTAAAATTTAATGTTGGTTTTTTAAAAATAGGATAGACTTCAATACGAAAAAAAAAGAAGAAAACCGGAAAAAATATGGTGAACTGATTAATCTGAAAATTACGAATTTAAAATGGATTAGCATTAGAATTAAATAAAACAATAACGTCATTACCTTCATCTCCAAAAATTCCGTAGTCTACAACGAAGGGCGAAGATTATAGTTATAGATAAAATCCATGGCAAACAGGTGGTATACATGGCAACAAGTCCCATTTGCAAATGGGAAAAAATTCCTCTCCCATAAGCAAACCTATGTAAAAAAACGAAGCGAAAAACAAACCAAATTTTCATTCCGGCTAGCGTATGCAGAGAAGGCAAAAAAGAGTTGATTTTTTGAGTACTTTGGAGAGATTTTTTGGCGACCCGCACAGCAAAATTAATGGAATGACCTTTATGTTGCTTCGAAAACCATTTTTATTGGCCGAACAATAACTCACAATAATTTTTGCACATTTTCATTAAACTTTATTTACATATTTCAAAAAATATTTCGCTCTAAGGTTAATTAAGGTTATTGCATTCCTTTTTCATTATATTTCGAAATAAAGAACTTTTCAGCAAGAAAACGCAATTTAAAATTTTGTTAGCAATATTTTACGACCAGGTAGGTAGGTAACAAAGAAAAACTTTTAACAAAAATTAGTGATGCGAAAACTGTAACTAATGAATAAAAATAAATTAGGGTAGAAGGGTGCGCATTCGCAACGTTTTTTTCAAAGATTTTTAAAAAATTAACCAAATCTTTCTTACAAATTTTTTACACTTCGAAACTTACTTTTATTAATTTTAATATTTTATAGTTTGAAAGCATTTATCTTAAAGCTTTCCACTACTTTTCAACGGATTTCAAAAAAAGCCAAAACGGTGAAACTGACCCACCCATGGGGTAGAATCGCTAAGGGGTATAATTTAAAAACGTGCAGACTTTTTCGATAAATATAATATTTTATTTAAGTATTGAATATCAGAAGCTAAAACAAAAAACATTAAACAAAGGCCTTTATTACTTTTTAAGGAAACATTTTTCACAAAATGGAAAAAAAAAATATGAAATGAGATCCGAGCTAAATGAAACTTTCCAAACGATTTTTCTAAATTAATTGATGAGCTTAAATCATTGATTCTTCTTTCCAAACGCCTCATGTATATTGCTCGAATTTTTATTTGAGGAAGTTTGTGCACATTTGTCAATATATTATACGATATACGAATGCAATTTGTGAAATTGGACGCAATATTCGAGCTTAGCACACATCGTGTAATCGTACCTTTAAAAACCATAAGAGATACAAGAAATTAATTTCGGTGTATGTATCCACTTAAAAATTGTACTTAATATAAAAACTATAGACCGACCGAAATTCGGTTTCGGGTTTTCGGCCCATAAAAATCTGTTTCGGCCGTGTTTCGAATTCGGCCCAAAAAAAATATCGTTTTTGAAATTTACGCCGAAAATATAGATTTTTTTATCCATAAAAAAATGTTAAAAGAGCTTTTTGCACAATTATTTTGCAATCACTTTATATATATATTTCTATATTTTCTTTAACATGTACATTTTTTTATAATACACTAGCTGGGGACGACCCGCTTTACTAGGTTAAAAAAACTTTTACAGTTGCATTGATAAACTTATCCCTGAAACCGAAAGGTAAAAATTTCACCGAAGTGGATTTTCTAACTTGTGGGCGGTAAAAGTGGGCGTGTCAAAACCTATACCACCTCACGACTCAAGACGCATAGAACACATATATAAATTTTGATTGAAAACCGGTGTAGTAGTTTTAGCCTCCACTCGCAACAAACATACACAACTCTTTTAAAAAAATAAAGAGAATTCGAAAAAAAAATTATGACGTGCTGCAGAAAAACTGAGGACGCCATTACACAGTGATTTGTTCTCCATAATAACTTGGGACAAAAATCGAAGGAGTGTTCCAAAAAAATTGAAACTATGTTTCTAAATGTATTTTAGCACCGCTGCTTTCAAAAATTTAATCGGTTTTTCTATAACACTTTTTTTACCCTGCACTTTACTGTCCAAGGATATATTGCTTTTGTTACACCGTTAGTAACGCACATAAGGAGGCGTGTGCAGTATATGCAAGTGAATTTATTCTGTCAATGTAGTTGTGGTTTTTTGGAATTGTTTTTGTTTTGCGTACAAATGCTTTTTATGTAAATATAACATGAATTGTGTTAATTAAAATACATGAAGATGTACTATTGCCAAAAACAACACACAAATCGGAAAGCAAACACTTTATTGTATTGAAAAGTGCACATTGACGCTGTCGCGTTTGGTGTGTTTAAGGCATAAACATATAAGCAGCTGAAACACAAAAACGGCTGATTTTGACATAAGTTCGAATCGGATTTCATTTGAGTTCAAAATTCTCATATCTTATAGGATTTCATAACACCGTTTCTAATCCGATGTGGAAATCATTTCCGATTCTAACTCAATTCCGACTCGGAATACAGAGCCCCACTGTACACGGTTCGGACTGAGCAAATTTAACTAATATGAAACAAAAAAGCGTAGTAGAATTTATTTTTGCAGAGTAGATTTATAATATTGACTTTTGTCATGTCAAAAAATCTGCTCTAATACAATTTTACCGCAATTTCACAGCGTTGTCAACATTTTTCTTGAGTCCTTCCTTTAGAGTTGCAAACGAAGCTTTAAGCCCGGTAAGCAGATGCGGCGGAATTCCGTTTTGGAGAAATAACATATTTCTCGTTTTGTGTAGAGCATCATATTTTTCGACAATTTAGTTTTTGAATTTCGTAAATACAATTGAATGAAAATGTAAAAAAAATTTGAGTATGCGGCTGATATAAATTGTTTTCAAAGTAACATAAGGGTCATTCTAACATAAAAGCAACTCTTTTTTTCGCTTTTCTGTATATTCTAACCGGAATGGAAATTTCGTTTGTGTTTTGATTCGTTTTTTTTACATAGGTTTGCTTTTGGGAATGAGTGACGGAAAAGATTTGAAACATTTTTCACAATCGTAGTAGATTTACTACGATCGTAGTAGAGCCACTGTATGTACTACTTTATAATATTTTTCTTGTTTTTTTCCTGTTTCCGAAAAAAAGACAAATTTCTGCCATTTCGGTTTCGGTGTGTAATAAAAACCACAAAAAATGGTGCGGGCACTGAGAGAATTGTTGGCTCATGATTTACTATTATGGAGTTCTTAAAATTATGGTTACGAACATTCCCACCTATATAGTTGGTTTGACACCTTAAATTAATGACTTTCTGCGTTTACAAAAAGCGTTGAAAACATTAACTTTTTTAAAAATTAATTTTGAAGTAGAGACTATAAAATTGGCAATTTTTGGCCACTCAGATGGTCCTAGCTTATCTATTTTTACTTTATACATTTTGGACTTGGAGCAGATTTCATCTTCCAAACAATACCAAACACCTCAAAATCGGATCAAAAATAGGTAAGCTACGATCATCAGAGTGACCAAAAGTGGCAATTTTAAATCTATAATTGAAAAATTCATTTAAAAACTAGTAAGAGAATTATCTTCGGTCTGACCGAAGCTATAATACCCTGCACATTAGACCGTATCACCTTATAGGGGGGAACAAAAAAGTTAACCGCACACCATCTAATTTAAAGCAAATTTGGAAGGAGATTCCGAAAAAAATTTCCTTTTTTTTTTTGGCCGATCGTAGAGCATCGACATATTTCTTCATATTGTCACCATTTATGATCCGATTTTAATGTATAATATATCAATATTTTTGTCTCGAGGAGACCTACAATAATGCCTCAGAGGTCCTTGCTCTTACACCCTTCTAGTACTTACCTACCAGATCTCAGTTAGTACCACCCTAATGTACCATTCCAAGTTCAGAAAATTAAAGCTCTCAAAAAATCATTAAACTCTTGCAAAGGAAGTAACCGATTATATATAGCGTCACCATTTATGATCCGATTTTAAAGTATAATATATCAAAATTTTTGTCTCAAGTACACCCTTCTAGTACTTACCTACCAGATCTCAGTTAGTACAACCATAATGTACTCTAGTGTATACATTGGAATGTTTGCTTTTTCAACTTCTCAACTTCTACAACATGAATTAAAGAAATTAAAGTAAAATCGAATTAAGTGTTTAAAGTCGATGTCCAGCAACTCGAAGGACCTCCACTTTAATTTATTTATTACCCTACTTTTAATCGATCAAATCTCGACGTGATTCAAGTTGGCTGTATTTGTGCCAGCTCTCGAGTTTAGCTAAAATGTGTCCCATGCGTTGTTCATCGGTGACCGCCATGGCAGATTCATGCACTACATTAACAAAGCGCTCGGTGTTTTGAGAATGGCATGGATAAGCTGTGCAAATGTTTAGGTTTAGCAAAAAAGCAATCAAATAAAGTTATTTGATATCCTAATAATTCGTTTATTTCATTTGAATATTGTAATTCTTCCAGCTGGTCTTGCGTGAAGAACTGCAAGTATGGCGGTTCAGCAAATTTGCTCCAATCGATCATATTGAAGTATGTGTCACTCTGAAAATTATTTAAAGCATCTACTTGTGGGCCGAACATTGGACGAATACATGTGGTCAGCTTGAATCATGTCGAGATTTGATCTGCTGGCCATCGCCTTAAAACACTTAATTCGATTTTACGTAAATTTCTTTAATTTATGTTGTAGAAGCTGAGAAGTTGAAAAACCAAACATTCCAATGTATACATTAGGGTATATTAGGATGGTACTAACTGAGATCTGGTCGGTAAGTACTAGAAGGGTGTACTTAAGGGCAATGCATTGTTGTAGGTCTCCTCGAGACAAAAATTTTGATATATTACTCTTTAAAATCGGATCATAAATGGTGACAATATGAAGAAATATGTCGATGCGCTACCTCTAAGATCGACCAAAAAAAAAAAGAAAATTTTTTTCGGAATCTCCTTTCAAATATGCTTCAAATTAGATGGTGTGCGGACAACTTTATTTTTTCGAGACGGTCTACTGCACATGCGAGTACGATACATTCTGAGACCATATGGTATGATTTATTATCGATATTTTATCGATAATAAATCATTATTTTATTTGCCAAAATAAGAGGAATCCCTAAATTTGGAGGCGATCGGTTAAGTATTTCTCAAGATAAACGAAAATAATATAAAATTGGCGGCCATTTTGTATGGGAGGTAGGCGTGGCTCTTAGCCGATAATGCCCATTTTCAATACCGTCCAATCATTAGCAAAAATAAGAGGAATCCCAAAATTTGGAGGCGATCGGTTAAGTATTTCTCAAGATAAACGAAAATAATGTAAAATTGGCGGGCATTTTGTATGGGAGGTAGTCGTGGCTCTTATCCGATGTTGCCCATTTTCAATACCGTCCAATCATTCGCCAAAACAAGAGGAATCTTAAAATTTGGGGTCGATAGCTCAAAAGCTACGACAGTTATCGTGCGAAATGACGGACAGACGGACTGACGGACATGGAATAATGGACTCAGGAGGTGATGCTGATCAAGAATATATATACTTTTCCATACCGGACACACCTCTATACGGGCGTTACAAACGGTGTGACAAAAACAATATACCCTTGGACACTAGTGTGCAGGGTATAAAAATCGATGAGATAGAAATATTCTGTAAACGCAGAAAGTAATTTTTTTGGAGTGCCAACCTAACTGTAAAGGTGGAAAAGCTTGTACATAAATAATGAAATCTTAAAATTACGGTGAAAACACGATTTTCACTTATATGGGAAGTAGGCGTGGCAGTCGACCGATTCCGCCCATTTACAATACCAACTCCTTCTGGATAAATCCAAAATTTGGGATCCCTATTTATTTAATTGGAAATATGGGCTCAAATTATTATTGCGAACGATTAATTTATTCTCACCTAAGCCTAAAATTATTAAATAGTAATCAGAATTTATGGTTTTTGTCTGCCCAATCTATTCCTGCTGATCATTGATTATGTTACAAGGGAAAATAATAATTCATGTTTAAGTGGAACAAGCAAACACAAATCAAAAACTATGATTTTCCCTTTTAACTAATTTTTACTTAATTGATTCCTATAACACATAATTTCAGCAAGCATTTCCCTCCGTGTGATGGAAAATGTTGATTATGATTTTCGGATTCAGCGTGGAAAACTACCAAGTTCTCTCATTTAACAAAACTACTGTCGATCGGTGTTATTTAAGTAAATAATTTAAACTCTGATATCTTGTAAGGCATTTTCCAATCAATACACTGTGCACGAATAGTAAACTTTTTTTTGGAAGAGACTGCGCTCTTGGTGGGCTAAGTTAATTCGAGGACGCTGATTCTTGTGGCATCATCCGTTTTCCTAGGTTGGGTAATTTTGTCTTTTATATGACCTTGAAAGGTTTTTTGAAAGGTTACTTCAGTTTTCATCAATAACTCAGTCATTATTCATGATAGAGTTTTACACAAATGTGCAAATTGTAGCTAAGAAAACAGTAAACAAATCTTGTGAACAAAATATATAAAAAATCAGATCTTTCAAATGAACCTATTTTTGGCCAACGCCTGGTCGACGTAAAATTAAGTGATGTAACTAATGGACTGATTTCTGCTCCCTTTTTGTGTAATGATGGTTTTGTTCTTCGACAATGAAAAAACCATAATCAGTACGCTATGAAAGACTTTGAATTGTGGCCAGTCGTATTTGTTCTGATATGTAATAAATTCTATAGAAAAAAGATCAAACAATAATTTTACATCAAATCGAATGATTATTTCCAAAGCTTATTTTAAAATATACAAAACCAAATTCCAAATTTTAGAAAATTTTTTATTTTGTACAAAGTGATTTATTGGTTTTTTTTTAACCAAAGTAAAAACGTTTGAAAAGTAGATTTGCTCGTAAAAAATTTTATATCGGAAAAAATATTTTTAGATTTGATTTTAAAAAAAATCGATTGTTCGATTAAATTGACTTTCAATAATCGGTCAAAAAAAATCGCCAACGGAAAAAAATAATCGTTTATCAATTGATCGATCGATTGTTGGCCATCCCTAATCACATCCTTACACGGAAAAAAAAGTTCACTGCACACCATTGAATACGAAACATTTTTGGAATGGATATTCGAAAAAAAATATAAATTTTTTATACAGTCGCCATTTATAGTCCGATTTTAAAGTATGTCATTTTTTTGTCTTGAGGAGAAGACCAAAAGGTCATTAAGTACCCCGTTCTAGAAAAAAAAGGTTGGGAAATATAACCAAAATGGTGGTTCAAAACGATTTAACCAAAAAACCCTGAACAAAATGTGTTTGTGAAAAGACATGGAAAAAATTTGACGTGAAGAAGCAAAGTGAACGAGAACGATACTCGGTGCAAGAAAGTTCAGCATGAAAAACTGATGGAGTGGCCATCTGCCTTTTACGCTAAATACCTTTTTATTAATTTTCTGCGACAATTTTTATTTTACAGATTTTTTTTCAAAAACACTTTCTATAAGAATTTGGTTCAAAACATTATTTTGAAGAATTTTTGAACCAAATATATGTTTTTAATTTTAGGGCTTAATTTTATTTCGAAGCTAATTTAAAATTTAGATATATATTTTCTCTTTTGTGAAAAATGGGATTGGAAAGTTTGTTAACTGCAAGTTGTTTTGTATTGTTCGTTGTGCTATGTTGCCAAGAAAAGAGCAATTCATTATTTATGTACAAAAGTTAAAAATAAAAATTCTATCAATAAAATTAAAATTTATTGAAAAATTCTTTTTCTTATTAAAAATACCAAAAATTTTCGTAAAAATTATATTAAAAAAATACGTACAATACAGAAGCTATGTTGTTTTTGTTTTTTATTTTCTACAATCTTGGAAATATGGACATAGCATAATTGTGTTTTAAGGTGTATCGAAGTATTTATATAATTTTTAAACTTCCTGCAAATAGCATTTCATGTGATCACAACAATTTAATAATAAATTATGAATTTTTGAAGTTTTGGGCATACATCCAAGCATCCAAAAGACTTTCTTCTTTAGATTATAGAAACCTTTTTAGTTGTGCGTATCAAAGCAAAAGGAAATAAACAAAATATGCCTGGCTGAAAGAAAACCACAACCACAAACGCAAGAGTGTTCATGTCACACATTCCTTCGATTGATCCCACAAAAAAAGAAATTGCTTGTTTATGGTTTAATTTCCTCCATGTTTGCTGCATACAAGCCGCATGCGTGAAAGGGGTAAAATTACTTTTTTTATGTGTTCGTTTTTTGGAATTAAGCATTTTAAACTGCATAATAATTTGTTGATTGTAAATATGCATGTAGTTAGTTATTATTGATAATGAAACTTATTGATAGTGAAACTTCGAAAAAATAAGAAAGTACTTATTAAAAATGAAAATCATCATTAAACTGACTCATATCAACTTGCAAAAATTTGTGGAAATTGTTTTTTCCCATATGTGAAGTTATGCGCTTATAGTTAGGCATTTTAAAAATTTTATTGCGAAGAAATTATGTGAGGCGGTGTGAATGACAGAGAAATGAATGCCCAAATCTGATGAACAAAAAAAGGCACGAAAAGTAAAAATTCTCAAAGGTATTTAATCTACTTGTATGATAAACGCAATTACATTTGTATACCCCCACACTCACTGTGGCAGGGTATACTAACTTTGTCACAACGTTTGTAACGCCCATAAGGAGGCGTGACCGGTATGGAAAAGTATATATATTCTTGATCAGTATCACCTCCTGAGTCGATTTAGCGATGTCCGTCTGTCTGTCCGTCCGTCTGTCCGTCTGTCCGTCCGCACGATAGCGGTCGCAGTTTTGGAGATATCGACTTGAAACTTTTTTTACATGTTTTTCTCGTGAATACTGAGATCAAGTTCGAGAATCAGCCAAATCGGACAAAAACTGGGCGTGGCTCCCATACACCGAAAAAAAAGGTAAAAATTTTTCAAGTCTTTTTTATTGTTGTATTCCATTGGAAATGTTTAGAAACGTATTTTTGACATGGTCCGAGGTTCGGAAGCCGCATATATAAGGGTCTAAATGGGGTCCTGAGACCAATTTTTTTTTTTCGGATTTGATTGGAAATTTTTAGAAATGGATTTTGGACTTGGTTTGGGCTCCAAAACCACCTATAATTGGCTCAAAATAGGGTCTTGAGACCACATTTTTTTATGTTCGAGGTACTTCTTTCCACTGTGTGGGGGTATTTCAACTTCGGTATAGCCGAAGATAGTCCACTCTCTAGTTTTATTTCGTTTTCAAAATTTACCCAATAAATTTAGTTTTTCCACAAAAGTATGTTATTGCATGGCGCAACGTACTTTTTTATGAATTTATTAAAAAATGCACATAAACCAGATGAAATACCATTTTTATGGTATTAGTAAGAATACTTTTTTTTTTAATAAATTATATTGTGTTAATTTTCACAATTGAAGGGTCTATTGGTCTAAGTACCAAAAAGAAAAAGATTTGTTTTCTAATCGATATTTATACCCCCACACTCACTGTGGCAGGGTATACTAACTTTGTCACAACGTTTGTAACGCCCATAAGGAGGCGTGTCCAGTATGGAAAAGTATATATATTCTTGATCAGCATCACCGCCGGAGTCAATTTAGCGATGTCCGTCTGTCCGTCTGTCCGTCTGTCCGTCCGCACGATAGCGGTCGCAGTTTTGGAGATATCGACTTGAAACTTTGGGTACATGTTTTTCTCTTGAATACTGAGATCAAGTTCGAGAATCAGCCAAATCGGATAAAAACTGGGCGTGGCTCCCATACACCGAAAAAAAAGGTCAACATTTTTCAAGTCTTTTTATGGTTGTATTCGATTGGAAATGTTTAGAAACGTATTTTTGACATGGTCCGAGGTTCCGAAGCCACATATATAAGGGTCTAAATGGGGTCTTGAGACCAATTTTTTTTTTTTTTGTGGATTTAATTGGAAATTTTTAGAAATGGATTTTGGACATGGTCCGGGCTCCAAAACCACCTATAATTAGCTCAAAATAGGGTCTTGAGAAAACATTTTATGTTCGAGGTACTTCTTCCTACTGTGTGGGGGTATTTCAGCTTCGGTATAGCCGAAGATAGTCCACTCTCTAGTTTTTTTAACTTTTTGTATGGGACTTTTTCTCCGATTTGACCACCTTAAATCAAAATATGGGGCGGTGTAGAGTTATTCGATTTGGATGATACTTTGGGACAATAATTTTTAGGCCCAATACAACATTTTAGGGGAGGGGGTTGCTCTGTAACAGGAAAAACCAATTTGAGAATTCCCCATACAAATCTTGGGCTACCTTAATGTACATGCATCCAAAAGACTTTCTTCTTTGGTTTCACCACTAAGCATAAAACATATAGAGGGTTCATCCTAGGGTTCCCAATTATTCGTCCTTTTCAAATATCCGGTTATCGAAAACTGATATTATTCGACAAATTTTAATATCTGGTTTTCGGATGCGGATAATGCAAATAAACCGGTTAACCGGGTTTTATAGTATCGATATGGGTTTTAATGAAAAGGTCTACTCAATTATTTTCGAATGACCACCAGGATACCTTAATCCATTAAGTATCTACCGAGAAAACCAAGTTTAAAAACTATCCTACTTTTCAAACTTATTTAAACTTTTAGACGCAAAAAGCTGCACTGCTTAAAGAGAAGTCACTTTGGAAAACTTTTGTGATAAAAAATTTCCATTTTCAATACCGTCCAAATATAAGCAAAAAGAAGAGGAATTCCAAAATTTGGTGTTAATGGCTACGGTAGTATCGAAATTACTGACAAACAGGCGGATATCGCGTAAAAAGGTGACGCTGATCATTGATATACTTTTATTTATGTACACTGAGAAAAAAAAACGAAACGAAACGTTGTCAAAACGTTCCAAACCGTTGTCAATTTCCAGCCAAAACTGAATGTTCTGATTTTGACAACAAAACGCTTACATTTTTTTGACACTGCCTATTGGTGAATTGAAACGGCACATTGATGAATTGAGACGCAAATGTTGTTGTTTCATGACTGAAAATTTTTTTTGCGACTGAAATGTTTATGATTTCATGAATTGAAAATACAAAAAATAAGGTTATTAAAAAGGCCTATTTTTATAATTATCTAAAAAAAATTTTTTTTCAAACTAAATTTTAATTTATATTTTTTTTTACTCTAAATTAATTTTTTCAACAACATTAGTGGTATTTCATTGTTATATTTTATTTACGAAATAAATAAATGGTATAAATTTTTGTTTACTTATCCATTCGGAAACTTGGCCATTCGGATGCATAAACGCGCCCCTTAGCACGCTTGCCTACCGCTGTGTGTATTTTGTAATGTTTTAACTGCATACGTATACTATGAAATTGCTTGGTTAGGATTTGAAACGGTTTCAGTACTGAAATATAACTGAAAACAGTTTTACTTTTTGGGATAGTGGGTTCGAATCTCAGTCGGAGAAATTTTTTTTCCTTTTTAACACTAAAATTTTTTTTGTTCTTTTTTTTTTGCTCCGGATTCGCTGGTCGCGATTCCGGGGTTTGTTTTAAAATCGGCAAATGCAGATCGGTTTTTTTTTATCAAAAATTATCAAAAAAAAATTTGGTCAGACTGAGATTTGAACCAGTAACTCATACCATTTTCAAAAAGTGAAACTGTTTCAGTTTTGTTTTATAACTGTGCGGTGCTGAATTTTTCGTAACGATACACGTTTCAAATAATAACCATGCAGTTCAGATTTTTTTTCCATCTGTGTAGATTCTACGA
The DNA here is from genome assembly GCA_951394025.1 of Heteromyza rotundicornis. Taxonomy (NCBI): domain Eukaryota; kingdom Metazoa; phylum Arthropoda; class Insecta; order Diptera; family Heleomyzidae; genus Heteromyza; species Heteromyza rotundicornis. The sequence continues at coordinate 29,927,021 of OX596012.1, forward strand.
TGCCCGAGTCCAAGTTCAAATTGAACTCTTCCAATTTTTTTCTTATATAGAGTTCAATGTTAAACGACGTGCCCTTCAGTCGCATTTCTTCCAGTCCTAAATTGTATTTAGTATAACAGTCAAATTCATGATCATATCCACGGAGCGATACGTTTATGTATTTTATAGACGAGACGGAGACGTCTGTCCACTCATCCACAACTATTGAAAATCAATGTTTCTTGTTTTTCGAAGATTGCAAAAGTAAAGCAACCTCATTTCTTTTTTTTCAAAAAAAAGTAGTTTACAAGCTTCCAAATTGTAGTTTGACTAGATGGTATTTTCAGACCTTTAGAGTGGACATTAGACCGTCTCGAAAAAATGAAGTTGTCCGCACACCATCTAATTTGAAGCATATTTGGAAGGAGATTCCGGAAAAAATTTTCTTTTTTTTTTTGGCCGATCGTACTTATTTTGCCAGAGTTTAATGATTTTTTGAGAGCTTTAATTTTCTGCACTTGGAATGGTAAATTAGGGTGGTACTTACTGAGATCTGGTGGGTAAGTACTAGAAGAGTGTACTTAAGAGCAAGGACCTCTGATTATTGTAGGTCTCCTCGAGACAAAAATTTTGATATATTATACATTAAAATCGGATCATAAATAGAGACAATATGAAGAAATATGTCGATGCGCTACCTCTACGATCGGCCAAAAAAAAAAAGAAAATTTTTTCCGGAATCTCCTTCCAAATATGCTTCGAATTAGATGGTCTGCGGTTAACTTTTTTTTGTTCCCCTATAAGGTGATACGGTCTAGTGGACATACCTATCACAGCTTTCGATGATATGACCGAATTCGCGGACATACCGTCTTCGGAAATGCAACGGGCTAAATTTCAGCAAGCGATAGTTTGCCTTCTGTCGGGGGTAAATCGTCACTTTGATCCTTTTTTTTATCCGATTCAATCTTATGTACAAATTTCAGATGATTTATTTAGCATGGTGTGCTAGAACCCTTGCAGCTTAGAATTTTTGGGCAATGATTGCAACTTGCTGTGCCGATTTCGCTATTTTTTTGAAAATGCTTACATGGGAAGCTCATTTTTGCTAAAAATAACGAAAATACTTTTATTAAAAAAATTCCAATTGCATTTTGATTATGTCTTACCATTGAAAAAGGGCACAGCAACTATAAATATTAAATAACGATAGTCAATAGCTTTTGCGCAGCAGTTTGGTTACAGAGTTTCAAATAAGAAATTGGTTCGTAAAATTGTGTAATAATATTTTAAGTATACAAAAACTAAAAATTTTTTAATATTACAGTAAAAACGTTTTCAAAATGTATGGCTTATGCAAATTTATGATAAAGTAAAATTATTCGAGCAAAAATAACCGGTTTTCGAATACGAATAATATTCGAGAAAGTTTACTAACCGAACCGATACCCGAAAAACAAAAACCGGTTAACCGAAATGTAAACCCTAGTTAGGGCTTTCGATCCCGGGATCCCGGTCCATTTGTTGTCCCGAAAATCCCGGGATATTTTTTCCTAAATCCCGGGATTTTCGGGACTATATTTTAAATAAATTAGTCCATAAAAAAAGTTGAATACAAGAAAAATACAACTTTTCATGGCTCATAAAATAAAAATGGTAGAAAACTAGTTTTTGACAATATTTGGACAACCCCAAAATAAAAAAAAAGTTAGTAAAAAAACTCAAAACTTAAAAATTTTTAATTTATTAAAAAAATTACAAATAAAATTTTTGTGCTTGAAATTTTTTCTTTAAAAAAAAATAAATTTATATTTATTTAAGAAGAAAATTGGTATTTTCAGTCTTAGCGAACGCACAAAAATGAATTGCTTAATAAAAAAAATTAAGTAAAACTGAAAACTGATACAAAAGTAATTTCAGACACCTTACTCAAGCATATTTTGAATTGAATTCTGTCGTTCCTAAAGAAACGGAAACTCAAATACTGAAAATAAAAAATTTCATTAATTTGTACCTTTAATAAATTGAAATTAATGTTTATGTTTATTTATTTAAGCTAAAACTATAAATTTTCCAATAAAACATATAAAAAACATTTTTTTATTTTTTTAAAGGGCATTTTGTTTGTAAAAGTAACAAATCCCGAAAAATCCCGGGATCCCGGGATTGCAATTTTCAGTCCCGAAAATCCCGGGATTGCTAAAAGCCTTCGGGATCGAAAGCCCTAACCCTAGTTCATCCTGAACAAAAAAATCTATCACCAAATTTTCTGTCCGCTGTCTCCCACTTGTTTACGCTATTTTTTTTTCTCTGTTTTAAGTGAGAAATGGCGAGTACCGACGAACGCATTTCACGATCTCCCATTCACAGCTCAGGAAAATACGAAACGAAGATGACTCGAGTTGCGTGGGAATTTGTTGTATGGGTTTTTTATTGTTGTTTTTTTTTGCGTTGTTGAATATAAAAAAAATATTTTGTAACCCCTTGGAAAAAGTTAGAAAAGTAGGTTAATTTTAGGTAAAATTTTCCAGACAGCTAAATAACGGGTTAAGGCGTCCTAATATTCATTCGAAAGCTATTGATTAGACCTTCCCAATGATACCAATATCGATATGTGAAATGCGAATATGAGTCACAATTTTTCTCTGATATTTCTCAGTAAAAAAAATAAAATAAATCAGAAAACCTAATAGCGTTCTCGTTTTTATTATAAAGATAAAGTTTTCTGTCAAATAGTTTTATTTTTTTCAATTACTGCTAATGAGTTTTTAGCCATTTAAATAACTTAGGTTCCTTACCTTAAGTAGAATGATGGCTGATTTCATAAAATCTGAAATATTTCTGCGACCAAAGACAATATTCTCTGAAGTAATTAAGCATGAATTGAACAAGACTGTATACGTCATTCTAAACATTTTTCGAAGAGTCTTCTGAAATATTTATGGAACTACACCACACCACACAACCTTTTTTTAAAAAGTAAACCATTTTGAAATTTTGCTTTCGACCACAAAATTTTCAGACTAAACTATAAAACTGTAAACACACACTTTTAAAAACAGTAAATTGTTACAAGCGGCCCTTTGCTACAAAATATTTGTGGAAAGAATAGCATTGTACTGTTTTTAAACTGAAGTAAAGCTTTCAACGTCTTTCAAAACAGAAAAAGACAAATTTTACAGGTCTTTTCTGGCGATAGACAAAATGTAAAATGTTTGTTGCATGCCAATGAGAAGGTACTAAAGGCGGTTACAAACTTCTAACCGCGCCAGAATAGACCTGTAAAGGTGTTTTTTTTCATAATAAGCTATGTAATTTAATTGTTTATTTCAATGTGAGGAGTAACCAATGTATATCCTTGCATATTGCTATACAATTCCTACTTTACTATTTCTTAAAAATATGCCATTAAAATAAAAAAAATTTCCGATTTTTTCTTTATTTTTTTTTCAAAATCCAGACGAAGATCATTTTGCATGTGGCAACTCTAGTTACAGCACATGAAATAAGCAGGCTTTTTATGCCGAGTGTAGGTATATATTATAAATTTATCACTAGTTGCCGTGAATTTGATCTAAAAACACTCTCCGAGTATCTCTGAAATAAATACATGGGAAATACAGTAGAAGGAGGAGTAGTTAAGTTGAAATTATTCAGAAAGTTATAAACCAATTTAAATAAGGATATTTTCCAAAAAATATGTCTTCCTTTTATCGAAAAACAACCCTGTAAGTTTTTGTTAGCACTTAGGTAATAAGTCAATCGTAACCTACAATTTTTCCGGAAATGGGTTTATTTCATTTTTGCCATCCTAATATGCTCCGTCATGTATCTGCAAACCCCGTTTATAAAATTATTGCATTTAATCATCAGAAATGCAAAAAATCATTTTTATTGTAACTACAAATGTGAAAATGTTGGTTACGATAAATTTTTGCAATTGATGAAAATGCTAAGTTAGGGCCTAAAAACCACTTGTTTCCTTACTTGTGCGAATAAATATAGTTTATGTAATCTGAAAGTACACTAGAAGGTGTATCTATAGATACTAGGGTGGGCCGAAAATTTTCGCGGATCAAAATGTACGGAAATCACACATCTAGCAGAATATATGGAAACAAATTAAATTTAATTTAATTCAATCTAATTGGTAAACACAAAAAGCCCAAATTTGAACAATTGCTTCCGCTTAATTGATTTTTCCGGTTAATTGAGTCAAAAAATGTTCAATGAAAAACTCCAATATAAGAAATACAGGGATTTAGCCGCTTTATTGAGTTGAGCTTTATTGCAATACTCTCTTCATTGAGTAGAATGATATAAAATGATTTGTAATTCTGTTATAAAAAATGTCGGTTTATTATCATTTGAAATGTATCCCTAAAAAAATTCTGCTAACACTTTTTAATGAGAAAATGTGTCAACTAGAGACCGACCAAAATCGCTTTTTTTTATTTCGGTCAAAAACGAAATAGCCGAAATTTTTTATTTTTTTTTCGGCTTAATTCGAAGCCGAAACTGAAAAAATAAAAGAAAAAATTGTGTATTTAAATTTAATAAAGTAGTACATAATTAAGCGTAGTAAGGTGAAATCGATAAATTTAAGTTCAGATTATGAATTCGATGAATTTAGAAGGAAACTATCAAATGTTATTACTTTTTGCTAAGACGAGAGTAGTAGATAATTGATTTTAGGGGAGTAGATTTGAAGAAAGGGGAGTAGATTTAATTTTTTCCGTAGAGTAGAAATTCTACGAGAGTAGTAGAAATTACTGTCAGGGTAGTAGATTTCAAGAGAGGGGAGTAGATATGTTTTTCTGCGTAGAGTAGTTGAAATTCTACGATAGAAGAAATTCTAGAAAGGAGTAGAGGAGTAGATTTCTTACAAGTGATCGAAAATATCTTGAGGGAAGTAGAAAAATCTACTACCGTAGTAGAGGAGTAGAAATTTAAAAATCATCGCGAGAGTAGTAGATCTACTTCGATAGGAGTTTCCTGACAACTGTTGCATTTATATAAAACTTTCATGTTTGCCAATGTTTGTAGTTAAAAATTGTAGAGAATTTTTTATATACAACATTGGTAATAAGTCTGATCAACGTGCATCCCACCGTTTACAAAATATGACACGAAAACCAGATATACACAACTTTGACAAGTTATATAATACAAGCTTTCAACTTTACGAAAAATCTTTTTTTCTAAAAAGTAGGCGGTATAATTCTCTTTAAATTTATACCTAGGCACCTTTATTAAATTCTGCACAATTACTTCACAAAAAGAGGAATTGCGGGTTTACTCCGAATTTATTTAAGGTTTACTCCGAATTTAAAAAAATGATTTTCAAAAAACTTTTTTTTCCCATATGGGAAAATCGGAGTCTCGGCGGGCACGTGTTAATGTTAACCTAAGATGCCCAATTTTTTTTGTGAATTTTTTCTCACAAAATGAAACTATTTGAGGGGGATTGTGGATTTCCAGCGAACAAAAACTTTTCTCCATACGATTTTGGACAGGCTAGTGAATACCTATAAAAAAAACTAAAAGTACAATGAAAAAAAAACATTATTTAAAATTAAAAATTTTTGTTTAAATTTCCATTTTAAAACAGAGTTTTTCTTCAGTACATTTATGTTTTCATTTTTAAAACAAATGCTTTCAATTTCAATCGTCTTGCTCTTTCGTTAGTCGTTGGAAATTGATAGTGTTGTTCTTCTCTATTTCAAAAAATCATAGTATGATTAAAAAAATCAAAGCATTCAAAACTGAATGTTCTGATTTTGACAACAAAACGCTGAAATTTTTTTGACACTGCCTGTTGATGAATTGAAACGGCACATTGATGAATTGAGACGCAAATGTTGTTGTTTCATGACTGAACATTTTTTTTTGCGACTGAAATGTTTATGATTTCATGAATTTAAAATACAAAAAAAAGGTGGCGGGAAAGATCTTATCTGGAAGGCTTTTTGCACTGACGACCTTAAATTTTTCAAACATAATGCGTTAACAATTTCTTGGCCCGATTTAGCTACTACAAGCCACTCCCGTTCAACACTGGCTTAGATAGAACTAAATAACGTAAAAAAACGCAAAATATGAGAGCCCACTAAATGATTCGTACACTGAAAGAAAAAACATGTTTTAAAATTAAACATTTTTTTTTCAATTTGCATTTTAAAACATCGTTTTTTCTGCAGTACATTTCTGTTTTCATTTTTAAAACATATACTTTCAATTTCAATCGTCTTGCTCTTTCGTTAGTCGTTTGAAATTGATAATACTGTTGTTCTTTTCTATTTCCAAAAATCAAAGCATAGTTTTAGGGTGTTTTTTAAAATAATTCGAAGTATGCTTTTACTACAAAAAATGTATATATGATACATTTAGACTCTGTTAAATAATGTTAACAGTAGACCAACCTGCTGAGCGTTTAGCGCGCCATCCAAACTCCGTAGGCGTGGGTTCGAATCCCGGTCTCGAATTTGAGAAAATAAAAAGGTAACTAAATATAAATAAACAAAATAATTGCAAACAAAAAAAAATATATTTTTATTTTGAAAAAAATGTTTTAAAATTGAACATTTGCGTTTTAAAATTTGTTTTTAGCACACGTGTTTTAAAATTGAACAAATCTGTACAAAGCTCTATTTTAAAAACGTTAAATTTTAAAACATTTTCGTTTAATTTTAAAACATTTTCCTCTCAGTGTAACTTCTCCCAATAGAGAGCTATAGAGCTATTGTCTAGTGAAACTTTATGAAGAATTGTCGAGTTGCTAGTGACGTGACACAATTTCAAAAAAACTTGCGTAAGGCCAGCAGTACCGTTACTGAAGCAGTCGTCCGGAATTTAATAAAGGGAAATTCGGCCAAAATTAAAAGAATAACTCTTTTTATAACCCTTATATTAACTTGCTTTGGGTGGACTATATATATGTATCCTCAAATCTGCGGCGAGCTTTTTCATACACTTCCACATGAGCTGGAGAGCTGAAATTTGGAACACTGATAGAACTCCGGTTACAATGCATTCTATTATTTTGGGGTCCATCAGAGGCGTAGGGGGCCGTGTGGGGACTCAAACCACTTTTTTTTTACCCTTTGGAAAGGGGGGTGTGGGGGCAAAGTGGAGCGGGATGGAGCCAATTTAAAGTTCTAACTTTCGTATTTTGTAAGCTACAAGGCTGAAATTTTTTACTTAGCTTTTCATTCGGAAAAAAGAGTAAAAAAGGGGGAAAAGGAGGGAGAAAAAATATTTAAAAAAAAAAGATTAAAAAACAAGTTTTTTAAAATATAACCCTTTAACCGACTATAAAGCAAAAAATAAATTTCCTTTAAATTAATTTCAGCAATTTCGATTTAAAATTAAGGGTTTTTGGCTAATTTCCTCCTAATATCTTTGCAGATTTTAAAGTCGCCAAAAACACTTATTTTTAAATCGAAATACTTATTTTTAAATCGAAATTGCTGAAATTAATTTAAAGGAAATTTATTTTTTGCTTTATAGTCGGTTAAAGGGTTATATTTTAAAAAACTGGTTTTTTATTCTTTTTTTATTTTAAAATGTTAATGAAAAATCATTTAAAATGATTGTGTCAAAAAAACAACAAAAAATTTCAATAAAAAAATTAAAAACTTTTCTTTTATACGCAAAACAAGGTGATCAGTTGCTTTTCGGTACAGTCATTACTATATATATTGCAAACTTTTCTTTGCAATGAATGTCAAATTAAGTGAAAAATAACTTGAGCAATTACTTGGGAGCTGGAACCTAGCTTAAATCCTAAAGCTCGGAGCCAAACCATGTCTGCAACTTTTTTTAGTTTCAAGCCTTGAACAATGCATTTTTAAATTTATGAATTAAAAATTATTGTCAAAATTCAATTTGAAACTTATAATATATTTTATATCTAGGTTTATGAACTAGAAAGACGTTTTAAACAGCAACGATACTTGTCAGCTCCGGAAAGAGAACACCTAGCCAGTCTTATACATTTAACACCAACACAGGTAAGTAATAAAGTAATAATAAAGAAATGGCTTCATATTTGGACATTTCCGTCTAGAGCAAAAAAAAAGTTCAAATTAATTCAAGATTTTTGGTGGGATTGGATTTTACCTTCACGTAAAATTAAAATTTTTTTGACTTCCGGTTCCGGTGTACCAGCCTGTTGCGCAAACGCATTGCACTTAGGGAGGAAATTTTGAGGCCAAAAGTCGAAAACGTTTGAAAACTTCATCGCATTAGCATGAAACTCGGTTTAGGGGGGTTTTCGCGGTCGCTGGTTTCGAATTTGATATTCAAATTTCGAAATTCAAGATGGCGGAACCAATATGGCGACCGACTCGCTGATTTCGAACTTGATATTGAAATTGCAATTTTAAAATGGCGGATCCAAAATGGCGACCGAAATTTTAAGATTTCATTGAAACTTCATGAAATTTGGTATTCAGTGATTTCGAATTCGATATTGAAATTCCAGAATTCAGGATGGCATATCCAAAAGGCGACCGAAATTTCAAGATTTCAACGATACTTTATATTCGGGGGTTTTCAAAGTCGCTGATTTCAACTGGAGACGAACATAGGCAGACGTATATAACGGACAGACGTTTCTGAAGGACAGACCATTATGGCGGAGAGGCAGACGTTTCTGACGGGCAGACATTTATGACGGTTAGACGTTTAGGAAGGACATATGTTCAAGACGGGCAATCATTATAGAATATTGTGGTCTTCCATATCAATATCTAGTTCATCTAACTGATGAGTATAATCCAGACAATATTGGTATTCTTGATCGGGTGGATTTTCTGTATCGTGTACAATGCCGATTTCATCATCCAAGTCATATATCGCAAGTTAGTTTGATACTTCGGCAGAAAGTATTTTGAGTTTTCGATCACTCAATCTGTTACATGCTTACAGTCGAAATTTTAAGATCTGAAGTTTCTAAACGGCGGTGGAAAACATCTCTTGAATTATCAGTGCGACTATTTTTACGACCATTATGCAATCTGTAGCTCTTATAGTATTTGTTACGAATTTCTGCAGCATCTTCACCTAAAACACCTACATGCAGTAAAGAATTAAAAAAAAATTTCAGCTTCATGAACAAGTGTTTTATGGACCACTGGGGGTATTTTGTACCAAGGATATGATGTCAGGGACGTAACCAGGAAAAAATTTCGGGGGGGGGGGGGTTTTCATAACTATACTAAAGAAAATGCTAATACTAAAGAAAAAACCATAAAATGCAAACAAAATTAAAATCAACAACATCGTTTTTCAAACTGTATTGAAGCACATTCGAACTTCTATATAATGAAGTGATTTCCTGATCCCGTGCGAATTCATTGTAGGGAAGTTCGACTGTATATTATTGAAATACATGTCTTTTTGGATTTGAGAACGACAGTTGATATCCAATTGAGAAAAAAACCTTTATGAGTGATTGGCGTCATATTCTTTTTTTGGTTCTCACAAGATGTTTCTTTTTGATGTATGTAAATGTGATATTCGTTTTTATCGAACTAGCAGGGCCCGGTCCGCTTTGCTGGCACTAAAAAAGTTGTTTTTGCCTTTGGTCATAATAAATGAATGAAAACAAGGCATATAACCATTTCCCGTTTAAGAATATTCAATGGGAGCCCAAGAATGGCACTTTGAAGTATTGAATTGTATGGGCTGTGCCACGCCCCTTTGTCCAATTACGCCGATATGTTGCATTTAGCTTAGAGTTGAAAACATGAAACCATTTGCCAAATTTTGTTGGAAAACATTAAATGAGAGGCCAGTTACAGCAATTTGAAATAGTGGTTTGTATGGGCGGTACCACGTCCCTTTGCCTTATTACGCAGATATGTAGCATTTAGCTTAGAGTTGAAACCATGAAACCATTTGCTAAATTTTGTTGGAAAACATTAAATGAGAGGCCAGTTACAGCAATTTTAAATATTGGTTTGTATGGGCGGTGCCACGCCCCTTTGTCCAATTACGCCGATATGTTGCATTTAGCTTAGAGTTGAAACCATGAAGACATTTGCTAAATGTCTAATCCCGACCATTTGTAGCCCAGATTAGGGCTGGGTATGTTCATGGCAAATTTCATTTTATTGTGATCAAAAACGTCTGAGATATAGCAGTTTTTACTAACTTGTGGGCGGTAAAAGTGGGAGTGTCAAAACCTATCCTATGTCACGACTCACAACCCCTAGAACACATATATAAATTTTGGTGAGAATCGGTGCTGTAGTCTTCGCGTCAACTGGTGACAAACATACACGTCTCTTTTATATATATAGATGTCCGAACAGCAATTTGATACAGAGGTTTCTCTTGAATTTGTTAAATTTCATAACAATTCCATACATTTTTCTATTACTTCGGAGGGGGGGGGGGTACGAACACGTCAAACCCCCCTATGATGTAGTATATATATTGGCTGTTTGTAGTGAAAATTTTTGAAATTGGGTTGGGTCAATTGGAAGCTGGCAGTTAACTGTATAAAATATAACTAAAATTCCTCACTAGTCCTAAATCAAGATCCAAAATTTCAGCAAGTAGTTCGGGGTTTTGTAATACTTTCCTGGAAGTAGTGCATTTTCCACCTACTCTTGGTCCATTTTCATTTCCTTCAGGTCCGGATTAAAAATTTGTTCCATTTTCAAAATACCAAAAACCACATCAAAATCGGTCAAGATACAAAAAATTACAAAAAATGTGGCGACATTAAAGAGCACGAAAGTTTCAAGTTTTGTTAAGTTATTTATAAAGAGAAATGTTCAAACTAAATCAAAAACAAGTGAGTAAGTTTCAGACGGGCAAGCCGACTTATATATACCCTACACTTACTGGACCATATTGGAGCCGCCATCTTGAATTTCTAAAATGCGACATCAAATTCGAAATCAGCGACCCCGAAAACCCCACTATACAAAATTTCATACTGTTTTGAAATCTTAAAATTACGGTAAAAACACGATTTTCATTTATATGGGAGGTAAGGCCGAAAAAGGATAAATCCAAAATTTGGGATCCCTAGCTTTCTTCTAGCTCCTGCAATCGTGTTTTCAAGAAAAGAGGACGGATCGAACTTGATCTCAGTAGTCACGAGAAAAACATGTACCCAAAGTTTCAAGTCGATATCTCCAAAACTGCGGACGGACGGACGGACGGACAGACGCACAGACTGACGGACATGGCTAAATTGACTCCGGCGGTGATGCTGATCAAGAATATATATAATTTTCCATACCGGACACGCCCCCTTATGGGCGTTACAAACGTTGTGTCAAAGTTAGTATACCCTGCCATTCTACTATGCTTTTGTTCGCTCAGTTTGCTTTCACATTCTGTTTGCTTTCACATACATATCGTGCGGCCTACGCAGATACCAGTATTCTCAGTCGGGTCTTTACCCCCACCTATACGCATAAAAAAGCATTTTAACTATATACAATTGAATGCCTGCACTCACAGACCCTTTTTTCGATCGATTTCAGCCCTTTATATGCAAATTTAACTAAAACTAGAGAGTGGACTATCTTCGGCTATACCGAAGTTGAAATACCCCCACACAGTGGAAAGAAGTACCTCGAACATAAAAAAATGTGGTCTCAAGACCCTATTTTGAGCCAATTATAGGTGGTTTTGGAGCCCAAACCAAGTCCAAAATCCATTTCTAAAAATTTCCAATCAAATCCGAAAAAAAAAAATTGGTCTCAGGACCCCAAAAGACTTGAAAAATTTTTACCTTTTTTTCGGTGTATGGGAGGCACGCCCAGTTTTTGTCCGATTTGGCTGATTCTCGAACTTGATCTCAGTATTCACGAGAAAAACATGTAAAAAAAGTTTCAAGTCGATATCTCCAAAACTGCGACCGCTATCGTGCGGACGTACAGACGTACAGACGGACAGACGGACAGACGGACAGACGGACAGACGGACAGACGGACAGACGGACAGACGGACAGACGGACAGACGGACAGACGGACAGACGGACAGACGAACAGACGGACGGACGGACGGACAGACAGACGGACATCGCTAAATCGACTCAGGAGGTGATACTGATCAAGAATATATATACTTTTCCATACCGGTCACGCCTCCTTATGGGCGTTACAAACGTTGTGACAAAGTTAGTATACCCTGCCACAGTGAGTGTGGGGGTATAAAAATGGAAACTTTGTAAAAATTTTACAAAACGAATTTGCCGACGCGCTTTTGTTTTATTGTCACTACGCGCCCAGAGTTCCAAGTTGAATGGAAAATGTCGGCGGCGGCTAAAAAGTTTAGCGCCTTCATCGGCGTGCGAACAAATCGATGTCAATATCGGTTGAGCCGACACAATCGACTCAATATTTCGCCGCCGACCAAGCCGATACATTTGACGACGGGCTAGGCACGCCGTCTCGACTTGGAACTTTAAATTTTTGTCAACAACAAGAAAGAGTTCTGTGTTTTTCAACAGTGTGGCTAGGTAGATTATTAAAAATAGTATGAATTCTTAATTTTTATTTATTTTTTACATTCAATAATAAAAAAATTTTTTTCGTTTCAAAGTTAACTAATGCTAGTTAATCAAAGAAATTTAACATAACTAAATGAAAAAGTTAATGGTTTTCGAAATTAACTGAAACGTTAAAAGTTAACCAAAAATTTTACTTCGTTAATTAACTATTAACGAATTAACTAGTTAATGCCCAGCTTTGCTTTTTCGTAATATTTTTATTTTATATATTTTTTTCATTTACACAATTTAAATTAATTGTTGTCTCGCTCTTACACGTTTTGTTTTTTTTTTTTTAACGACAAGTCCCATCGGTCCCACTTATCCGCCCGAGGGGCATATCCGCATGACGCACGGATTTGGTGACCGAACAGCCATAATCCGGATTACGCTGTGCAACCGATCGCGGGTAAACATATCTTGAAATTCGTTTCAGCTACGGATTAAAATCATCAGCTGATAAAACGCATATTAATAAAACACGAATTGGGTTATGAATGCAAGAGAGAATTCTTCCAAACATAACTCAATGAAGGAATAAACAAGATTAACATGATATAAACTTTTCGGCCAAATTTCGTTTTCGGCCGAAATTTCGATATTTCCGCCGAAAATTTCGGTTTAATGAAACAAATAAATAACAAAGATTGCACTGATCAACAAAACTGAACATTTTGTGTGTTAAATATACTTGATAGACAAATTCTTATGTATTTTACAGTACGCACCAAAAATAAAATTTTTGTGTAATTTTCATTATTATTTTTGGATTTGGAGTGGCAAAATACATAAGGAACAACCAAGTGGATAAAAGTGGTATGTAACACAAATTTAAGTATTGATATTAGTTGCCGAAAAAAATAATGAAAAATTTCGGCCATTTCGGTTTCGGCCGAAATTAAAAAAAGCGTTTTCGGTCGGTCTCTAATATAAACAATAGAATTAAAATAAAATGTTATGAAGCATCAATTCTGACGAATATAAATTTGATCAAACAAAATTTTTCTCTAATTTACGATATTACCCTTAGCAAAAAAATAGAAAGACACAACAAGCAAAATAGTCAATTACAATAGAACAGTAAAGCAAACAGTAACGGAACAAATGAGAATTCAGCTAAAAGTGCTGCTTTATTTGTATACAATATACAAACAAAACAAAATTCTGCTGAAATATAAGTATAAAATACAACACTTTGCAAATCGACATGGCCGATCTTTGCGGAGTTTGGCAACCCTGTCATTTCAAAAACTTGAAAAGAGGTAAAGGCCCTAATTGCGATTAAGTGCGTTTAGAATTTTTTGTTTTATAAAGTGAATCAGACAAAGACAGAATATAAGACAGAATATAAACAGCAAAGAGATGATGCTGCATCAGACACTAGATGTTGTGACAACAGATAGTAGATGCTGCAACATCAGAAAGTAGATGTTGTGACAACCGCTAGAATTCGGTTGGCCGAAATTGTACTGCCACACCAGATTTTGTAATCTGGGTGTATTTTCAGGAAAAATCTGAGTATATTTAAATTTATGATGTAAAAATCTAAGACACTAGCTGGGCATAGTTAGTTGAGAACTTCATACATACATACATATATTGGAGCTACAACCCTCGAGGGTTTTGCCCGAGCTTCTTAATGCAATTATCATGGGCAAGTGTATATGATAATTGTGGACCTACAGTTTATTGCCGGTTCCGAACGGCGGGACTCCCAAAGAAGAAGCTTTTTCATGGCAAAGTTACTCTCGCAAGATTGCCAGAACTTGGCGAGAGAGTGGCGGTCTACACAGAAAAACCGAAAAATAATTTCTGCCTTGCCCCAGGTGGGAGTCGAACCCGATACCTTCCGATCGTGAAACAGAGGTCTTAGCCACTGCACCACTTCGGTAATCCGAAAATAAATTAATAAGTTAGCTTCGTTGAAAAGCTAACTTCGTTAAATGTTAAAGTTAAAATTTAAATTTTCTATTAAAAAAAATACATAAAAAACAAAACAAACATATTTAATTAAAAGCCTGTACTCACAGATCCGTTTTCTGAGCGTATTCAACTCTCTATTTTTAAATTTGTATTTAATTTGTTTTGCTTTAAATCATTAAATTATGACTGGCTAAAGAAGACTAAAGAAGAAGGGGATATAAGTATTTTACAGGCAGAAAGCGGCAAAAACAGAAAACAAGGAACTGTATACGAAGCTGTGAACGAGTAAAGTAATAGTATATATTTGACAAAACCACCTCTTCCGAATTTGCCAACTTTTCAGGGGAACGAAAAAACAGTTTCTAAAAGCCAAATTACTTCACAATTGAAGGAAATGATATGGTTTGATATTGTGCACGAATTTCCCAATTACTTTTTTTTTATCTACGAACAAGATTTTTTGTATTTTTAGAAAAAAAATCAGCGTATACACCACAAGTTGTTTAAAAATGGTTTCGAGTGTAATAGAATATACATTGGCCGCTTATGTCAAAACAACATGTTTTGTTAAGGTTAAGTGTTTGAATTTCGCTTCTTTCGAAAGAAACTTTTTTGTGAACGGGAATTTGGAGTAAATGAGCTTGTGTTAAATGGAGAGAGGTTGTTTTCGCAAATAGATGAAACACTTTTTCCATTGAATTCTTGAAACTTTTTAACCTGTTCTATCAAATGCAATTTTGAAAAAAAAAACTGAATGCCGTAAAAATATGACAATTATACCAAAATTCTATACTTCTGATTAAAATCCTGGAAATTGTCATATCTCGAGAGAAGTTGTTTTGTCAAATGTCCACAAATGTGTGTATCGACTTTTTCCGAGACTTCATTAAATATTCTCTGGCGATATGCAGACAATGCTGCCTGGTTTTGGGTAACAGCCAGCATTACCATTGTGCGTAGGGATGGGCAACACCGGTTTTTCGGTGTTTTTTTGCAAGCCAAAACACCGCTAAACGGGGGAAAATGCAGTTTTTTTTTTATTTACTATGTTTTCAACTTTTTTCATCAATTTTCATTTGTAATCGCATTTTAGTTTTCGATATATCGCTAAAAAAATATCGATTTTGATAGCATCAGCCGAAATATCGCCCATCCCTCTTACAAAGAAAAAACCCATTTTCGCGCGAAAAATTTCTTCTGGAAAAAAAACACAAATGAATAGTGAAGTACAATTTTTCACCAAAAAAAAAGACATATATGCGCAATGCAATTTGTGTATGAAAAGCATGAAGTTGGGGGGTGGGACATCGAACCTCCGCCAGCATTTGGTAAGCCGCCATTCTGTTAAAAATTATTTTATAAATATTTAAATATCATGTATTTGAGACGGTTTCAGACTACAAATGACATTCTTATAGTTTTGCCGTAGCCAAAAACAATTCCCGTGTTAAAGAGTTAATGAAAAAAATGTCTGTGTTTAGCAAAACCGGTGTTTTTGTTCGGTTTTCCACCGTTGGAAAAAACCCAAAATTTTTACTACCGGTTTTTAAAAACCGGTGTGTTTTCAAAAGTGTCCATCCCTACTTGTGCGACTAAAGCAGTGTTGGGCATTTTCGAATTTCCTATGTACGCGGTCATAGGCTTCAATTCGCTGCCAACGCAAAGCTTTCACACGTACACTATAAGCATCTTAGTGAAACGCGCGAAACGTGTGTGCCGCTTTCTCAGGCTTGGTTTGCCCGACGCTGGACTAAACCCTACGGGAAATTTGGAGTCAATTACCCAAAAAAGACCGGTTCTGGGACCCGTGAAAAGAGGACTTGTACAGAGTCATGCATCATAGTCTGCAACTTTTTCTGTCGATTTTTTTGGTTTTAAAAAAGAATTCCAATTATATTACTCCGTTTATTTTGTTGGCCGTTCGTGATTTTCATTTAGTAGCTGCTGATGGCTCTTAGAATTCTGTCATTAAACATTGTAAAAAGTTGTGTACTTGTGATACAAAAATATAAAAACTGAATATGGAAAAGCAAAGATTTATGTTTTGGCATTCGAGTATTAAAATCAGTGTGGTCAAAGGGAGTATGCAGGGTATATAAATATATTTTGTTGAAAATGGTTTTTATATTTGTTTTTTTACAATTTTCCATTTTTCCATATTTATATTTTTTTAGATTTTCTTTTATTACTTTTTTTAAATTTTTACAAGTTTTTTGCTTTTTATTACAGATTTAAAATTTTTTGTTTTGTAATTTTTACCTTAAAATTTTTTTTTTTTTTCTTTTTTAACAGTTTTAAATTTTTAAAATTTTATATTTTTGTACACATTTTTATTTTTAGAGAGTACATTCGAAATCAATAGTCGTGTTTTGGTTGCAAATTGCAAACAAATAAAAAAATTAGCTGCAAGTTTCGACAAGATTGCAACCAAAACACAACCAATTAATGCATTCAATAAGGTGAAATTATGGCAATTGACCCCAAGTGCAGTCGCTGAGGAAAGTCCCGCGACAGTCCCCAAGTGTGTATATGGTGGCAATTTCACTTTAATAAGTTCCCTTAGGATAGTCCTGGGACAGTCTCCAAGTGCCTGTATGGTGGCAAATTACCCCCTCCTATGACAACGCAACGTTAAAGTGACCTTAAAGTGGCTTTCATATAAAGGTGACATTTTTGGGACCGATCCCTGTCCAAAAGGGATCTGTCACGTGACTGTGCCGGAACGGTTCTTTTTCCCGTAGGGAAGTATCAATTTGTCACTTTTTCGACTGCCTTGCCACTGTGACACTTTTTCAAAATTAGCCCAATTTGACACTTTTTAGGAACTTTGTTCATCCAAAAAGAGGTAAAAGACTCAAGAAACGAACTAAATTGTACGGGTGGGGGGCTGCAATCGGTAATTAGATAAAAAACAAAGGTCTGAAATACGCTAAAAGCCGAGCAACAAAAATGTCGTTAATTTAGTATACTTTTTAATTTTTTTGTTTAAGCATGGTTATCTCAAAAACTCTGTTTAAGTTTTTTTTTTGTGAATGATGCAGTGTACCTTGGGAAATTTTCTACAAAATACCTATAAATAATTTTTTCTTTACAATGACCAGTTTTTCCTATAAACCCGATTTTGTGAAAATAACTAAACGAAGTGGAGTTTATAAAACAATACATGAGAAAAGATGACGGACAGACGGTCAGACGGACAGAGGATTCTCTACAGGAGGAGTGCATATTTAGAATAAAAACCACGGTGGATAAATTAAATTAAAAGGTGATATACATCTTTGGATATTGCTTTACGATTTTTCGTATGCATTCCAGTTACAAACTGTTTCAACTTTGAAAAGGGTAAAACATTATCTAAGAGCGTCCATTGGCCAACAAAGGTAAAATGCATTGGCCTTATTATCCAATGAATTTTTTGAGTGCCTACAGCACATAGACGTAGATTCGAGATATTCATAACTTTTGTTACCATTTTTATATGGAGTTATTCTTAAAATATTTCAAAAAACTCTTCATGACCTTTTTTGAAATGTATGTAAGACAAAAAGTTTCCTATTACTGCGTGCTATGCATAACAATTCGGTATTTTAAGAAACTGTAAATTTATACTCCATGTTTTGTAAAGAAAAGTGTTTTTTTATGATGTTTGTGAACATATTTTTATGAGTTTGAAAATAAACATTGAATTCAGAAAAAGTTTTCCAAAACCATTAAATTTTACAAATTTTACGAGATTAATTGTATTGAAAAGTTCTTCGTTGTAGATAAAAGTAAACTATATTTTTTAAATATGAACACTCCTGATTTTAATTTTTTGTTGTAAAGCTTGTTAAATTACCCACAAAAGGCAAATTTCGAAAAAAAATTTCCAACGCGATTATAATATACCAAAAATTTTAGAAAAAATTATGTCAAAATCTCGACAAATTGAAAAAAGGTTGCAAATTTCACGTGGATTGTCTCATATATCAACTAATATGTTTCGTTATTTAGATTTGAAAATGTATGAAATGAAGGGTTGAGTGAATGAAGGCGGTATGTAACAAAAATTGTCCTCAATTCTTCCCAAATGTAAGTATCAAAGTGGACCGTATTTTGGCACAATTCAAATTTCTTTCGCGCCGCCCCCTAAAACTATTGGAAATGATGAAAAAAAATACAGCTAATGAAATTTTAAGTAATTATTATGGGGTTTAGCATATTTTCCAAAAAATTAATTTTGGAAAAGGGGTGTACAACTAAGCAAAAACTCAGTCTGGCAGAGTGTATAGCTGTTTTAGATCCAGCCACGGATCCTCGTCAGCACTCTTTATGCATTTTATTTTATCCAAGCGACGCTATAAGTAAGTATTGGTATGACGCACAAGAGAATTGCTTCTCCTTTGCATCACACGCCAACTCACGAAACAGCGAATGGAAAAATACATCAAACTGAATTTTTACTTGTTGTTGTATAGCAACCTACTGCCATGACTGGTTGAAGAATTTCCTCAAAGTCCCAGCAAGCAAGTTGCATTGCAAATGAATTTTTACATTGTGTGTGCTCTGATACACACACAACAATTCACTTGCCAGAAAATACAAAAACAAAGTTGTATTTGGTTTGATTGGCGTCCATATGTTTATTTAGTAAAAAATTCAGATTTTTATTGAGCTTTTCATTATTTAATTAACCCATTAATGACGAGAGCGAAATTTTCGGAATTTTTTCAAGATTTTTTCAGGAATACCTAGAAATGGCCTAAGAAACGAATTTCTAACTTTTTTTTTTTGGACCGCTTACCGTTTGCCCAGCCCTGGCCGTTACCATATGGTAACGCTCGTCACAACCCTAGCAAAATTACCTAATTTAAGATATTATTGTTTATAACTACTTTAATTTTAAATTCTTGAAAGTTTAACAATGTTTTAAGATTTATTTTGTAAAAAAAATTTTTATCGACCAATTTTTTTAAATCTAAAAGTTTTTTAAAAAAAATATTTTGTTAAAAAAAATTCTATAAATTCAGGAGCATTTTTGATCACAAAAGTTTCTACAGCAAAGTAGTTTGTTTTTAAAAAACGCACATTTTTGCATAAAAAAAAAAATTTTATAGCTCCTAGGCAAAAAGTTAGAAAAGTAGGTCAGTTTTCAACTAGGATTTTCTTGATAAGTGTCCTGGTAGTGATCATTGAATGGGGTCCAATAAACCTTTTCAATAGTATTCAAGTTGATATTCTTACAATTTTGGTAGTCGTTCAAAATTACTACAAAAGGCTGGCCTAATTATCTGTCCGCCACTGTACATATTATAGTATCTCCGCCTACACCAAACTACTGCTTAGGTTTTCAATAACATAAGAAATATCTCCATATGAACTGAAACTGGAAAGGTCCTCGTCATCATTTGACATACACAATTTACATGGCTGTAAAAGAGGTGTACGATGAAGACCATAGGAAGTACCTCCTTCATCTTCCTCCTAATAATCTTGTCCCTCCGGATAAAATTATGCTCGCCTAAATGTCTTCATCGTAATGTAAATTTGTTAAAAACCAATTGAGTAAGTTTCAGCTGGTCGAAGTAAGCCTATATATACCATACACCCTTCCATCTGAGACCTGGTGGCCATCTTCCGCTCATTCCACCGACGGTACTCACATGTGCTCCATTTAGTAGTACTTTTTTACATTCATCAGCTCGGCATGACCTAGCCATCTTAGACGTGGATTTTGTATGCGTCACGATGTCATGTCATGATCGGGGTCTTGCTCATATAGCTTTTGCGGCACTCACCATCGACGCAAAGCGGACAATATATCTTACGGAGAATTTTCCTACCACAATTCCCGTGAAATTGGGTAACATTTGTTACAAAACTCGACTCTCACTTGTATGGAAGGTAGGCGTGGCAGCTGATCGATTTCGCCCATTTGCAATACCAACTCCTTCTAGGATTTCCAAAGGATAAATTCAATGTTTGGACCGCCTAGCTTTCATTTAGCTCCTTCAATAGCCCATACCAATCAAAATAACGTACAGACATACGGATATGGCTAAATCAACTTAAGAGGTGCTGCTAATTTTTCATAAGTACACCAAGTAGAATTTGTAGATAAAATATTTTTAACTTTTCATATAAAGTTAAAAAGTTTAAAAAAAATATATTTCAAACCAATATATAGAAAAAATTTACTTCATTTTACAAAAAATACTCGAATATGTACGCTAATATGTATATAAACACGTACAAAAAATTATTTTAAATCTAAATATTAAAAAAAAAATTTTTTTTAATTATATTAAGTACACAAACACACTTTCAAATCAATATACAAATAAAATATATTTAATTTTACATAAAAAAAGCTCATACAAACATTTTCAGTAAGAAAATTTAAATTTGCTAGGGTTGTGACGAGCGTGCCCATATGGTAACAGCAAAATTCAAAATGATAAAAAGGTAACACAGAAGTTATAAATAATTTTATTTTATACGTTTTCTAATACTTTGATATTCTACCCAAATGCCAAAAAATATTTAAAATATATAACTTTCTATGGCAATGAAAAATATTCTTACTGGAAAGGTCGTGACTTTTCGCTGTTTTTGCCCACTTTTCAAAAACACTACTTTTCAATTATCCGCCACGATCGCTACTGACGAGCGATTGCTTAGAATTATATATCAAAAGAAAGATCTAAGCATGCTTTATTTAAATCAAAAAACAGATTAGTGATATTTGTTCAAATATTTTTTTAATTGAATATACCGTGGAACGCTATCAGCGTTACCATATGGTAACACTCGTCGTGAATGGGTTAATACATAAAACCTAAACCTAAACCTGACAACCTAAAATTTTTCCGATTCGAGGTTGAGTCAGAAATCAGTCGAAATGTATGTAACGTACAAATTATATCAAGTAAAAAGTGTAAAATTTTTGATTTAAGTATTAATTATTCGAGGTTGAGTCAGAAATCAGTCGAAATGTATGTAACGTACAAATTATATCAAGTAAAAAGTTTTAAATTTTTGATTTAGGTATTAATTATGGGTTTTAGCTCATTTTCCAAAAAATTAATTTTAGAAAAGGGAATACAACAACTAAGAAAAAATTCAGTCATCATTTTTTGGAAAATGTGCTAAAACCCATAGGTTAGGTTAGGTTAAGGTGGCTGCCGGAACACCGGCACTTAGACCAAATAAGGTCCATTGCGATACCACATGCTTCTTGCTGCAATTATCATAGGCAAGTATATGATAATTGCAGGGACCTACAGTTTAATGCCGGATCCGAACGGAGGATGGAAATTTGAAGCATTCCTTGGAAAGTTGTACTCTCGTAAGCTTCGCCAATGTTTACGAGAGGTGGCGGTCTCGACAGAAAAACATGTCACAAAAATGAATTCTGTATCATGCCCCGGGTAAGGATTCCTTCCGGTGACGGTCTTTCCAGAAAAACATGTCACACACACTTTTTCTTGACCTGCCCCGGGTAGGGATTGAACCTCATCCCTTCCGATCGTGACACAGCAGAACCCTTTAACCAACGGCACCATGGCCGCCACACACCTAGCAAAAACCCATAATTAATACTTAAATCAAAAACTTTAAAATTTTTACTTGATATAATTTGTACGTTACATACCGCATTTCGACTGATTTCTGACTGACTCAAGTCAGAAAAATGTTAGGTTTTCATGAGATACAAAAAACCAATTTGCAAGCTTCTGGTGCACAAATTTACCATCCTCTTTTCAAAAATTGAAAAGAGGACAATTTTTAGTATATGTAAAGAATAACCCAAACGAAATGTAATATATTTCATGCCTTAAATGTGTTGTAAGTAACTTACAAGGGTACGACTTTAAAAAAAATTTGAATTTTTTTGGATATACGAGGTTGTGATATTTACCGAATTTGCTGTAAGCTGGAGCAATGCTGATTGGATAAGTCCTTACAACGCGATTTATGTTTTTTAGGCTTAATTTTTTTAGCTTGACTTGAGACCGCCCACGATTTGATCTTACTCTTTTGATCTAGCTGACAGTAAATTTTGGATAAGTCCTTTGCGTTAAAGAGATTTATGTTTTTAGATTTATGTTGGGAAGAGGCCCAATGACTAATCCAATAAATACGCAACTTTTGAGACCCAGTCGGTCTGATCGGACCATTTCCAATATTTTAAATATAACAATTTTTGTTTTTACCATACAAATTAAAACTTTAACCGTGTTGCGGAGGGACAAGAAATTATATTTTAACCCATTCTTATTGACGTCATTAAGCAACTTTTAAACCAAAATTTGTTTTCTGCCGTATTTGGTATTTTTATACCCTCATGAGGTATGAGTATATTCACTTTGGTCTGATGTTTGTAACACCAAGAAGGAGACGTGTCCGGTATGGAAAACTATATATATTCTTGATCAGCGTCACTCCCTGAGTCGATTTAGCCCTATCCGTCTGTCAGTCTGATCATCTGTCCGTCTGACCATCTGTCCGTCCTCTTTTCTTGTAAACACGATTGCAGGAGCTAGAAGAAAGCTAGGGATCCCAAATTTTGGATTTATCCTTTTTAGGCCCTAGAAGGAGTTGGTATTGAAAATGGGCGGAATCTGTCTATTGCCACGCCTACCTCCCATATAAGTGAAAATCGAGCTTTCACCTTAATTTTAAGATTTCATCAAATTAGTATGAAATTTTTTATTGGGGGGCTTTTGCGGTCGCTGATTTCGAATTTGATGTCGCATTTTCAAAATTCAAGATGGCGGATCCAATATGGCCCAGTATATGTAGGGAATATATAAGTCGGTTGCCCGACTGAAACTTACTCACTTGTTACTTGTTTAATTTAAAGTTTACTTTCTTAAGTTTATCTGATCACTTTGCAAAATGCACGCGCCTTCCACTTAACATTTTCAGTAAGGATTATTTACTTTTTAGACTTCAAATATATATTTTTTTGTTCATTATTGAGCAAGAAGCAAAATTATACGAGGTTTTAGCTTTTATAAAATTTTGATTTTAAGATACGAGGTTGTTGCACAGTTCTTTTTTTCTGTTTAAAATTAAACCACATTTTTTTGCGAAATTTTAGTTTTGAGGTTGAGTCAGAAACCTTTTGAATTTATCCTCCCACCCCTTCAATTATTATTAAAAAACTTTAGTAACGTAATATTCGTGAAAGGGATTTTCTTCCGAGATTCTCATTCTTAAAATGGGATAAAGAGGGCGTTTTGAAGAAGAGAATGGGATTTTCGGAGACACGTCTCTGGCAACACTGACTCCCATATAATATGGCCCATTTGGAAATACCTCAAAAACCTCCTCCATTTTGAATAATGAAATTTTTGACATATCGGAAATATGTAAGTACAACCTTCAGCGTTGCAAATGTATTTTTTGATCTTTTCAGTAAATAAAAGATTTCTTTCTTTTTATTAAAATTAACAAAATTAAACATTTAACGAGTCATTACAAAGACATCTATTCTGAAAAATGGTTGACGACTTATAGGCTGGTTATAATGGACGTTGACGCACAGTGTAATGACTATAGCGAAAAATATTCGAAACGGATATATTGTTTTTACAAAACCGGTTTGGGGTTTAGTTTGAAATAATCCAACTAAGTAAAATCTAAAAATGT
Source organism: Heteromyza rotundicornis (assembly GCA_951394025.1). NCBI lineage: Eukaryota > Metazoa > Arthropoda > Insecta > Diptera > Heleomyzidae > Heteromyza > Heteromyza rotundicornis. The sequence goes on from OX596012.1 coordinate 29,951,077, forward strand.
TTTGTGATATATTTTTTAGTATGGCTGGAGTTGTGAAACACGGAATTATTATAATTTTCCACATTTTCAATAAAATGTTTTAAAAATTGGCAAAATTCTAAAATAAACGCTAGAAACAAATCAATTTATAGAACACTAGCAGGGCCCGGTCCGCTTTGCTGGCATTAAAAAAGTTGTTTTTTCCTTTGGTCATAATAAATGAATGAAAACAATTATCAAATATTTTTATTGGAAGCCCAAGTGTAGCATTTTGAAATATTGAATTGTAAGAAAAGTGAAACGCTCCGCTGTCCAATTCCGACCTTATGTAACATTGAACTTAGAATTGAAAGCATATAACCATGTCCTATTGAAAAATGTTCATTGGGAGCCCAAGTATAACATTTTTTAAAATATTGAATTGTATGGGAAGTGCCACGCCCCGATGTCCAATTCCAATATGTTGCATTGAAGGCATATAACCATTTCCGTTTCGTTTAAGAATATTCAATGGGAGCCCAAGAATGGCACTTTGAAGTATTGAATTGTATGGGCGGTGCCACGCCCCTTTGTCCAATTACGCCGATATGTTGCATTTAGCTTAGAGTTGAAAACATGAAACCATTTGCCAAATTTTGTTGGAAAACATTAAATGAGAGGCCAGTTACAGCAATTTGAAATATTGGTTTGTATGGGCGGTGCCACGCCCCTTTGTCCAATTACGCCGATATGTTGCATTTTGCTTAGAGTTGAAATTTCGTTGCAAAACATTGTGTGGGAGCGCTATTACAGCATTTTCAAATATTGACTTGTATGGTCGGTGCCACGCCCCATTGTCTGATCCCGACCATTTGTAGCCCAGATTATGGCTGGGGTCTTATAGTATGTTCATGGCAAATTTCATTTTCTTATGATCAAAAACGTCTGAGATATAGCAGTTTTTACTAACTTGTGGGCGGTAAAAGTGAGCGTGTCAAAACCTATCCTATGTCACGCCTAGGGCTTTCGATCCCGTATCCCGGGATCCCGGTCCATTTTTAGTCCCGAAAATCCCGGGATATTTGTTCCTAAATCCCGGGATTTTCGGGACTACATTTTAAATAAATTAGTTCATAAAAAAAGTTTAATACTAGAAAAATACAACTTTTCATCGCTCATAAAATATAAAAAAAATCGTGTAAGCAGAAAAATAGTTTTTGACGACATTTGGACAACCCCAAAATGAAAAAAAAGTTAGTTAGAAAACACAAAACTTAAAAATTTTTAATTTATTAAAAAAAATTACATATACTATTGTTTGTGCTTGAAATTTTTTCTTTAAGAAAAAATAAATTTATATTTATTTCAGAAGAAAATTGTTATTTTCAGTCTTAGCGAACGCACAAAAAAGAATAAAAAAAATTAAGTAAAACTGAAAACTGATGCAAAAGTAATTTCAGTAATTATTCAAGCACATTTTGAATTGGATGGGATACTGAAAATAAAAAAATTCAATAATTTGTACCTTTAATAATTGAAATTAATGTTTATGTTTATTTAATAAAACCTATAAAAAACATGTTTTTATTTTTTTAAAATGCATTTTGCTTGTAAAAATATCAAATCCCGAAAAATCCCGAAAACTCCCGGGATCCCGGGATTGCAATTTTCGGTCCCGAAAATCCCGGGATTGCGAAAAGCCTTCGGGATTGAAAGCCCTAGTCACGACTCACGACCCCTAGAACACATATATAAATTTTGGTGAGAATCGGTGCTGTAGTTTTCGCGTCTACTGGTGACAAACATACACGTCTCTTTTATATATATAGATTTTCTAGGAAGTAAGTAGAAAAAACAAATCGAACGTGTGTTCACAAAATTGAAAAAAAAAATTTTTTTTATTATTTAAAAAAAATATTCCCCGATTAGGGTAAAAGGTGCATTCGCCACGTTTTTTCAAAGATTTTTTAAAAATCAACCAATTATCGTTTCTTACAAATTCTTTTACAGTTTGAAACTTACATTTATTAACTTTAATATTGTAACGTCTGATAGAATATATCTAAAAGCTCTCCACTACTTTTTCAACAAGTGTCAAAAAAAGCCAAAACGGCGAAACTACCCCACAGTTGGGGTAGAATCGGCGGGGGTATAAATTAAAAATTCAGAGACTTTTTCGGAAAATATGATATTTTATTTAAGTATTGAATATCATAAGCTAAAATAAAACATTAAATAACAACCTTAATTACTTTTTAGGGAAAATTTTTCACAAAATGTAAACAAAATTTCTAAATGAGATCCGAGTTAAATGTCACTTTCCAAACCGTTTTCTACATTAATTGATGAGCTTAAATCATTGATTCCTCTTTTTCTCTTCTTTAACATTTTGTTGGTCGGGATCCAGGGATCCCGCCTCTTTGTAAGTCCCGAAAACTCCGGGATTCGCACTGACTAATCCAGAGATTTTCATTTTTAGTGTCAGACTGTTTTTTGCAAAGCTGGGCATTAACTAGTTAATTAGTTAATAGTTAATTAACGAAGTTAAATTTATGGTTAACTTTTCAGTCAATTTCGAAAACGATTAACTTTTCATTTAGTTAAGTTAAATTTCTTCGATTAACTAGCATTAGTTAACTTTAAAACAAAAAATTTTTTTAATTTTAAATGTAAAAAAAAGTTTAAATTAGGAATTCATACTATTTTGGAACTGATTGACATTTTATTATAAAATTATTTCACAAAACAATTATATACATAGGACGATATATTTCGAAGTGTTGACTACTTCTATATTGTATTTTTATGAATGAATGGACCATTCTAAACACAATGGCGTTCTCAGCAATCTCAGCCAAGTGAGGCTTACATCGTCAGAATGCTTACATCGAATTTTCCATTCCTCAAATTTCTCAAAATGACAAAAACTGAGAACGCTATTGTGTTTAGAATGGCCTGTGATATTTGTTCTTAACCAAACTTGATTCTTATTATTTAATATTCTAATAAAATTTGTAAGCCTTTATATAATAAATAAATAATTTCATACTCGAAATTTCGCTTTTGATAAAAATGTTTATCATTTATTTTAAAGAAAATTTGCATATCGAAGGATAAAACTGAGAAAAAGGGATGTGAGTGCACTCATTCAATTGAATATAATTTAAACGTGTTTTTTGTAAAAAGAAAATTTGTTTGTTTTCTATAGAAAACAATCTATAGAAAACAATGATTAACTTTTAACGGGTTAACGAAGTTAAGTTCTTGATTAACTGTGCCCAGTTTTTAGTATATAATTTTGTTGTATGCAATGAAAAGATCACTTGAATAAGCAAACAGGAAAGTAGCAACATGAAAAAAGGAAACAGTCCAAGCATGGCATGAGTCGTATAGCTATTTAAAATTTTGCCAGATTTATCAGCAGCGACTCATTTAGTTGACTGCCAATTATGTTATTTTCAAACATCCCAGTAGGAAATTTTTTCGGAAATCGTTGAGGAATTCTGTCTGAAAAGTGTACATCGCGCACGAAACATACTATATATATTTTTACATATGCGGACGATTATCATTTCCGTACGCTTATGCTTAGGTACAAATTAAAGTAAATAACGAAATTTTTTTCGAAATATTTATATGTGCAAAAATATCAAAAGTGGGGTTTTGATGACAACTCATAAATAAGAAACATTTGAATGGTAACATTAGTATTTTATATGCATGGAGTGGACACATTTTTTGTAAGGTATCTGGTTTATTTTGTGCCATTCTGGAAGTCAATTTTAGATGTTCTTTCGTATCAAATTTTTGTACACGTTCGCAGAGAGTATGCCTCAAAGATGTTCGATAGAAATTAGTTTGGATTGTTTACAAATCAATGCGCATTTCATTATGAAGGTACCATAGGAAAGGTGCCTCAAATATTGAATGAAAATCGCAGTAATAAATTATACCCGAGACGCCTCTTTATTGGCGTTACAAACGTTGTGTAGAGAATCTTTCAAAGAACAACGCAATATACCACTTTTTATAGATACAATTCAATTTTTTTTTAATTGACCGCAAAAAAAATTTTTTTTACAAAAATTGAGTTTTTGACTTTAAGATAATCAAACACAGTTGTATAATATAAGTTCATGGGTATTTAATTGTATGTCGAAAGTGCTGTAGAAGAACTTCGTTGTTGCATTTTTTCAAGAGTTATAGTATAAAAACGATGTAAAGATGGTATTTTGCATTTTTGACTTTAAGATAATAAAACTGTGCTAAACTATTAATTCAAAAGAAGTTGTATAATATAAGTGGTTTGTATTCAATTGTCTGTCGAAAGTGCTGAAGAAGAACGGTGGGGTGATATTACGTCCATGGACATAATATCCATAGACATTATAACCTTCAAAACATATATAATGTCCATGGACTTTATGTCCGCTTCGCAAGCGGACTTACTTAAAACTATTTAAACTATTTAAATCGCATTTAAACATTTTGCAATTTTCTCATGTACATAAAAAATCTTCAAAAATACAGTTTGGATTGGATATTAAAATATTTAATATGCATTTGATAGGGGAAAAACATACCTTTAAAAAACATGTAAACTTTTTAAAATCGGATGAAAACTCATCGCGCTAGACTAGAAACAATTCAGAAATTAATTTTGTATGTAAGTGCCATTTCAAAAAATGTAACTTTGTACCACGCAACTACTCTCAAAATCTTATGGGTCGGAAAACAAATTTAGTCTAAGAAATTGTTTACTCTTTTGCAATTAGCGAATTATTGTATATGCCACATGCTTTTTTGGTGCAAGCATCAGGTTTTCGTGAATAACTTTTAGGCCATGCATGATACAAAGACAGGTAAGGGTTCATAAAATTTCCTTTTGAATGGTGTATAATTTCAATTTACATTCGTTCATTTAACAGGCACAATTGTGTCTTAAAGTGGAATTTTCTGTATTTAGAGATACAGTTTTCTTCTTATATTTTTTTCTCCTAATATCATCATATTAACACTAGTTTATTATACCCCAACACACTACAGTGGCATATTATATTAACTTTGAAACAACGTTTGTAACGCCCATAAGAATTCGTGTCCGGTATGGAAAAGTATATATATTCTTGATCAGCATAGCTATGACTGTCTGTCCGTACTATTGCGGTAACATGTTTAGAGAAATCGAGTTGAAATGTTGGGTACACGTTTTCCTGGTCAAAACTGAGACCGAGATAAAATTTTCCAAATCTTTTTAAAATTTCTTTATTGCTGTATTCGAAGTGTGGTGGTATTTCCACGAAGATAGTTCACTCAGTTGTTTGTAAGTAAAATTATTGCTTGTTAATTACCATTATTTTGATGCTATGGGTTGTCATGATAGGACACACAACTATATATTTAAATTAAAAATATAAAATGCTTCGCTATTGAGCACTAAAAATATCCAATTTCAAACAACATTATTTGTAATAAAGGTAAAAAAATAATAAAAAAAATTTGTAATAAAGGCGAAAAACTATAAACTATAAGAAAAAGTTGTCTCATTTAACAAACTTAATTTCCATTGGAAGGCAAATTCAGTAACTTTATAATTTTTTGCGTTTGAGCTCCTGTATCTTAAAAACGAAAAGAGATACAAGAAAATGATATTTGACGAGGTTGTAGGGCAATTAGCTTTAAAAAAACTTTCAAATTTGTGTATCTGTTCCAAAATTACAGTATAATACCACAAAAAGTGGATTTTTGGCGTTTGCGTAAAAATGAAGCGTGCTGAAATAATGCAAAAAGTCCACATTTGTATCTTTATAAACATTGAAACAGCATCTGCATTTTATTTTCATGTATTTATCCATTAGCAACTGCTAAAAAGCGTAAAAGTGTTTCTCTTGCTGAAAATTCATTTTAATGTAAATGACACTCATGAGCTGCAGCAGCTTGAATTCATGACAGCGAAAGTAATGTATGCACCGAAAAACCCCGTTATCCTTTAACAATTTTTCGGAAATTACTTGCAATTGATACGCAGGCAGAAATTACGTCTATAAACAAAAATTCAATCAAATCGGTCCCATTAATTAGACGATAATTACAAAAAAATCTCTCCTGCACTTTTTGGCACTTACATGCATTTCGCTATTAGGGGTCGATGTCATTAAATTAAATAATAATAATGAAAATAATTCGGTTAAGAACAAACATTTAATTATTTTGTTAAATAATATTGATTTTAAATGACAAGTAAAACAGACATGTTCTGTGAAATATTCACTTAGAATCAGGGCCGTAGCCAAGAATTTTTTTCGGTCCCAAAAAAAAGTATTGGAAAAATACAAAAAAGTAACACTACCTGATAGCCAAAAAAATTGGATAACTAACACTAATTTCTTATGTAAAATGATTAAAAACAATTTTTCAAAAAAATGTCTTTCTCGACAGGTTATCAGTTCATATAAACTTTTCTACTAGTTCAAGTTACTTATACACATATACATTTTTATATTGCATGTTCTTGGGAGGTAGCGCTTGTTTAATGCTGTATTTGAAGCATTTAGTAGCTTTTTTGTAGGAACTTAAAAAAAATTTTTATTTATTTTGGTAATTGTTTCTTATGCTTTATCATAGGGATGTGACGGAGCTCCGCATCCGCGCACCCGCGGAGCATCCGCACCTAATTGACATCCGCATATACATCCGCACCCGCAAATCACACATTTAAAACATCCGCATCCGCGACATGACACCCGCATTAGGGCTTTCGATCCCGAATGCTTTTAGCAATCGCGGGATTTTCGGGACTGAAAATTGCAATCCCGGGATCCCGGGATTTTTCGGGATTTGTTACTTTTACAAGCAAAATGCCCTTTAAAAAAATAAAAAAATGTTTTTTATATGTTTTATTGGAAAATTGATAGTTTTAGCTTAAATAAATAAACATAAACATTAATTTCAATTTATTAAAGGTACAAATTAATTAAATTTTTTATTTTCAGTATTTGAGTTTCCGTTTCTTTATGAACGACACAATTCAATTCAAAATATGCCTTAGTAAAGTTTCTGAAATTACTTTTGTATCAGTTTTCAGTTTTACTTAACTATTTTTATTAAGCAATTCATTTTTGTGCGTTCGCTAAGACTGAAAGTACCAATTTTCTTCTTAAATAAATATAATTTTATTTTTTTTTAAGAAAAAATTTCAAGCACAAACAATTTTATTTGTAATTTTTTTAATAAATTAAAATTTTTAAGTTTTGAGTTTTTTTACTAACTTTTTTTTTATTTTGGGGTTGTCCAAGTGTTGTCAAAAACTATTTTTCTACTATTTTTATTTTATGAGCGATGAAAAGTTGATCCGCATGTACGCGGATCATGTAGCTATTTGCACTTTTTTAAAATTTTTGTTTCTGGTTTTTTCTCAGAAACTATAGGCGATCTGTGTAAAATTTTGTCAGTTTCAGAACGTCAAAAAACCCAACACGGAGCCGTACCAGAGGTGTCAGCCGATGCGGCTAGCCGACCGGCTTAGCCGCCGCCGAAGAATTTAATAAATGTTAGGCGCCGCCGATGACCCCGGCTAAAAAACGGCTTGCGGCTAAGCCGACAATCTCGATTTATTTTATTCGAGATTTTTTTGTATGATTTCTAACAAAAAAATCAAAATGAAAAGGACACAGGTCGACAAGTTTTTCGAAAAAGTAAAAAAAAACCAAAGTTATTGACGGTCCAAAGCTTTTCTTAACGCGCCAAATAACGTTTTTTTTTGTTTTACAATTTTGTTTGTTTAAAATTTATTTTTAAAATTAATTGTGACATTTTTATTTAAATAAATGAAATTGCTTGCAATTTAAGCAGCACTGAAATTGGATCAGCCGCCCCCGCCGACGATTTTCCATCGGCTGACACCTCTGAGCCGTACATCGCCCCCCTAAATACGGCCTTGCTTAGAATTCTCCTCCTCGATTTTACGCAGTAGATGCATGTTGCATAAGAAACAACATTTGAAATTGGTCTTAAAGATAACTAATGCGAGTTATTAAAACCTGACAGAGCTCTAAAAATCTGTAACACTGGGAGAGAGTTGATTTTTGCACAATCCCAATCAGGGATGATATTTGGGTTGTTCCATTTTGTACAAAAAAGCAAAAAAAATAGTAATAAATCTGTTAAAAAACACTTCAATGTGAAAATTTTTGAATGAAAATAGTTTGTAGTATGAACAGAAAAGTTATTAATATTTAAAAACGTAAACAAGTTACATAAGCATACTTTAATTTATAAAGCTTTTAGCAAAGAAGTTTTAATAATAAAAACAAAAATTGCACAAAATAAAGTTACTTTTAACGTTACATAAATGAAACGCTTTGTTTCCAGCTCTAAAGAAACGACTCAAGAAAAATGTTGTCAAGTTCATTATGCTGTAAAATTGTATTAGATCAGAATTTTTTGACAAATGTCAAAGCAAAAATTTGATTTGCGCTTTTGGATCATTTTTACTTCTTCATTTACTTTTGCTTTCTATTTTGGTTTGTGATCTAAATTTGACAGCTGTTAATGTCAACTTTTCTAAAGAAATTGGAAACAATTCCAAATTTCTGAAGAGGGCACAGAGTGGCCGTGTCGCATTTCGTTACCAAAAGGTAAAAAAAATTGTAGCGAAGTGGATACGAAATAAAAAAAATTTACGAATGGAAGTTTGACAAGTACTTCAGAGCTGGAAACAAACCTGGAACAACGAAAATATTTGCGAAAAAAATTGGAGAAAAGTTGATCATTAATCTGATACTCTTCGAATATATTGTACCAAAAATGTGAATGTAGTACCAATGTACTTTTGTCCAATTTTGTACAATGTACCAAAAAAATCATCCCTGATCCCAATTACAAAAAACGTAATATGAGTAAATAAATACACCGAGAGAAAAAAAACGGTATAATCAACGAAAAAGTAGGTAAATTTAACAGTTTTCGCGGTTAAAAACCATCCGATAGTCAAACTTGTTAAATTGACAGTTGATCCGCTGTTGATAACCGTAGCCTAGTGGGAAGATGTCCGACTGCTACCCGGGAACTCCGGGTTCAAGTCCCAGTACAACCATCACTTTTTTTTTTTTTATTTTTTTTTTAAAAAAAAAAGAATTTTTACTGTAATTTTTATTTTTTTTCTTTAAATTTTTCTTTCAGTTCCATAAGTTTCACTTTTATGAACGATTCTTCTCAACTCCAAAATCACCCTGGTCAAGACTTGAACCTGCGTGCTTCTGGTTGATAGTCCGACATCTTATCCATCGCGCCTATGATGCCATTCATGCGGGCAAGGCAATAAATTAATAACTTAAATCTGTTGAACAGGTTATGTTCTCTACTATCAGAGTAACCAGAGTTGCCAGCTGAAGGAACTTTCCTTGGTTTCCCGGGGAATATCCCATCACAATGAGAAATGGGCAAGGAATTCATGAAAATGTGGGAAAACTTTTATAAATACCTACATAAGTAAAAACCGGGAAAGTGGTTTAGTTGCAGTTTAACAAAATGGAGACGAATTTACCGAAAACCTGGCAACACTGTTTGTATCAGAAGAACAGAAAACCTATCTCCTATCTGTTAAACTGTCTGTTACACACTCTGCGGTTCATAACATCATTTTGATAGTTTTTGACATTTGGACTAGTTGGTTGGAAGGTCATGTTACTACCCGGGATGCCTGGGTTCAAATCTCGCTGGCTGCTAATTTTTTTATTTTTTCAATAGTGTTCTGAATCGACAGTTTTTTTAACAGTTCGAGAAGTTGGAAAAAAGTTTAATTCTACAGTAAAAACTGTTAAATCAAACAAAATTACTTTAAAACAACAGTTATTCTGTTAAAAACCGAATAACAGTGAACAACTGTCATTTCTACAGCTATCTCTTTTCTCGGTGTAAAAAAGAGTAAAAAACAAGTCGCTCTCTAGCTCATGTGGAAGTGTATGAAAAAGCTTGCCGCAGATTTGAGGATATATATATATATATAGTCCACCCAAAGCAAGTTAATATAAGGGTTATAAAAATAATTTATGTGTTATATGACTTTTTAGATAACCAATATATTGGGTTTGCATTAAATAATGTAAATTACTTTGTTTTGCCAGTATTTACAGAATTAAAGAATTCTTCTTAAAAAACATTTTTTTTACATGCAGAATATTATTTTTACAGACCTGGTTGAAACATAAAACGGTGATTCATATCAAGTCAGAAACCTGTCGGGAGCGCACTTTTGTGCAAAATTAACTATTAAGTTCAGTAATGCCACCAAGTGCATGCATTGAAATTTTTTGGGTGATTCATACCAGTTGGAATAACAACTGCCACCCAGTGCATTTTTGGACTTGTCTTGGCTGAATCATGTCAGGTCTGATAACAGCTGCCATTAAGTGCGTCCTTGGTCATTTCTCGGATGAATCACTTCACTATTCTTTTTAAAGTTCATATGGTGTAATTTGTTTCTATACAGTCTAATTTTTCACATATAAAACCTTTTCTTATTTTTAAACCGATTTTATTAATACATCTTTGGATAACTGCCACATTATAAATTACCCTCTTATTAAATCTTATTTAAAATATACAATACGACCTATTCAATTCAAGTGCCTTCAAAAACCACTAAAGATAAATGAAAAAATGTAGGGTCTTTATAAAAAATACAAAAACGATTATTTCCAGCTCGTTAAATATATGTGCAAAATTATGACAGTACATGATGCGGGTACAAATAAGTATAGAATTTTTTATATTCATCCCTTTAAACTGATTATGACATGGAACAGTTTCAAACTAAAAATTCTTAAACTCCATTATATACATATATTGTATATATAACTTAGATAATTATGGTATTTATTGTAATATGTCATATACTTATATTAAGGGTCTTCATGGAACGTTATAAATGCAGTGTAAACTGCAGTAGCTGAACTTTTTTTTGCAAAAATAAATGAACTGTATAGAAAATCATATACACAAACCGCATAAAATTATCCAACAATTTGGATGTGCAAAATATTGTAGAAATTTATACAAATGCCAACTGTAAAGTTTCCGCTGTAGTTTGGTTTGAACAAGTTTTTTATTTCATTAAAAACCAAAAAAGGGATTGAAATTTTCCGAGGTAAGTTGAAACTTTTGTATTAATGCATTCAATACAATTTTCTTATCATTAATTTATTTATCATATAAACATACCATCGGATGGTTTCTTCATGTAATGCCGTATATAAAAATATGCAATACATATGTTTTTAGAGATGTACAACTTACAAAATATTCGTGTACACAAAATTCAGTTATGTTCACTGTAATTTAAATGTATTTTAAACGGCCTTTATCAGTTTATTTAATCAACAAACACCTAAATTTGTCAACAATTATCCTTATCTATTTACACAATGAAACCATCCCCACATTGTATACTATATCCTATTGTGTATATCCTTATTAAGTCCCTCATGAGTGCAAATGATGTTCAAAGCAATTTGAAGTGGTGGCTGTCTAAAGGGACTAATATACGTGTCAGCGAAGCGAAAAATCTTTTCACATTTTACCTTTCACTAAAATTTACTTAACAATTGCCAGAATTATTTTTTAAATCAATTTCACTGATATTATTATGTACGCTCGTTGCAGTTTATTGGTCTGAGCATACTTGTTAATAGAAATACCCTTACCATTACGGGGAAAGACATGCCAATACAATAGACAAATTTCAGTTTATATTCTAGGGGTAGTAAAATTTTGTATTGTACTACACACACTGTATTCTGAATGTCTATTGTTATCCTACAAAAACAAACCAGTGTTTGACAGCGGATATAAGTTCTTGAACTGTTTTATTCAGTAGCATATTATACCGTCCTTTTGAATAGAATACAGAAGGGTGACAGTGCACGCTTCGTTTGTTTTTATTGTTGGGACACGTTCATGCCTCCGGCAATACATCATTCCACGGATAACTTAACCTAATGACAATTGCAGTTTAAGTGACTGCGATTATTATCTTCACGCCCTTAATTTGCTTATAAATTTAAGAGCAGTGGTCAATACAAGATAAATTCTTGAAACGTTTAGAAATTAAACGTTCAAGAAAAGTGGTGCAAGCCATATAGTGAATCTAATTTTAGAGATTTTTTACAACTACCCAGATAAAAACAATGGTATCAAATATAAAATTACTAGGACTGGTGTTCGAAGCTTCGAAGTTATAGCGTGCTTCGAACATATCGAAGCTTCGAAGTTTAAAAACTTCTAAGCTTCGAAGTCTTCGATTTTTTTCTTTGGAATAATATAAATGTACGACTAGTCTTTTCTGGGCGAATCAGGCCAAGTAGAATCATGTCAGGTGGGATTACAGCAGCCACTAGGTGTGTCTTTGGAACTTTTATGGGTGAATCATGTCAGGTGGGATTGTAGCTGCCACCAGGTGCGTCATTGGAGCAGCCGCCAAGTACTTCCTTGGACATTTTTTAGGTGAATCATGCCGGGTGGGATTACAGCTGCCACCAAGTGCGACCCAAAAAATTCCAAAGACGCACCTGGTGACAGCTGTACTCCCACCCGGCATGATTCACCTAAAAAATGTCCAAGGAAGTACTTGGCGGCTGCTGTAATCCCACCTGGCATAATTCATCTTGGCCTGATTCGCCCAAAATAGACTAGTCGTACATTTATATTATTCTAAAGTAAAAATCGAAGACTTCGAAGCTTCAAAGTTTTTTAACCTTCGAAGCTTCAATATATTCGAAGCACATTATCTACGAAGAACTTCGTGTAAACTTCGAAGCTTCGTCTAAAAAAACTTCGAAGCTTCAAACTTCGAAGTATTCGAAGTTTCGAAGGAAAGTAACAGCCCCAGTATCAACGATTTTCGAAAAAAGTACATCTTACGATAAATTCGCGGTTAAGAGACGATATCGCATACAACACACACAAATAACAATCAACCTTATGTAAGCAATAAAATTGTACCAGGAAAGCTCACTGATGAGTTCCTTAGTGGGAACGAAATGCGCATATGAGTAACTACCTGCTGGCACTAAAATTTGTTGTTGTGCAAAAACCGCAGTCTTAATTTGATTTAAGCTGCACTTGAGCTTGAACCCGACTATATAAAATCATTATTAACAAACATGAGCTCGTTAAATATAAAATTCATTTAAAGGGCGGGTACACCCCTTACAAATACGAATTGTCTTAGACATAATTTACAATGTCTAATTTCAAATATTTGAAATTAAAATTGCTGGCAACAGCACACACTCAAGTTGTAATTGTATTCGAATCCTAGCAAGAATTGCTTGGCTAATAAAGTGCATCTATTACACCTAACAAATTGTATGCCAGTGTGAAATGGTCAATATTCACATTGGTTGTCACCCACAGCTCTGAGCGAAAGTTTCGAATTGTTGTAAGTTCATATATAGTTGTTTTAAGCAATAGTATTTTACCAGGAAAGCTCACTGATAAGTTGCCAAAATGCAGGAAATGTTTTTTATACTAAACTTTCTTTTACAAAGTTTTTTATCAAAGCAACTTTTCGCATAAAAAAAATATTCATTCGAAAGGTATTGATTAGACCTTCCAAATGATACCAAAATGCGCCTATGAGTCACATCACATGAAATAGTTTTATACGCAGACTTTGTATCCCTATACCTTCTTTTTACTTATATAAACTTCTTTGTGAGTTTGTGGGTATGTAGAGCGTTCGAGGTGGGCATTAGACCGTCTCGAAAAAATGAAGTCATCCGCACACCATCTAATTTGAAGCATATTTAGAAGGAGATTCCGGAAAAAATTTTCTTTTTTTTTTTGGCCGATCGTAGAGGTAGCGCATCGACATATTTCTTCATATTGTCTCTATTTATGATCCGATTTTAATGTATAACATATCAAAATTTTTGTCTCGAGGAGACCTACAAAATGTAGAGGTCCTTGCTCCTAAGTACACCCTTCTAGGGTAGGGGTAGCGCATTGACATATTTCATCATAGCGTCACCATTTATGATCCGATTTTAAAGTATAATATATCATATATTTTTGTCTCCAGGAGACCTACAATAATGCCTCATACGTCATTGCCCTCAAGTACACCCTTCTAGTACTTACCTACCAGATCTCAGTTAGGACAACCATAATGTACTCTAATGTATACATTGGAATGTTTGATATATTATACATTAAAATCGGATCATAAATAGAGACAATATGAAGAAATATGTCGATGCGCTACCTCTACGATCGGCCAAAAAAAAAAAAAAATTTTTTCCGGAATCTCCTTCCAAATATGCTTCGAATTAGATGGTGTGCGGTTAACTTTTTTTTTTCCCCCTATAAGGTGATACGGTCTAGTGGGCATGGCAAATATTATTCTAAAATGCTATAATTCATGCAGTTTTTAACCGATTTCGCTGAAATTTTATATGTGGTTTTGGGTAATGAAAGGGTACATGTTGATTCTGAAATTTTGCAGTACGCCCACTTCCTCGCCCTAAAATTTTCAAAGCTCTATATCACGTGTCCTATTCAAGGGATTTCGCTGAAATTTTGGGTTTGGTGAATGGGTGGTGAATGGACAGAGCGGTGATTGTGAAAATTTGTGATCTGCCAATTGCCACGCCCCAAATTCGTATAGAACTTTTACTCGGTCCCCATTCAAAGGATACCGGTGATATTTTAGATTTGGTGTTGAGTAGTGAATGGGCAGAGGGATGACTGGCAAAATCTATTTTTATTTCATTTGCTTAAATAATACATATAACATTTATACATTTACATGAAAAGACAAAATTATTGGGAGATAAGCTGTGGGTAAGCTGTGGATAAGCTGTTGAGAATCTATTGTACATTTCAATGTTAGAAGTTTAATTATGTTAAATAAATTTTTGAAAATTCCAATGTGGATGTAATTAATGTGGCTTAATAGTGACATAGCGAACTCTTATTTTGATATTGCCAATTAGAAGTTATTCAGATATAATGGACTTGGTAAAAAGGGTGGTGGAGTTGCAATCTATTGCAAAAATTATCTAAACACCAGACCAAAGCTGGGCATAGTTAATCGAGAATTTAACTTCGTTAACCCGGTAATAGTTAATCAAAAATTTAACTTCGTTAAATTAAAAA
The DNA here is from genome assembly GCA_951394025.1 of Heteromyza rotundicornis. NCBI lineage: Eukaryota > Metazoa > Arthropoda > Insecta > Diptera > Heleomyzidae > Heteromyza > Heteromyza rotundicornis. The sequence continues at coordinate 29,966,191 of OX596012.1, forward strand.
GTTATTTCGTCAAAAAGTTAACTTCGTTAAAAGTTAAATTAAATAGTTAAATTTTGTATAGAAAACAAAAAAAAAATTTTTCTACAAAAAAACACATAAAAAAACATTTTAATTATATTCAATTGAATGCCTGCACTCAGAGAACCTTTTTCCCGGTTTCTATATGCAAATTTGCTTTAAAATAAATTATCAAAATTTTGATCAAAAGCGAAATTTTGTGTATGAAACAATATATTTATATTCATATAAAGCCATACAATTTTTATTAGAATGTTAAAATAATAAGAATGAAACGAATGAAGTTTTGTTAAGAACAAATATCACAGGCCATTCTAAACACAATGGCGTTCTCAGCTTTTCGGCATTTGGAGAAATTTGAGAAATGGAAAATACTATGTGACATACTCACGTGATGGCTGAGAACGCCATTGTGTTTAGGATGGTACATTCATACATAAAAATAGAATATAGATCATTTCGAAATATGTCGGCTTGTGTATTTAATTGTTTTGTGAAATAATTTTTAAATGAAATGTCAACCAGTTCAAAAATAATAGAATTCTTAATTTTTACCAGTGCCCCCGGATACCCGGGTTTTCGGGTACCCGGGTTAACCGGGATACTCAACAACCCGGGTAGATACCCGGGTCAAACCCGGGTTGATCGAACTACCCGGGTTTCTCGAGCTACCCGGGCTTGCCAAAAATAAAAACTATATAAATTTTTAGTGTTTTTTTTAAATTTCATTGCAAAACCAAATATATACCCTAAACTTACTGGGCCATATTGTATCCGCCATCTTGAATTTTTAAAATGCGACAACAAATTCGAAATCAGCTACCCCAAAAACCCCACTATACAAAATTTCATACTGATTTGATGAAATCTTAAAATTCCGGCCGCCATATTGGTTCCGCCATCTTGAATTTTGAAATTCCGACATCAAATTCGAAATCAGCGACCCCGAAAACCTCACTATACAAAATTTCATACTGTTTTGATGAAATCTTAAAATTTCGGTAAAAATACGATTTTCACTTATATGGGAGGTAGGCGTGGCAGTCGACCGATTCCGCCCATTTTAAATACCAACCCTTTCTAGGGCCTAAAAAGAATAAATCCAAAATTTGGGATCCCTAGCTTTCTTCTAGCTCCTGCAATCATGTTCAGAAGAAAACGGACAGACGGATACGGCTAAATCAACTCAGGAGGTGAAGCTGATCAAGAATATATATACTTTTCCATACCGGACACTTCTCCTTCTTGGTGTTACAAACATCAGACCAAAGTGAATATACCCATACCTCATGAGGTGTAGGGTATAAAAATAATGGAATACAAAAAATAAGAACTGCACTTCTTGTGAAATATAACATGGATCCTTGAGAAATTCAGAATGCTTGCTGTTATGGCCAAATGTGTAAATTTAAGAACAGAAAAAGGTTAGCTTATAGCATAAGGCAGATATCATCCCTGTAAATTGGATTAAAATGCTTAAAATATTGGCCAAACGGCGCACAAAAGACCGAACCTAAAGTACGGGTTTTTCAAAAATTAAAAAAAATTATTTTTTAGTAGAATTTTTTTGCACAGTCCAAAACCGTAGGCTCTGGTTTTTACTTTTTTTGACATTCCATAACAAAAAATTTTTTTTCGTTTTAAAGTTAATTAATGCTAGTTAATCGAAGAAATTTAACTTAACCAAATGAAAAAGTTAATTGTTTTCGAAATTAACTGAAACGTTAAAAGTTAACCAAAAATTTAACTTCGTTTATTAACTATTAACTAATTAACTAGTTAATGCCCAGCTTTGCACCAGACTTGTTATTAAATCATGTGAGTCTAAAATTGAGTACCTGAATGTTGAAGTATCTGACCTTAACACGTAATTACTAGTCTCTTGAGTTTACAATCCAAATAGAAGCTACAGTCTTGAACCGTTTTTCTGTGAACTTTGTAAACTTGTTACTGATTTTGATTATTTTTCTATCTGTGGTGATTTTAATGTGAATTTTCTTTCTATTGACACAGTCTCTGATAATTTTTGTGACCAAGCTCAGCTGGTATGACCATTATTAATTGTGTGTCACCTACCCGTTTTGCCCCAAATGTGGCACCTACACTCTAAAAAGTGCATGTAAAAATGCTATACTACAGTGTTTATTTTTCAACAGAAAAGTGTGTAAATATGTGCAAAAAATGTTTGAAATTGGACTTTGAACATTAGGTGTTTAACATTGCAGAATTTTTTTAAACATACATCGCGTAAGTTTCTTTGAAATTTACTATCAGAGTACGAACCTTCGCAAACAACAACATGTAAAAACTTGAAAAGACGCCACCCGTGAAATCGTGAAAAAATGCAGCAGTCGCATAAATTCTTCATTCGGCATTAATTAAACAATTTAATACATTTCATATAATCCGGAGGATCCTCGTCAGCAGTTAATTATTCTAGTGCAAGTAATAAGTTATTATAACTAATAGTGTTTAAGCGCAATGCATAAATGCGAAATATGTGGAATAAAATTAAAAGAATTAAAATTGTATTAGAAGCATGCATAAAAACAAAAAAAAAATGTAGATTTTAAGTGTTTGTACGAGTACGAGTGCTCGGCATGCATTTTCCAATCGGAAAATGTACCAAAAATTGGTTGTTTGATTTTTTTCTTCATTATATATTTTTAAATGTTCACGTATCTATATATAAGATTATGTAAGTTACAAAATGTATAAATTGGAAAAACAAATAAAGACAAAGTCCAAGTATTTACAAGTAAACTACGTTGAATTAATATAACTAGGGTTGGATTTAAAATTACACATCCAAAGAGTACTTCTCAAGGTAAATTTAAACATTTGGTTCTTAGCTTTACACACATAACGTTTCTACTATTTAAGCATTTGGTGTGTAAGTTTACACATAACGAATACACATATGATGTGTACAATTAACATGTGTGTAAAATTACACTCATTAAACTAGGTTATTAGTTGCCTAGTTTAATGAGTGCAAAATTACACAAATATTTCTAAGAGTGTAGCCCCTTCGATTTATTTATTCTTTCTGACACTTCTTTGTTGTTACTTTTTGACCAAATTTCATTTATATCTGATCATGAACTACTTTTCTGCACATTAAATATACGTTTTTGTAGCAATGTCATTCCTATGTCTGTTTAGTATCGTGACCATAAATCCATTAACTATGCCACTCTGTTTGATCACCTGTCCCAAGTTTTTTGGAATGATTGCTGGTTTCTCGAATCTGTTGATGATAAGTTAAATGTTTTTGTCACTCATGTATACAACGCCTTCAATAATTTTGCCCCTCTTCGCAATACAACTGTTGGTAATAATTCGTGTCCTTGGTATACGTCAAATGTTAGATTGGCTATAAAAAGAAGGAACTAACTGCACCTTAATGGAAGAAGAGCCAAACCGCTGAAAATTGGGAGCATTTCAAACAAGCTCGTAATGAGGTGGTCTCAATAGTTAGACAGTCCAAGAAAAACTGTTTTTTTTATCAAAAATTTAATTGTTCTCTTCTTTCAAAAGTTCTTGGGAAAAATATCCGAAATCGTCGTAAAGACAATTCTGTGTGTAATGTTGATCCTAACACTCATAATATTTTTTTCCTTTCTACTAGCACTGTCCCTTCTAATAATTTTCATTGTCAAACTATTAGTTTTCCTGAAACAGATCCATTCTCTTTTCATAATGTGGATGAGATGGAAGTCATTAAGTCTATTATGAAAATACGCTCTAACGCTAATGGTGATGATGGTATTCCTATTCGTTTTATTAAATTAATTTTTCCTTATATTAGGGCGATTCATTTAATGTGGGAAACCCCTCGGAAACAATTCAGTTGTCCAGATGAGCAGTCACAATATATGAAATTTGACGGTTCTTTTAAGCAACTACGCGTTTTCGAGGGGTTTAACACTTTTAATGAATACCCTTATTATAAGTCCATTGGCGCACTGTTTTACTACATCAAGCTTCCCTAGTTCATGGAAAATAGCTACAGTTATTCCTATTGCCAAAGTTTCTTGCGATTCTGATATGAAGGATTATAGACCAATTAGTATTTTTCTGCGTTTTCTAAAGTGTGTGAATCCCTTATGGCTAGTCAGCTTACCGAATATGTTGACACCCATAAATTGCTGTCGCCTTATCAATCTGGGTTTCGTTCAGGACATAGCTATGCTACAGCAATAATAAGTTATTGATGATAATGCGTATGGAATATGACGTAGGGAACGTCACATTACTTTGTTTAATAGATTTTTCAAAGGCCTTCGATTCTGTGAATCACTCTATCTTAGTTAAGAAATAGAAATTTCTCTTTGGTTTCAGGTATAGTTCTTCTGGTTTAATTGTTAACTATCTGAATGGCAGAATGCAGACAGTCAAGGTGGGCAATTATCTCTCAAATTACTGTGATATTAGGTCGGGAGTACCCCAGGGTTATATTCTTGGGCCTCTGCTCTTTAGTTTATTTATAAATGATATTTTTACTGTGTGCAATAATATGATGATGCATGGCTATGCTTATGATATTGAATATATATATTTTTCTAACCGAATTGGTTTAATTGAAGATCTTAGCTGCAGATTAAATGAAGACTTGATGGATATTTCCAAGCGGGCATGGGACAATGATCTTTGCTTAAGTGACAAGAAATCTTACATTTTGCCTATTTCTAAGGATAAACTTGACCATAGCATAATCCCTCCCATATATTGAAATGATAAAAAATTACAAATTGTGACCAAATTTGGGGTTCTATATAAATTCTAGTCTTACATGTACTGACCATGTTAATAATATAATTTTAAAAATTCTTATTGCTTTACGTTGCCTTCGACTATCTGCCAAATATATATACTCCCATTGACATGAAGAAAAGACTTGTCATTCAATTAAATACTCTGAACTAATATACAGTAATCTTGATTTACGTTTTTCACACAAAATACAAGTTGCATTGAATAATGCGGTCAGATTTGTTTTTGATCTCAGACGATTTGACCATGTTTCTGTTAAAAGCCTACTGGTAACTAACATACACGTCTTTTTATATATATAGATTAAGTAACTTTTCTTTATTTATTTTTATTAAACTTTAAACTTTTTTGAATTAAAGTATGTCTATAAATATATGTAACTTGTTTACGTTTTTGAATATTAATAAACATTTCTGTTCATATTTAAAACCATTTTTAATTACAAAATTGGGACATTGATGTGTTGGTACTTTTTCGACAGATTTGGTACTATATTTTTAGCTTTTTTGTACAAAATGGAACAACCCAAATATCATCCCTGGGGTGTATCACGCTTCAGTGCGAATAATGAAGGAGGAGATTACTGGGGTCAAAACAAGAAAAAAACTAGAGAGTGGACTATCTTCGGCTATGCCGAAGCTGAAATACCCCCACACAGTAGGAAGAGGTACCTCGTACATAAAATTATGTGGTCTCAAGACTCCATTTTGAGACACCTATAAATAGTTTTGGAGCCCGGACAATGTCCAAAATCCGTTTCTAAAAAATTTCAAATCAAATCGACCAAAAAAAAAAAATTGGTCTCAAGACCCCATTTAGACCCTTATATATGTGGTTTCGTAACCTCGGACCATGTCAAAAATACGTTTCTAAACATTTCGAATCAAATGCAGCAATAAATTAAAAAAGATTAAAAAACAAGTTTTTTAAAATATAACCCTTTAACCGATTAAAAAGCAGAAAATAAATTTCCTTTAAATTAATTTCAGCAATTTCGATTTAAAATTAAGGGTTTTGGGTACTTTCCTCCAAATATCAGATTTGAGGATATATATATATATATATTAAGGCTGTCAATTTTCAAGACCTTTCCCAATCCCGGGATTTTCGAGATTGAAAAATGCAATCCTGGGATCCCGGGATTAGTCCCGGGATTTGGATTTTTTCCAATTCAACCAAAATTCAGTAAAAAAATGTTATATTAAATCGAATTGAATTGCATTTAATATACCCATACTATAATATTTTGGAAATTGCGCAAATAATCTAACAATATTCAAGGTTTTTATTGGATTTTTTTTAAATTGAATTTATCACACCTATGATTTGGAATATTAGAAAAAAGTTTGAATAACTTTAAAATATGTAGAAAAAAATTCTAATTTTAATAGATTTGGTCTTTGGAATCTTGGGTTTCCGGTCAGAATAAGATCAGTTTAAAAATGTGTCGTTTGATCCACATTTCTCGAACAACTCTTGAGCTGAACATTTTGTCGAACATTTTAATATACAGAATTGGAATTTGTATTTCATGTGCCGAACGATGTTCGATGTATTTTTTGATCCGATTTCCATTTTAACAAAATGGATTTGAGTGTAGTATACTAAACAGTTTGGAACTATTTTTTGCTTAAATTTGTTGACGTAATGAAAATATGTCTAAATTGTCTTCACGCATTGGTACAAGTTTCTACAATGCGTATTGCATATTTTTATATGTATAACTCCTATAGTTTATGTACGAGTATATCAAAAACTTTTCGCCAATTTTATTTCATTTTTTTCTTTAAAACAAAACAAATAATTTTTCCAAACAAATGAAACATTTGATTTTATTGGTTTCCAAAAATATCCGACTTTTCGAATTTTTTTCCTGAATGCTTATCAACATTTTTTGGATGAAAAACTATGGTCCTTGCTAAAACTAAACCATTCAGAAAGAAATTATTCATGATAGGAAAAGCTCCTGAATTTATAGATTTTTTCTAAACAGATAGAATTTAATTGATTAATTTTTTCCCAATATAAAAGGCATATTTTTGAAAAAATTGCTCATAAAACTTGTCCCGAAAATCCCGGGATTCCGAGGTCCCGGGATCCCGCGATTGACATGCCTAATATATATATAGTCCACCCAAAGCAAGTTAATATAAGGGTTATAAAAAGACTTGAAAAATGTAAACCTTTTTTTTCAGTGTATGGGAGCCACGCCACATGTATCCAAAGTTTCAAGTCGATATCTCCAAAGCTGCGACCGCTATCGTGCGGACAGACAGACGGACGGACATGGCTAAATTGACTTCGGCGGTGATGCTGATCAAGAATATATATACTTTTCAATACCGGACACGCCCCCTTATGGGCATTACAAACGTTGTGTCAAAGTTAGAATACCCTGCCACAGTGTGTGAGGTGGTATAATTATATAGAGGGGGTCCATCTGTCACCAGTTAAGATTTACAGCTGAAAGTATGTCGAAAAATAGCACTCGGAGGTGTCATTACGTTTTAAGCCACAAAAGCCACTGTTGCCAGGTGATGCTGACAGAAAAACCTCAATTTGGCGTTAAAACTAGTAAGAGAATTATCTTCGGTCTGACCGAAGATATAATACCCTACACATGCGAGTACGATACATTCTGAGACCATATGTTCGAAAATTTATCGATTTTTTATCGATAGTTTTTCGAGAATTTATCGATTTATTATCGATAATTTTTCTATAATTTATAGATTTTATCTGTAATTTTCAAATATTTATCGATAATTTTCCAATATTTATCGATAATTTTAGTTTCCTGATCCAATTTTGTTCCAATTCCATTTTATCCAATGCCATTTCGTTCCCGACCTCATTTCCAACCCAATGCAAAAAACCGCATCCAAATCGGTTCAGTATTTCTCAAGATAAACGAAAATAATACAAATTTGGCAACCATTTTGTATGGGAGGTAGGCGTGGTTCTTATCCGATGTTGCCCATTACCGTCCAATCATTCGCCAAAATAAGAGGAATCCCAAAATTTGGGGTCGATAGCTCAAAAGCTACGACAGTTATCTAGAGCCCGACCGATTAATCGGCTTCGGCATCGGCTTCGGCCGTTATCGGCCAAAAATGCACATTCGGCTTCGGCTTCGGTTTTTCCGAAAAACGGCCGAAGTTTTGGCCGAAGCTTTTAAATTTTTTTCCTTTTTGGTGCGACACCGAAAACCAAAACTAATTTTTTACGATACGATTTTCTAGCCCACATCGCATCTAAACGGTCTTACTGATTTTCTTGAGACTTGAAAATAAAATTGTGTAATTGATGGAATTTCCAATGGGACATAAGAGGCCCACAAAACAAAAAATATGATTAAAATTTAACTTAGTAATCATCGAATATTGAGTGAATCTCGCCTCAAATTGCGTGGCACGGGGTTACAGCTGCCACAAAGTACATCCTTGGACATTTTCTGGGTGGATTACTGAATTTTAAATATAGATTTAGAAGCTTACTACTTGCCCTCATGTCTATGTTAAAAGGAGTCCTGGTAAACTGTATGAAATTTCAAATATAGGGATAGGAGGCTCACGGAAGGATTCTACCTTTTAGAAATGTAGCCCAAATTGCTGCGCCAACAATTTACATTTAAAGTTCAAAGCTTCACAGGTGGTTTTTACCATCAACTAGAAAATCCTTTGCCCATCACCTGGCGGATTTGGGGAGTCCTTAAAAAACAGCTACTTAGATGGATTTATTCTTTGAAGAATTCTCTACCATTTCTTCTAAATTCCCATTATTTTAAGCTTTACTCCAAATTTTTAAAAGTGATTTTAAAAAAATCCAATTGTTCTTACATGGGATATATGGAATAATTTGAGGCTCCTGTTAGTTTTGACCTAGGAGGCCCAAATTTGTTTGTGAATTATTTTGGTTACTTTTATTATTTGTTTAAATAAATTTTTAGTTCCTTAAAAAACTAAATGTGTATTTTCTTATTCACTCGAATTTGAATGGAAATACACGAAAAAACAAGTTTTTAAAGGGTTTTTATTTAAGTATCGGCTTCGGCTTCGGTATAGGCCTTCGGCGTCGGCCGAAGTAATAGGCTGCCAATTGACCTTCGGCATCGGCTTCGGCTTCGGCCTGAAAATGCTTATCGGTCGGGCTCTACAGTTATCGTGCGAAATGACAGACAGACGGGCAGACGGACATGGCCTAATCGACTCAGGAGGTGATGCGTATCAATTTTCAATTGTACGCTCAGCAAAATCTTCGAGATATGTGTTCCAAAGAACATTAAAAAGAATTCGAATGAACTTGGTGCTGTATGGTTTACAAAAGAATTGAGGAAACTAAAAACTTCGATAACTCGGGCATTTAAAACATATAAAAGAACTTTAAACCTTCAAGATTATTCAAAATATTCTCTTCTGAGACATAAATATCAAGTACTTAGTAAAAAATGCTATGATGAATATTTGAACGATTTGAAATCCAACTAAAAACTTCGAAAACTCGGGCATTTAAAACATATAAAAGAACTTTAAACCTTCAAGATTATTCAAAATATTCTCTTCTGAGACATAAATATCAAGTACTTAGTAAAAAATGCTATGATGAATATTTGAACGATTTGAAATCCAAAATGAAATACGATTCTAAAACTTTTTATAACTTTGTAAATTCAAAAAGGAAAAACACTGGTTTTCCAACTACAATGAAATGGAATGATCGTGAGTCCAACAATCCTACTGAGATTTCAAATATGTTTGCTGACTTCTTCAAACCGACATATTCTGATAATACTTATGGCAACACATCGTATCCATATAACATCCCCACTTATAATTCCATTCTCAATCCTGTTATAGAATCTGATGATGTTTTACAACACCTAGTCCAGATAATATTCCTAGCTGTATTTTGAAAGTTTGTGCAGAAAATTTATACATTCCACTTTCAAATATATTTAATGCCTCTATTGAAAGAGGTTATTTTCCGAATTCATGGAAAGAGTCATACATTATTCCTCTTTATAAAAGTGGAACCAAATCATTCGTATCTAACTATAGAGGTATTGCTAAACTTAGCACAATACCAAAGTTATTTGAACAAGTTGTCACAAAGCAATTGGTTCACTCGGTCACAACTTTAATATCTCCTTCACAGCATGGTTTTCTGAGAGGTAGATCAACATCTACAAATTCATTGGAATTTTCTTCATTAACAATAAAGGGATTTTCAAAGAATCTTCAAACAGATGTCATATATACTGATTTTAGTAAAGCTTTTGATAAAGTTAATCATTATTTGTTGATTGAAAAGCTTAAAAGATACGGATTCCCAGATCTTCTTTTAAAATGGGTAGAATCGTATCTGACAAATCGGAAGCAACAGGTGTTATTCGAATCATCAACATCAAAAACTATAGATGTCACCTCTGGAGTTCCTCAAGGAAGTCACTTAGGTCCTATTCTGTTTAATCTTTTTATAAATGACCTTCCTTCTGTCATTAAACATTCGTATGTACTGTTGTATGCTGATGACGTTAAATTGTTTCTATCCTATGACATCTTAGATCAACATAAGTTGTTACAATCAGATCTGACCAGTATAGCTATCTGGTGTGATAATAACTTAATGGAACTGAACCTGAAAAAATGTAAATTTATGACATTTGCTAGAAGACACCAACTTTCATCGCTGTATCATATAAATAACTGTAATCTAGAAAAGGTTTTTACTTTTGTGGACCTGGGTGTTACTATGGATCCAAAACTTCGCTTTCATCTACATATTGACTTATGTGTGAATAAGGCGAGGGGTGTTATAGGTTTCATTAAAAGATGGTCAAAAGAATTTAATGACCCATTCGTTACCAAAAGTCTTTACATATCACTTGTAAGACCAATTTTGGAATATGCATCAGTCTTGTGGAATCCACAATACAACTGCCACTCTGATAGAATCGAATCGGTTCAAAAACAATTTTTATTATTTGCTTTAAGAAACCTTCGCTGGAATCCGAATCAGAACCTACCTCCATACGAAAATCGTTTAAAACTCTTGGACATCCCTACTCTAAAAAATAGAAGAATGCTTAATGTAACATTTTTGATTAAATTGATAAATGGCTCTCTGAATTCTACATTTTTGCTTCAAGAAATTGATTTTAATATCCCAACCCGTCGTTCCAGATCTTTCATTCCGTTGATATTAAGTATGTGCCGTTCTAATTACGCGCAGAATGAACCTTTTCGTTGTATTTGTAGCGATTGTATTCAGTCTTTGACCTGTCAGATTCACTTAATAAAACTAAAACTTTTATTTTAAATGCACTTGATCACACTTAAGCCTTTGTTGCTCTTTGAGTTTTTGGACCGCTTAGGGTCTAACGAAATGACAGGGTTGCCAAACTCCACAAAGATCGGCATTGTCGATTTTTTGAAAGTGTTGTATTTTTGTTGTATTTTGTATTTATATTTCAGCAGAATTTTGTTTTTTACTGTATATTGTATACAAATAAAACAAGGTTTTTAGCTGAATTCACATTCGTTCCGTTACTGTTTACTTAACTGTTCTAATTGTATTTGATTTTTTATATTTCGTATAAAAAAATAAAATACTAAAATTACGTAAATTAACTGTTTGGATTGTTTTGTCTTTGTATTTTTGTTAAGTCTAATATCGTAAAGTAGACAAAAACTATATTTGATCAAATTCATATTCGTCGCATGAATTCTGATGCTTCATAATATTTTCTTTTAATTCTATTGTTTATTATCACGTTAATCTTATATTATGTTATGTTTGGAAGAATTCTCTCTGGCATTCATAACCTAATTTGCGTTTTATTTATATGCGTTTTATCAGCAGATAATTTTAAACTGTAGCTGAAACGAATTTCCAAATATGTTTACCTGCGATCGGTTACACAGCGTAATCCGGATTACGGCTATTCGGTCACCAAATCCGTGCGTCATGCGGATGTGCCCCTCGGTCGGTTGGGCGGGTTAGTGGGACCGTTGGGATTCGTCGTTAAAAAAAAAAGAATATATATACTTTTCCATACCGGACACGCCTCCTTATGGGCGTTACAAACGGTGTGACAAAAACAATATACACTTGGACACTAGTGTGCAGGGTATAAAAAACGTATTTGGGTCTAAAAAAATCAAATGTTAGATTTGTGAAGAACAAACGCTTAGGGTATCAAAGAACAAAATTTGTTGTGTAACAGTTTCTCACCTATGTTAACCCATTCACGACGAGTGTTACCATATGGTAACGCTGATAGCGTTCCACGGCAGACTTGTA